>JARQOD010000006.1:323000162-323052220 GCA_033576555.1 Oophaga sylvatica
TCCAACCTTGAAACATCATCATTACTTTTTAAAAACATTGATTGTGGCACAACTTGTTTTATGTAACGACAATTGGTGTAAAGCTTTTTTGTACTATATTGAGGATTTGTCTATGCCTCGAAGGACTGGCACCCATTTTTATAATTAGAATATCATCAAAAAGTTAATTTATTTCAGTTTTTCAATGCAAAAGTGAAACATATTATATAGATTACATTGCAAATAGGGTGATCTATTCAAGTGTAAATTTCAGTTAATGTTGATGATTATGGCTTACAACCAATGAAAACCCAAAAGCCATTATCTCAGTAAATTGCAATACTTTATAACACTAACTTGAAAAAATTATTTTAACCCCCCCCCCTCAAACATCCGGTGTAATAGTACGCAGATGTCAGACTCCCTCCCTTTGATGTGGGCTCCGGCGCTGAGCCCACATCTTTCCCGGACACGCAGCTATTTTGAACAGCTGACATGTGCCCGGAATAGCCTCGATTGTAATCGCAATACCACCCCTGGCTATTAACCCGTTAAATGCCGCTGTCAAACGCTGACAGAGGCATTTAACTCACTATTTCGGCCACCGATCACCCTCGTCACGTGATCGTGGGTTATAGGTTCATTGGCATGACAACCAGAGGTCTCCTGGAGAACTCTATGGTTGTCAGTGCCGGCTTACTGTTAGAGCCACTCGGTGGTCGGCGCTCATAGCAAGTGAGTAATTCTGCTATATAGGGGTGATCTGATCATCATCTCTATGTAGCAGAGCCAATCGGGTTGTGGCATCTTCTAGTCTCCCATGGAGACTATTGAAGCATGCCAAAAGTTAAAAAAAAGTTTTTAAAAAATATTAAAAAAATGAAAAAAATATAAAAGTTCAAATCACCACCCTTTTGCTCTATTCAAAATAAAACAATAAAAAATCAATCATACACATATTTGTTATCGCCGAGTTCAGAATCACCCGATTTATCAATAAAAAACGGATAAACCTATTCGCTACATGGCGTAGAGAGAAATAAATCTCAAAACAACCAGAATTAGTTTTTTAGGTCTCCAGCGACCACACGTGCAATAATGGGCGATCAAAAGATCGTACCTGCACCAAAATAGTATCATTAAAAAATGTCAGCTCAGCACGCAAAATATAAGCTCTCATCCAACCCGAGAAAGAAAAATGGAGATGCTATGAGTATCGGAAATGGCGCTTTTTTTTAACAAAGTTTGGAATTTTTTTTCACCACTTAGATAAAAAAAACTTAGATATGTTTAGTGTCTATGAATCGTAATGACCTGGACAATCATAATAGCAGTCAGTTTTAGCATTTAGTGAACCTAGTAAAAGCCAAGCAAAAAACAAGTGTGGGATTGCACTTTTTTGGCAATTTCACCGCACTTGTAATTTCTTTCCTGTTTTCTAGTACACGACATGGTAAAACCAATGGTGTTCTTCAAAATTACAACTCATCCTGCAAAAAACAAACTCTAAACGGCCATATTGACGGAAAAATAAAAAAGTTATGGCTCTAAGAATAAGGGAAGTAAAAGACGAAAATGCAAAACCGAAAAAAGCTCCAGTCATGAAAGGGTTAAAATCTGAAATGTTGGCCTACTGAAATGTATTTTCAGTAAATACATTTCTTACTTGGTTGTAAGCCATAATAATCAATTGACACAATTAAACACTTGAAAAAGATCACTCTGTTTGTAATGTGTCTATAAAATATATGTGTTTCACTCTTTGTATTAAAAAACTGAAATAAATTAACTTTTTGATGAAATTCTAATTTATGAGAAGCATCTGTGTGTATACATATATATATATATATATATATATAATATATATAATATATATATAACAGTACAGACCAAAAGTTTGGACACACCTTCTCATTTAAAGATTTTCTGTATTTTCATGACTATGAATATTGTACATATCAAAAAACTGACCGGCACATCCAAACTTAGATTCAGTGTGAACAGGTGCTAAACCTAGAGTCACCAACTCATATACATACAAGAAGAAAAGGTAGCACACTGTAGCGCTATAGCTTGCAAACACGAAATATGAAAATATGAAAAATGAATTACATCATTACCTTAGAAATATGAAAAATTGAGAAGTCTTAGCGCATAAGATGGCCAAATTATGTGAGCCTGATAGCCACGTCAAGGCTCTTCTCGTATATCAGGTCCCTAACTAATGCCTATCCTCGCTTTAGAAAGTCTGTCTGCATGGGAACCTATGAATCCTCTTTCAGACTAAAATCTACATCTCTGTGGAGGGGTGATGAACTGCTGTAATTAAAAGGCCTGTGACCACCAGTGGAGTGCTCAGGCAGAAGGTAAATGAATACATATCAAAAAACTGACCGGCACATCCAAACTTAGTGATTCAGTGTGAACAGGTGCTAAACCTAGAGTCACCAACTCATATACATACAAGAAGAAAAGGTAGCACACTGTAGCGCTATAGCTTGCAAACACGAAATATGAAAAAATGAAAATAATTACTCTTACCTTAGAAATGAAAATGAGAAGTCTTAGCGCAAAGATGGCCAATTATGTGAGCCTGAAGCCCGCAGGTCTTCGTATATCGCCCAACTAATGCTTCCTCCTTGAAATCTGTCTCATGGGAATATGAATCTCTTTCAGCTAAAATCACATCTCGTGAGGGTGATAACCTGCTGTATTAAAGGCCGTGACCCAGGTGGAGTGCTCAGCAGAGTAAATGAATACATATCAAAAATGACGCAATCCAAATTAGATTCAGTGTGAAAGTGCTAAACCTAGAGTCAACATATCATCAAGAAAAAAGGTAGCACACGTAGCGCATAGCTTGCAAACAATATGAAAATATGAAAATGAATTAATCTTACTTGAATATGAAAATTGGAATCTTGCATAATGGCCAAATTAGAGCCTGATAGCCCGTCAAGCTCTTCCGATATAGGTCCCTAACAATGCTATCTCCTTTAGAAAGTCGTCCATGGAACCTATGAATCCTCTTTCAACTAAAATCTACATCTCTGTGGAGGGTGAAACCGCTGTATTAAAGCCTGTGACACAGGTGGAGTGCTCAGCAGAGTAAATAATAATACAAAAACTGACCGGCACATCCAACTTAGATCAGGTGACAGGTGCTAACCTAGAGTCACCAACTATAAACAAGAAGAAAGTAGCACCTGTAGCGCTATAGCTTGCAACACAATATGAAAAATAAAAATAATTACATCTTACCTTAGAATTGAATGAGAGTTTGGCATAAGATGGCCAAATTTGAGCCTGATAGCCACCCCCCCCCCCCCCCCCCCCCCCCCCCCCCCCCCCCCCCCCCCCCCCCCCCCCCCCCCCCCCCCCCCCCCCCCCCCCCCCCCCCCCCCCCCCCCCCCCCCCCCCCCCCCCCCCCCCCCCCCCCCCCCCCCCCCCCCCCCCCCCCCCCCCCCCCCCCCCCCCCCCCCCCCCCCCCCCCCCCCCCCCCCCCCCCCCCCCCCCCCCCCCCCCCCCCCCCCCCCCCCCCCCCCCCCCCCGTGTGAACAGGTGCTAAACCTAGAGTCACCAAATCATATACATACAAGAAGAAAAGGTTAGCACACTGGGAGCGCTAAGCTTGCAAACACGAAATATTGAAAAATATGAAAAATGATTAATCATTTCCTTAGAAATAGAAAATTGAGAAGTCTTAGGATAAATGGCCAAATTTGTGGCCCGATAGCCCGTAAAGGTTTTTTTTATATCGGTCCCCAATAATGCTTTGCTTTAGAAAGTTGTTGATGGGAACCCAGAATTTTTTAGATAAAAAAATCTCTGTGGAGGGGTGATGAACCTGCTGTAATTAAAAGGCCTGTGACCACCAGGTGGAGTGCTCAGGCAGAAGGTAAATGAATACATATCAAAAAACTGACCGGCACATCCAAACTTAGATTCAGTGTGAACAGGTGCTAAACCTAGAGTCACCAACTCATATACATACAAAAAAGAAAAGGTAGCACACTGTAGCGCTATAGCTTGCAAACACGAAATATGAAAAAATATGAAAAATGAATTACATCGTTACCTTAGAAATATGAAAAATTGAGATCGTGATCGGGGTTATAGGTTCATTGGCATGACAACCAGAGGTCTCCTGGAGAACTCTATGGGTTGGTTAGTGCCGGTTTTACTGTTAGAGCCACTCGGTGGTCGGCGCCATAGCAAGTGAGTAATTCTGCTAAAATAGGGTGATCTGATCATCATCTCTATGTAGCAGGGGCCAATCGGTTTGTGGCATCTTCTAGTCTCCCCAGGAGACTATTGAAGCATGCCAAAGTTAAAAAAAAGTTTTAAAAAATATTAAAAAAATGAAAAAAATATAAAAGTTCAAATCACCACCCTTTTGCTCTATTCAAAATAAAACAATAAAAAAATCAATCATACACAAAATTTGTTATCGGCCGAGTTCAGAATCACCCGATTTATCAATTAAAAAACGGATAAACCTATTCGCTACATGGCGTAAGAGAAAAAAATCTCAAAACACCAGAATTAGTTTTTAGGGTCTCCGCGACAACGTGCAATAATGGGCGATCAAAAGATCGTACCTGCACCAAAATAGTATCATTAAAAATGTCAGCTCGGCACGCAAAAATATAAGCCCTCATCCAACCCGAGAAATGAAAAATGGAGATGCTATGAGAAATTGGAAAATGGCGCTTTTTTTAACAAAGTTTGGAATTTTTTTTCACCACTTAGATAAAAAAAAAACTTAGATATGTTTAGTGTCTATGAAATCGTAATGACCTGGACAATCATAATAGCAGGTCAGTTTTAGCATTTAGTGAACCTAGTAAAAAACCAAGCAAAAAACAATGTGGGATTGCACTTTTTTGGCAATTTTCACCGCACTTGTAATTTCTTTCCTGTTTTCTAGTACAACGACATGGTAAAACCAATGGTGTTCTTCAAAATTACAACTCATCCTCAAAAAACAAACTCTTAAACGCCATTTTTGACGGAAAAATAAAAAAGTTTATGGCTCTAAGAATAAGGGAAGTAAAAGACGAAAATGCAAAACCGAAAAAAGCTCCAGTCATGAAAGGGTTAAAATCTGAAATGTTGGCCTATTGAAATGTATTTTCAGTAAATACCCTTCTTTACTTGGTTGTAAGCCATAATAATCAACATTGACACAATTAAACACTTGAAAAAGATCACTCTGTTTGTAATGTGTCTATAAAATATATGTGTTTCACTCTTTGTATTAAAAAACTGAAAAAATTAACTTTTTGATGAAATTCTAAATTTGTGAGAAGCATCTGTGTGTATACATATACATATATAATAAATATATATAATATAACAGTACAGACCAAAAGTTTGGACACACCCTTCTCATTTAAAGATTTTCTGTATTTTCATGACTATGAATATTGTACATTCACACTGAAGGCATCAAAACTATGAATTAAACACATGTGGAATTATATACTTAACAAAAAAGTGTGAAACAACTGAAAATATTGTTATATTCCAGTAGAGATGAGCGACTTAGCCTCCGGGGGGTCGAGTCAGTTTCGGACAACCCGACTTTCACAAAATCGAGTCGAACGAAATCGGCCGACTACGGCAAAAGTCGAAGGTCCTTTGAAACTGAACCGACCCCAATGCAAGTCAATGGTGAAGAAAAGTCGGCAGTCAGTGGAGAACAGTAAACACACCTACAGTGCCCATTTCAATGCCAACAACATCAATTCTTATTACTTAAACTTTCAACCGTAATTTACTTTATAATAATATAATGCATTGAAAAAATGGGGGTTATTTGGCTAAAGTTGTGCAGGGCAGGACTGGCTCCAGGTTTTTGTGGGCCCCAGATGAAAGAGTTTCAGTGGGCACCTTTTACACATACCATAATTCATGATGCTCCGATACGGCAGAGAAATATAGGTATAGTACAATGCCAATTACTTCACTTCTTACATTACATGACTGATATCTGTTGTAAATTCTACAATCGCTCAAAACCGGACAGTATAGTCCTCCATACAGTATTATGGCCACCACATAGTGCGCCATACAGAATGGGATACATATAATGCTCCATACAGAATAGGCCCCATATGTGCTCCATATGATGATCCATATATAAAGGGCCCTATATATGCCCCATAAATAATGAACCCCATATGATGCTCTAGTATATGATGGGCCCCATATATGATGCTCCAGTGTATGATGAGCCCCTAAAAATGCTCCAAATATAATGGTCCCCATATATAGTGATCCATATATAATGGACTCCATGTGATGCCCCATAAATAATGAACCCCATATGATGCTCTAGTATTTGATGGGCCCCATATGATGCTCCATATATGATGTGCCCAATGGATGATGCTCCAGTGTAAGATGGGCCTGTATAATACTCCATATATAATGGGCCCCATATGATGCTCCAGTGTATAATGGGCCCCGTATATGATGCTCCAGTGTAATATGAGCTCCATATAATGCTCCAAATATAATGGTCCCCGTATATAATGCTCCATATATAATGGCTCCATGTGATGCCCCATAAATAATGAACCCCATATGATGCTCCAGTAATATGATGGGCCCCATGGATGATGCCCAGTGTATGATGGGCCTATATAATGCTCCATATATAATGTGCCCCATATGATGCTCCAGTGTATAATGGGCCTCGTATATTGATGCACCAGTGTATGATGGGCCCCATTTATAATGCTCCAGTGTATGATGAACCACATATGATGCTCCAAATATAATGGTCCCCATATATAATACTCCATAATATAATGAGCACCATATGATGCCCAGTGTATAATAGCCCCTTATATGATGCTCCAGTGTATGATAGGCCCCATTTATAAAGCTCCAGTGTATGATAAGCCCCATATAATGCTCCAAATATAATGGTACCCACATATAATGCTCCAATATAATGGACTCCATGTGATGCCCCATAAATAATGAACCCCATATGATGCTCCAGTATATGATGGGCCCCATGGATGATGTTCCAGTGTATGATGGGCCTATATAATGCTCCATATATAATGGGGGCCCCCTATGATGCTCCAGTGTATAATGGGCCTCGTAATATATGCTCCCAGTGTATGATGGGCTCCATTTAAAATGCTCCAGTGTATGATGAACTACATATAATGCTCCAAATATAATGGTCCCCATATATAATGCTCCATATATAATGAGCCCCATATGATGCTCCATGTTAATAAAAGGCTTCTTATATGATGCTCCAGTGTATGATGGGCCCCATTTATAATGCTCCAGTGTATGATGAACCACATAATAATGCTCCAAATATAATGGTCCTCATAAATAATGCTCCATATATAATGGGCCCCATATGATGCTCCAGTGTATAATGGGCCCCGTACATGATGCCCAGTGTATGATGGGCCTCATTTATAATGCCCCAGTGTATGATGAGCCCCATATAATGCTCCAAATAAAAATGGTCCCCATATATAATGCTCCATATATAATGGGCTCCCATGTGATACCCCATAAATAATGAACCCCATATGATGCTCCAGTATATGATGGGCCCCATGGATGATGCTCCAGTGTATGATGGGCCTATATAATGCTCCATATATAATGGGCCCCATATGATGCCCAGTGTA
This sequence comes from Oophaga sylvatica, assembly GCA_033576555.1. NCBI lineage: Eukaryota > Metazoa > Chordata > Amphibia > Anura > Dendrobatidae > Oophaga > Oophaga sylvatica. Next base: position 323,007,815 of record JARQOD010000006.1, read on the forward strand.
TAATGGGCCCAGTATATGATGCTCCAGTGTATGATGGGCCCCATTTATAATGCTCCAGTGTATGATGAGCCCCAAATAACCAAACATAATGGTCCCCATATACAATGCTCCATATATAATGGGTCCCATATGATGCTCCAGTGTATAATGGGCCCCATATATGATGCTCTAGTGTATGATGGCCCCATTTATAATGCTCCAGTGTATGATGAGCCCCATATAATGCTCCAAATATAATGGTCCCCATGTATAATGCTCCATATATAATGGCTCCATGTGATGCCCCATAAATAATGAACCCCTTATGATACTCTAGTATATGATGGGCCCCATATATGATGCTCCAGTGCATAATGGGCACTATCTATAATGGTCAAGTGTATATAGGCCCCATATACAATTCTCCAGTGTAAAATGCTCCCCATAATTTGCTCCAAACATTAAAAAAAATGAAATACCTCTCCTCACTGGGCGCTGCTCTACTCTGGATTCCTCAGCGTCGCCATCTTCCAGCTCTAATCACTTGGACTGTTCAGGCAGAGGGCGCACAGATGTGAAGTCATCTGTGACCTGAATGTCACTGTCAGTAAACGCGGAAGATGTCACAGCGGTGGAGCAGGGAGAGTAAGTATTGCAAGAGCTGGGGCCCTGAGCAAGCAGGGGGACCCACTTGTGGGCAACGGCACTGGCACAGGGCCCCTCATAGTATGCCAGTGACTCTGACGGAATGTGGGCCTCCCCTCCTGCTCAGGGCCCCGGCAGTTGCCCGGGTGCGCCAGGTGCTGACGCCGGCCCAGGAGGTGGGTACAGCCCAGTTAGGCATATGTTGAGGTGTAGGCTGGACGTTCAGCAGCTGCAAATGGAGGAATTGGAAAGTTGGAGGAAGAAGGAGGTCAAAGCGAGCCATTTTTGCTGGCAACCTATGTGTCATCAGGGGAAGGTGGTACAAAATCCTTTGAAACTCAGGCATGGTTCATTTTCATGAAGGTGAGTTCACCAACATCTTTGGTCGACAGCCGGGTCCTTCTTTCTGTCAGGATTGATCCAGCAGCACTGAAGACTCTTTCTCATAGCACACTACCAGCAGGGCAAGCGAGCTCCTGTAAGGCATATTGTGCCAATTCATGCCAGGTGTCCAGTTTACAGGCCCAGTAGTCAAAGGGGAATGAACTGCGATGGAGAACATCGATAGGGGAGGAGAGGCGACTTGAGCCATAGTTGACAACTGCTGTCTCCTGTCTGTTGCAATCGATTCAGTATTAACAGTCGTGTGAGCGTACTCGAGAAATCAGTCCACAACATGGTCATGAAACCCCTGTCTCCAACGTCACTTCGGCTGTGTGCACCATGAACACTTCTTCCATGTTGCCCAGTACGGCTCGTGTAGAACCTGCACTGCTGCTGTGTGCTGGGAATGCCTCTAACAAATGGTTTTACCAGAGTTTACCAGAGTTGCTTGTTTGTTCACCAATATTAGCTCTAGGTTCTCCTGTGGCATGATGTTCTTTATAGGGTGGATCGAGGATGGCTGGCCAACCAGTAGTCGTCAGCCTTCATATTTTTGGCAATGCGGGGTCCCTTTTTTTAGGATCCGCAAGACATAATCACACATGTGGGCCAATGTTCCAGGTGTCATGATGCACTGCCAGTGGTGGGTGGAGGAGCACTTTCTTCCAAATCCACATCCCTCCAGTCACGCACAAACCCTGTACCTGACCTAGGCAAGCCAACATTTTTCTCTTGCCCCCTAAGAAGCATCCTCCTCCCCAAAATGAATCATCCCCCTCATCCTCCTCCTCTACCTCTTCTTCCTCCACCTCATCCAGGACAGTTCCCTGGGCAGACAATGGCTGACTGTCATCAAGGCTTCCCCCTCCTCCTCTCCTCCTCTGCAGACCCCTTATTCTTATGTGTGTCAAAGTTTACATGAGCAGATGCATAAGTGGGATGCTCATGCTTATGATGGCATCGTCTGCACTTACAGCCGTGTGCATTCCTCAAAACACTGAAGGATTTTTACAGAGGTATTTCAGCTTTGACCACTGCACACCCGACAACTCGATGTCTGCCCTCAAACTGCCTGCCCGTGTATCCTCCCACAAATACATTACAGCGTGCTTCTATTCACACAGCCTCTCAAACATGTGCATGTGGATTACACCTTGTTGCAACGTCTATGATTAGGCGGTGCTTGGGAGGTGGAGCGATCGCTGCAGCATCTGCATATGACTGGAGTCTATGGGCGAGCAACTGATGTGCGAGCACAGTCTTCGCACCTTATGGAGCAGGGCTGTTAACTCCGATATTTATTTAGGAAGCACTGCACCACCAGGTTCAAGGTGTGAGCCAGGCAAGGTATGTGTCTGAGTTTTGCCAGGGCTATGGCCGCCACAAAATTACTGCCATTATCACTGATTACCTTGCCTGGCTCAAGATGTAGACTGCCCAGCCATGACTCAGTTTCTCACTGCAAGTAGTCGGCCAGTACCTTCGCGGTGTGTCTGTTGTCGCCCAAAGACATCATCTTTAAAACAGCCTTCTGACGCTTACCATTAGCTGTTCGATAGTGGACACCTAGTGTGCAGCACTGGTAGCAGCGATGGAGTGCTCATGCGACTGCGCTCTGTCGACGAGCTTTCGTTTCTGGAGGAGGAGGAGGGTTCGAATGCCTACAGCCAACTGTTGCCTATACCGTGTGCTAGGCAGCACTGTCCCACCGCCGCTGTCCCCTGTGGACCCTGCATCCACCACTTTTAAACTAGCTCGCAGTGATGGACACGTAACGGCCCTGGCCATGCCTACTGGCCCATGCATCTGTTGTGAGGTGCACCTTTCCACTCACTGATTGTTTGAGTGCATGGACAATGCGGTCTTTCACATGCAGGTGGAGGGCAGGGATGGCTTTTTCTAGAAAAGAAGTGCCGACTGGGTAGGTCATAGCGTGGGACAGCGTAGGCCATGAGCTCTAGGAACGCTGCGCTTTCAACCAAACGGAGGGCATCATCTCTAATGAGATCAATGTAGGCAATGTAGGATTTCAAAGCCAGTGTACGCAGATGAAGGTTGAGTACATTCTTGTTCTACTCAGAGTGTTTGCTAGTGTGAGCTGGACTTGAGAGCTGCATATGGGGGAAATAAGCGGTGGACATGGCGGACTGAGAGGGGGTTGGTGATGGTGATGGTGGTGGTGGTGTGGATGGCCTGGATTCAGTCTTTTATTGCAAAAACGTTGTGATTCCCTGACTGTTTTGGCCTTGTGATGACACCTCAATATTTTCTTGCTGTGGTGTGCTAACCGGTGGCTTACAGTGGGGAAAGCGATGTAGCGTTGCTGGCTACCTTCAGTCGGAGCAGGTGCACATGTGCCACCTGAGGTTTTGTAGTCTGTCCATGCTTGCAAGTGCATGGTGTTTAAATGTCTAAGCATGCAACTGGTATTCAAATTTCAGAGATTTTTCCCTCTGCTAAAGGTCCTTCTGCACTTCTTACAGATAACCTTTGCCTCATCAATAGGATTTTGGTCGAAAAAGTGCCACACTGCACTCTTCCTACTATGGGATAAATTTTCAGGACTTGCACGCTGTGCTAATTTGACCATCTGGCAAAGCTGTCATGCAACTCTTTTTGTTTTTTTTTTTAACACGTTTTTGTACTGCTACGGGCCTGCCATATAACCGCAGCTGTGATGTAGATGCCTGCTGCTGTTCCTCATCCTCTCTGAGCTATTGCCAGCGGCACCCTCTTCCCCCAATGGATGCCAATCCGGTCAACAACTGGGTCATCCGTCACCTCCTCTTCAATTTCATCTGCACCTTCCTCTGTGTCACTGTGTAAGGTGGTATAGTATGCGGGAAGGGGTACCTGAGTTTCATCAGGTTCACATACTGGCTCAGTAGACTGCGAGGGCAATGTAGTGCTCTGGGTGAATGTACCATCAGAATCATATAGCACTGGCTGTGCATCAGTGCACTCCATGTCAGATTCATCTTGGACTGGGAATTCAGGTTTAGACTTGATAACCCAGGCATGGTATGTGAAAAGAGCTCCATGGAGTAATCTGAAGTGTGGCCTGCCGCATCCTTCACTTTTGGTGGGGGGAAGGACACAAGGAAATGTGTTGTTCCTGACCAGAGCCTGCACTGACGACTCAGTGCTTGCATTTATTGAAACTTCAGAAGAGGAGGCGATAGAGCTGGAGGCTGTTTTGGCAATGAAAGCCAAAACCTGTTCCTGATGCTCCGGCTTTAAAAACGGTTTACCTACTCTCAGAAAAGGGAGCCTTCCAGGCCTTCTGGAGCCAGACGATGACGCAGGCTCAACACCTCCTGCCTTAGGTGCTATTGTGCTTTTGGCACTACCAGCAGATGAACCACCACCACCATCAGAACCAGCTGGCCCCCCATGCACGTCCGCAGCCTCTTCCACCATACTTCCTCATGTTTGGGATAATGTACCCAAAATACCAGCAGATAAATGGTACTGTATCAGTAGCCTACAGCTGTATACGGTGAAGGGGAAAATTTAAATCTCTTTATATTTTTCCTGAGTCACACACAGACGTTCTCACGCTCAGTATAGATTACACAAGAATATAAAAAGCAGAAAAAGGGTACTGAATCAGATGATACCAGGTATATATAGTATAGGGGAAAATTGTAAATTTCCATATATTTCTTACAGGCTCAATATGGATTAGACCAGAATATAAAAAGCAGAAAAAGGGTACTGTGTCAGAAGCGTACAGCTGTATACAGTGTAGGGGTATAAGTAAATATCCGTATATATTTCCAGAGTCACACACAGACGCTCACAGGCTCAGTAAGGATTAGACCAGAATATAAAAGCAGAAAAAGGGTACTGTATCAGAAGATACCAGGTGTATATAGTATAGGGAAAATTGTAAATCTCAGTATATATTTCTGGAGTCACACAGACGCTCACAGGCTCAGTATGAATTAGACCCAAATATAAAAAGCAGAAAAAGGGTACTGTATCAGAAGATCCCAGGTGTATATAGTATAGGGGAAAATTGTAAATCTCCAAATATATATTTCTGTAGTCACACACAGAGGCTTACAGGCTCAGTATGGATTAGACCAGAAATATAAAAATCAGAAAAAGGGTATTGTATCAAAAGATACCAATGTATATAGTATAGGGGAAAATTGTAAATCTCCATATATATTTCTGGAGTCACACACAGACGCTCACAGGCTCAGTATGGATTAGACCAGAATATAAAAAGCTGAAAAACGGTACTGTATCAGAAGTGTACAACTGCATACAGTGTAGGGGTAATTATAAATCTCCATAAATATTTCCGGAGTCAAACACAGAGGCTCACAGGCTCAGTATGGATTAGACCAGAATATAAAAAGCAGAAAAACGGTACTGTGTCAGAAGCGTACTGCTGTATACAGTGTAGGGGTATAAGTAAATCTCCGTATATATTTCCGGAGTCACACACAGACGCTCACAGGCTCAGTATGGATTAGACCAGAATATAAAAGCAGAAAAAGGGTACTGTATCAGAAGATACCAGGTGTATATAGTATAGGGGAAAATTGTAAATCTCAGTATAATATTTCTGGAGTCACACACAGACGCTCACAGGCTCAGTATGAATTAGACCCGAATATAAAAAGCAGAAAAAGGGTACTATATCAGAATATCCCAGTGTATATAGTATAGGGGAAAATTGTAAATCTCCAAATATATTTCCGAGTCACACACAGACACTCTCAGGCTCAGTATGGATTAGACCAGAATATAAAAAGCAGAAAAAGGGTACTGTATCAGAATAACCTGGTGTATATAGTATAGGGGAAAATTTCAATCTTCGTATATATTTCCGGAGTTACACACAGACGCTCACAGGCTCAGTATGGATTAGACCAAAATATAAAAAGCAGAAAAAGGGTACTGTATCAGAAGATACCAGGTGTATATAGTATAGGGGAAAATTTCAATATCCGTATATATTTCCGGAGTCACACACAGACGCTCACAGGTTCAGTATGGATTAGACCAGAATATAAAAAGCAGAAAAAGGGTACTGTATCAGAATATCCCAGGTGTATATAGTATAGGGGAAAATTGTAAATCTCCAAATATATTTCCGGAGTCACACACAGACGCTCTCAGGCTCAGTATGGATTAGACCAGAATATAAAAAGCAGAAAAAGGTACTGTATCAGAATATACCTGGTGTATATAGTATAGGGGAAAATTTCAATCTTCGTATATATTTCCGGAGTTACACACAGACGCTCACAGGTTCAGTATGGATTAGACCAGAATATAAAAAGCAGAAAAAGGGTACTGTATCAGAAGATACCAGGTGTATATAGTATAGGGCAAAATTGTAATTCTCCGTATATATTTCCAGAGTCACATACAGATGCTCTCAGGCTCAGTATGGATTAGACCAGAATATAAAAGCAGAAAAAGGGTACAGTATCAGAAGATACCAGGTTTATATAGTATAGGGGAAAATTGTAAATCTCTGTATAAATTTCCGGAGTCACACACAGATAGTCAGCATGTATTTGTCTGTGATACCAGCCGGTACACGGTAGTGTGTGAGGAGCGTACAGCTCTATACAGTGTGAGAAAAAATGAACGCTCGGTAACTGTGCAGAAAAAAAGAATAAAAGTATTAGTGCTGTGTAAAAAGCAGTCTGCACAGCAGTGTACACACAGCAATACAGCTAGCAGGCAGCATAATAACCAGTTCTGCTGCTGCACACAAGAAAATCCTCCACTGCCACTGGCAGGCAGCCTAATAACCAGCGCTGCTGCACACAAGAAAATCCTCCCCTGTCACTGCACACTAACTGTACAGCACAATTGCTATCAGCACAAGCACATAAGAACTTCTGTTTCCAGCCCTAACTCTCTCCCTACTGATAAACAGCGACTTATGAATCTGACCGACCTGTTTCGCTCAACTCTAATTCTAGGTTCTTCGAAGTAGCCACCTTTTGCTTTGATGACTGATTTGCACACTCTTGGCATCTCTTGATGAGCTTCAAGAGGTAGTCACCGGAAATGATCTTCCAACAATCTTGAAGCAGTTCCCAGAGATGCTTAGCACTTGTTGGCCCTTTTGCTTCACTCTGCAGTCCAGCTCACCTCAAACCATCTCGATTGGGTTCAGGTCTGGTGACTGTGGAGGCCAGGTCATCTGGCATAGCACCCCATCACTCTCCTTCTTGGTCAAATAGCCCTTACACAGCCTGGAGGTGTGTTTGGGGTCATTGTCTTGTTGAAAAATAAATGATGGTCCAATTAAACGCAAAACCGGATGGAATAGCATGCTGCTGCAAGATGCTGTTTTAGCCATGCTGGTTCAGTATGCCTTCAATTTTGAATAAATCCCCAACAGTGTCACCAGCAAAGCACCCTCACACCATCACACTCCTCCTCTATGCTTCACGGTGGGAACCAGGCATGTAGAGTCCATCCATTCACCTTTTCTGCGTGCAAAGCAGTAATCAAAGCAAAAGGTGGCTACTTTGAAGAACCTAGAATATAAGACATATTTTCAGTTGTTTCACACTTTTTTGTAAAGTGTAATGTATAATTCCACATGTGTTAATTCATAGTTTTGATGCCTTTAGCGTGATTCTACAATTTTCACAGTCATGAAAATACAGAAAAATCATTGATTGAGAAGGTGTGTCCAAACTTTTGGTCTGTACACAAAGACACGGTGGTTGGAACCAAAGATCTCAAATTTGGACTCATCAGACCAAAGCACAGATTTCCACTGGTCTAATGTCCATTCCTTGTGTTCTTTAGCCCAAACAAGTCTCTTCTGCTTGTTGCCTGTCCATAGCAGTGGTTTCCTAGCAGCTAATTTACCATGAAGGCCTGATGCATAAAGTCTCCTCTTAACAGTTGTTGTAGAGATGTGTCTGCTGCTAGAACTCTGTGTGGCATTGACCTGGTCTCTAATCTGAGCTGCTGTAAACCTGCGATTTCTGAGGCTGGTGACTTGGTTAAACTAATCCAAAAGAAGCAGAGGTGACTCTTGGTCTTCCTTTCCTGGGGCAGTCTTCATGTGAGCCAGTTTCTTTGTAGTGCTTGATTGTTTTTGCAACTGCACTTGGGGACACTTTCAAAGTTTCCCCAATTTTTCGGACTGACTGACCTTCATTTCTTAAAGTAATGTTGGCCACTAGTGTTGAGCATTCCGATACTGCAAATATCGGGTATCGGCCGATATTGGCTGTATCGGAATTCCGATTCCGAGTTCCGATATTTTCGTCATATCGGATACCGGAATCGGGATTGTCACTGTCAGTGCCGTCGGTCGGGTCTGTCAGGAGTCAGCGGCACTTACCTGGCAGAAGATCTCCGGCGGTCACGGGCTGGACTGCTTCATGGCCGCAATCTTCTTTCCCCGGCGGTCACATGCAGTTTCTCGCGATAACTGCAGTGACTGCTGGGTAATCCCGGCCGTAAAGCAGTCAGTCCGATGACGTCACCGCCGGGGAAGCAGGTAATCAGCTGTGCTGCGTTGCGATGACAGGCTCTGCCTGTCATTGTGATGTAGCAGAGCTGGATCGTCGTGGGACTGTCGTTATGGACTGCGTCGGACAGGTGGTATACTGTTGGTTTGTTTTTTTTTCTTTTTTTACAGGAGATCGATGGCGTCGCAGGAATGAGAGTATAATAAAATTAATGAAAACTGTGTTGTCTCTTTTATTTCATTAAAAGACTTTTTTCTTGCTGTGTCTTTTTTTTAAACATTTAAAAACTTTGGGATTAATAATGGATCGGTGTCTTATTGACACCTCTCCATTATTAACCGGGCTTATTGTCACCGTGCAATCAACGGTGACATTAACCCCTTATTACCCCGCTTGCCACCGCTACAGGGCAAGTGGGAAGAGCCGGGTAAAGTGCCACAATTGGCACATCTTTTGATGCGCCAAATGTGGGGCTGCTGTAGCCTGGTATTATCAGGCTGTTGAGGGCCAAAATCCATGGGCCTTGACAGTCTTTTAATACCAGGCCGCAGCAGTCTGCATTTTACTTGGCTGGTTAACAAAAATAGGGGGGATCCCCACGCCGTTTTTTTTTCGAGGGGATCCCCTATTTTTGTTAACCAGCCAAGCTAAGCAGACTGCTGTGGCCTGGTATTATCAGGCTGGCAAGGTCCATGGATATTGGATCCTTACCAGCCTGAAAAACCAGGCCTCAGCGGTCTGCTTCATCTGGCTGGTTAACAAAATAGGGGGGACCCCACGCCAATTTTTTTCGAGGGGATCCCCTATTTTTGTTAATCAGCCAAGATATGCAGACTGCTGTGGCCTGGTATTATCAGGCTGGCAAGGTCCATGGATCTTGGCTCCTTAACAGCCTGAAAATCCAGGCCTCAGCGGTCTGCTTCATCTGGCTGGTTAACAAAAATAGGGGGGACCCCACGCCAATTTTTTTCGAGGGGATCCCCTATTTTTGTTAATCAGCCAAGATATGCAGACTGCTGTGGCCTGGTATTATCAGGCTGGCAAGGTCCATGGATCTTGGCTCCTTAACAGCCTGAAAATCCAGGCCTCAGTGGTCTGCTTCATCTGGCTGGTTAACAAAAATAGGGGGGACCCCACGCCATTTTTTTTTCGAAGGGAACCCCTATTTTTGTTAATCAGTTCCCTCTGACGTCACTGATTGTGTCCCTGGCTGACCTGAAGTGAAAGTGGAAAGCAATCAATTAAGCTTTCCACTTAATGGCCCGTCTCACCTAGCGATATCTGTTATGTTACGGTAGCTGAGGAGTGCAGGTAAAAAAGGAAATACACCAGAGCAGTTGGAATCTATGAGATTGCAGTACCCTGACTAACCACCGCAACTAGAGGCAGCCGTGGAGCGTTCCTACGTTGGTCCTAGACGCCTCGTCACAGCCTGAGAAACTAACTACACCTAAAGATAGAAATAGGAAAGCTATCTGCCCCGGAGCAGAACCCCAAAGATAATAGAGAGCCCCCAAACATGTAATGGCGGTTAGACAAGAGGAAATACTGACACAGAAAGAAAATAGTAAGAGCAAACGCTGGGGCCCAAACTATCTAAATAGAAAAGGATAGGAAGGGTACTTACTGCAATCTCAGAAAACCCTGAAAAAACACCAACTCTACTAATTTCAAAATCACCTGAGATCACACGACCTCTACCACCTAAATTAGTTCTCTGGTGTAACAAAAACAAAACAGCAGCCACTGAAAAAAAACTGGAAAAAGCAAAAGTACAAAACACAGTGGCTGGGCTAAACTGAGAGGGCAAAAGCCCCCGGAGGGGACCCTGAAGGCCCCCACAGAAGTGCAGGACAAAATGCAAAAATATAGCAAAAACACAAAATAAGAAATTGTCTTATCTGATAGCAGGAGATGCAGACACGACACAGCAGGCTACAAGGGAAACTGGAAAGAAGGATTCAGACCAGAACAATTGATCACCGGCAACCCTGATGGGAAAATGACTCCCTTATATAAGACCAATCAGTAACACCTGATTCCCAGTCCTCACAATCCTCACTAGTACCGCTTGTAACCACCAGAGGGAGCCTCTGCTCAGAACTCATCTCAAACCCATTCACAACAGTACCCCCCCTTGAGGAGGGGTCACCGAACCCTCATTTGAGCAACCAGGTCGGACAGGATGAGTTCTATGATACGCACGGATAAGTCTCCTAGCATGGATGTCCGAAGCAAACACCCAAGAATTGTCTTCCTGACCATAACCTCTCCATTTAACCAAATACTGGAGTCTTCGTCTAGAAAAACGAGAATCCAATATTTTCTCAACCACATACTCCAGATTGCCCTCAACCAAAACAGGGTCAGGAGGCACAGCAGCAGGAACCACTGGCTCAACAAACCTCTTCAACAAGGACTTGTGGAACACGTTATGGATCTTAAATGTCCCTGGAAGAAGCAAACGAAAAGAAACAGGATTAATAATCTCCATGATCTTATAAGGTCCAATGAACCTAGGCTTAAATTTAGGAGATGCTACTCTCATAGGAATATTCTTTGAGGACAACCAGACCAAGTCCCCCACTTTAAACCGAGGACCATCAGTCCTATGCCGGTTAGCAAACCGCTGGGCCTTCTCCTGAGAGAGGGACAACCTCTCCACTACCTGGTCCCAAATCTGCTGCATACACTCAACAACAGAGTCAACACCTGGACAGACAGAAGCCTCCGTCTGTCCTGAAGAAAATCGAGGGTGAAACCCAGAATTACAGAAAAACGGAGACATCAAAGTGGCAGAGCTAGCCCTATTATTAAGAGCAAACTCAGCCAAAGGCAAAAAAGAGACCCAGTCATCCTGATCAGCAGACACAAAGCATCTTAGATAAGTCTCCAATGTCTGGTTTGTTCTCTCAGTTTGACCATTGGTCTGAGGATGAAATGCCGAGGAGAAAGACAATTGAACACCCAGTTTAGAACAAAAAGTCCTCCAAAATCTGGAAACAAAACTGGACTCCTCTGTCAGACACAATGTTCTCAGGAATGCCGTGTAAACGAACCACGTGCTGAAGGAACAACGGCACCAATTCAGAGGAGGAAGGCAACTTAGGTAATGGCACAAGATGTATCATTTTGGAAAACCTATCACAAATTACCCAGATGGTGGTCATTCTCTGAGAAACAGGAAGATCGGAAATGAAATCCATAGAGATATGGGTCCATGGTCTCTTGGGCACAGGCAATGGCATCAACAAACCACCAGAGCGAGAGCAAGGCTTGGAGCGAGAGCAAGTCCCGCAGGACTGCACAAATTCCCTGACATCGCGAGACAAGGTAGGCCACCAAAAGGACCGACTAACCAAGTCTCTGGTACCAAAAATTCCGGGATGCCCAGCCAATGCGGAACAATGAATCTCAGACATCACACTCTTTTTCCATTGGTCCGGGACAAACAATTTTCCAACAGGGCAGCGCTCGGGCCTATCCTCCTGACACCCCTCCAGAGCAAGTCTCAAATTGGGCGAGATGGCGGAAAGAACTACACCCCTCCTTCAAAATAACAGAGGGATCAGATAGCTCAGGAGAGTCCGCAAGGAAACTCCTCGAGAGGGCATCCGCCTTAACATTCTTAGTGCCAGGAAGAAAGGAAACCACAAAATTAAAACGTGTGAAAAACAAGGCCCACCTGGCCTGTCTAGGATTGAGTCGCTTGGCAGATTCCAGATCGACCAGATTCTTATGGTCCGTAAGGACCACCACCTGATGTTTGGCTCCCTCCAGCCAATGTCTCCACTCTTCAAAAGCCCACTTCATGGCCAATAACTCCCGATTACACACGTCATAATTACGTTCAGTAGGAGAAAATTTTCGAGAGAAAAAGGCACAAGGGTTACTTTTAGAGGTCTCTGGATCTTTTTGGGACAAAACGGCACCTGCCCCAATTTCAGAGGCATCAACCTCCACCTGAAATGGCAGAGAAACATCAGGCTGCCGTAGAACAGGAGCAGAAGTGAATCTCTGCTTAAGTTCCTGAAACGCAGAGACTGCCTCAGGAGGCCAATTCACCACATCAGAACCCTTTCTGGTCAAATCAGTTAATGTTTTAACAATAGCCGAGAAATTACCAATAAATTTACGATAAAAATTGGCAAAACCCAAAAATCTCTGAAGAGCCTTTAATGAAGTAGGTTGGACCCAATCACAGATGGCCTGAACCTTGACCGGGTCCATTTCAATAACAGATGGGGACAAAATGAATCCCAGAAATGAGATCTTCTGTACGCCAAAAAGACACTTTGATCCCTTCACATACAGAGCATTCTCTCTCAAAATCTGGAATACAGTTCGAACATGTTTCACATGAGAGTCCCAGTCATTAGAAAAAATCAAGATATCATCCAAATAAACAATCAGAAACTTGTCCACAAAATCCCTGAAAATGTCATTCATGAAGGACTGGAAGACGGAAGGAGCATTAGTGAGCCCAAAGGGCATCACAAGTTACTCAAAATGCCCTTCAGGGGTGTTAAATGCCGTCTTCCATTCATCCCCGTGCTTAATGCGAATAAGGTTATACGCCCCCCTGAGGTCAAGCTTGGTAAACCAAGTAGCGTTTTTCACCCTGGAAAACAGGTCAGAAATCAAGGGTAACGGGTATTGTATTTCACAGTAATATTGTTCAAGAGACGATAATCAATACACGGCCTTAATGAACCATCTTTTTTGGCCACAAAGAAAAAACCGGCACCTAAGGGTGAAGAGGATGGTCTGATATGACCCTTCTCCAATGATTCCTTGATATAAGACCGCATAGCGTCATGTTCAGGTACAGACAAGTTAAAAAGGCGACCTTTAGGGAATTTACTACCTGGCACTAATTCAATAGCGCAGTCATAGCTCCTATGGGGAGGCAAGGATGCAGATTTACTTTCGCTAAACACATCAGAAAAATCAAACAAAAAGTCAGGAACATCCTCAGCCTGGGGGGAGGCAGAAAAAACAGGAGTGTTGGTATTAACACATTGGCAGCCCCAACTGGTTACAGACACAGATTTCCAATCCAAAACAGGATTATGAGACTGTAACCAAGGAACCCCAGCACTATAATGTCATGCAGATTATACAGAACCAAAAATTTGCAGCACTCCTGGTGATCAGGTTCAACCCTCATTATCACCTGAGTAGAAAACTGGGGTTTATTCTCAGCCAAAGGGGTAGAATCGATCCCCAGTAAAGGAATAGACTTCTGTAGGGGTATCAAGGGAAACCCACAACGTTTAGCAAAATCATAATCCATCAGGTTAATAGCTGCTCCAGAATCAACGAAAGCCTGAGCAGAAAATGAGGACAGAGAGCATATCAGAGTGACAGTTAATAAAAACTTAGTCTGAACACTACCCAAGACAACTGAGCGTGCTAAATGTCTTCCCCGCTTAGGGCAGACTGAAATAGCATGAGAGGCCACAGTAGAAACATAACCCATTGCGCTTTCGAAACTCATGACGCTGTGCCCCAGACACCACTCTATCACACTGCATGGTTTCAGGAGCTGGTTCACAAGGCAACACCATTCCACAGAAGCCGGCTTTACCTGGCAATTGAATCAGAGGATATTTTACTATGTAGAAGTGTATAAACTATACATATATGTATATATATATGTCACAATGACATGTATATATATATATATATATATGTATTCTATGTGTGTATATTTAGTGTTTACAAGGAAAGAATGGGTTTTTTTAGTTACGATATTTTGTACCCATAGACTTACATGGGACTTCCGGTATCGGTATCGGGTATCGCCGATATTTTAATGGTATCGGCGATACCATTCCGATTCCGATACTTTTGGATATCGGAAAGTATCGCTCAACTCTATTGGCCACTCATTTTTCTTAGCTGCTTTTTCTTGCCATAATACAAATTCTAACAGTCTATTCAGTAGGACTATCTGCTGTGTATTTACCAGACTTCTGCACAACACAACTGATGGTCCCAACCCCATTTATATGAGCAGAAATCCCACTTATTAACCCTGACAGGGCACACCTGTGAAGTGAAAACCATTTCCGGTGGCTACCTCTTGAAGCTCATCAAGAAAATGCCAAGAGTGTGCAAAGCAGTCATCAAAGCAAAAGGTGGCTACTTTAAAGAACCTAGAATATAAGACATAATTTCAGTTGTTACACACTTTTTTGTTAATTATTTAATTCCACATGTGTTTATTCATAGTTTTGATGCCTTCAGTGTGAATTTACAATTTTCATAATCATGAAAATACAGAGAAATCTTTAAATGAGAAGGTGTGTCCAAACTTTTGGTCTGTACTGTATATTCATATAGTGGTCGATCAGCTCATTTGGCTGCAAGTGGAGGTAGTCATGGGAACAGAGCTCCTTTAAGTAAGCACTTGGTTTATTAGTTACAGCATAAACCAAGGTTTAAGCACAAAAATAGACCTGGCCCTCTGGGCAAAACAGCAAACCAAATGAAAATGGTAGCAGTTCGTGCACTAGTGGGGGTCAGCACACTCAGGGTTAGCAAAGTCCTTGAACAAGCACCATGTGCTCAAACACTCTCCTGGAGTCTTCCCTTCCAGGCCCTCAACAGTCAAGACTATCACTGGAGTTCAGCCATTTAAGCCAAGACCATGTGTCTCTCTCACCCATGTGATTTATCACATGACTGTGACATCATCAAAGTCCTGTCAGCACACAGCGATACTAGCTCTGTAAGTGAAGATATGATGGACATTCTCCCACCCGCACTATGAATGTCCACATAAAATCCAGCCCATAACTTAACTTAAACCTCGCAACACTTACTGTGCTGGAGGAAATAAAACTCTGGATTTCATATCATTGTGAAACATGCACACATGGAATTTTAGTAGGTGGTAAACCAGATATTTCTATAAAATACAATGCTTTTATATATTTATATACAATGTATATTGTACCCGTGGTAAAGGATTGTTATTTGCCTTAAGTCCTTAATAGTGATGAACGAGCACAAAAATTATAATACTAAGGTGCTCATAGGGAAAGAAATGGTTGAGGGCTGATGTTAATATTCTGGGAAAGAGCCAAAAGCCACAAAGGTTCCCAAGCTATTAATATCAGCTCACAGCTGTATACTTAGCCTTTACTGGCTAGTTTACAAGGGGACTCTAGAAAAAAATTGGCATAGGGTCCCTCTATAAAATCTAACCAACAAAAGCTAGGCAGACAACTTATGTCTGATATTGATAACCTAGGAAGTGGCAATGGACATTGTCCCCCACACTAAAAACATCAGCTCTCATCCGCCCCACAAAAGTTGCATTTTATAGAAGTCTGATGCTTAGCCTTGCTCCTTCTACTTTCCCTGTAGCTTTGGCAAGTGGAGTGATGGTTGGTGGGTTGATGTCACCTTTGTATTGTCAGGTGATATCAAGCCCACAGGTTAGTAATGAAGAGGCGTCTATAAGACACCCCCATTACTAACCCCATAGTAATATTATAAAAACACACACCCAGAATATAATCCTTTATTTCAAATAATGACACAGACTCCTTTAATAAATCTAAGTTAAACCATACTTACCGAACACCTAATCCACTGACACCAACATCTCCTGCAACAAAAATAAAATAATAAACCACAATATTCCTCAACTGTCTGCAGAGAAGGTAATCCATAATGTCCCACAATGATCCTGATGACTTTGAGAGGAGTCACTGATGAATGAGAAAGTTCTGCTGCAAATGCCGAAAGTGAGAGGACAGGAGCTAATCAGCTGATGAACTCCGGTGAACTCTCTCATGGCAGCTCAGTGATACTGTCACGATCCATTTTTTGATTTGTGGCAGCTCTGATTCCTCTCACTTAAAACTTTTTTGCTTTTGGACTATTGGGAATTAATGTCAGTTTTTTCCTCCACTAGCAATCTGGTGTTACTGCATTTTTGCTGGGTCAGCTGATGCAGATGATGACCACTCCCACCATCCTTTGAAATGTCACCTAATGCATTAGCTGACTGTTGGTGATACAGGTCTTTTCTGGAAACCAGCATAGCAGAAGCAGCTCTCTGGTGTCAGCCACGTCTGGTATTTGGAGTCCAGTTGCAGTGTTTTCTGCTGTGTGGAGCTTAGCAGCAGTGATCGCAAGCTAAGTGTGCTTTTTGTTACCTTGTCCCTTTGGTGTTTGTCCTTCCCCTTGTGCTTATTATCTGCAGAGGTGAGGTTAGTGCTCCTTGCCTGCCAGTGCACTACCCAGGGCAGTTATAGGTGACAACTAGGGACGAGGTATGATGAAGGTGGTGGGGGAAGGACCCACATAGGGTGCTAGGGGAGTGCAGGGACAAGCTCAGGTTTGAGCTCAAGCTCAAGCTCATTCCCTATTGTTATGGCCCTCCTCTTGCCTTTCCAATCCCGTTGTGTGTGAGTTGTGCCGTCCGCTGACCAACCACCCATTGGGTCGTGTCACACATCATGACAGATACACTGTGGAAGCAATTACCTCCTGTCAGTGTATCGCCGGCGGCCGGGTAGAGAAGTCACATCTCCCTATGTGACTGTTCTACACGTGATATCGCCGTGGGACACTCGGGATTATGTGGACTAAGGTGGACAGGTGAGTATATGGTGGTTTATTATTTTTCATTTTTTCTAGGAGACATGGTCATTGGAGATTGGGTGTTAAGGTGAGTACATG
Source organism: Oophaga sylvatica (assembly GCA_033576555.1). NCBI lineage: Eukaryota > Metazoa > Chordata > Amphibia > Anura > Dendrobatidae > Oophaga > Oophaga sylvatica. The sequence continues at coordinate 323,024,992 of JARQOD010000006.1, forward strand.
TTGTTTTTTTTTACATTTTTTCTAGGAGACGAGGGCGTCGTGGATTTGGTGTTAGGTATAATATGTTTAGCCCCTTCCCGACATGTGCCGTACTAGCACTGCCCTGTGGGAATTGTGTTCCTGCAAACAGCAGTACTAGTACGGCGCAGTGATCTCATGGCCTCACGCTGAGCACTGCGGCGAAACGCGCGTCGGGGCTCTCCTGTCCGTTATTCAGTAAGTTTTGGATGCCTTTTATATATCTCTGCTAACTGTCTATACTTGCTGTTGATTTAACATACTGTTATGGCATTTATGGCCACATGGGAAGAATTTTCCTGTAATATATTTTGGGTTGCAGCCTTTAACCATGATAGCAGTGTTTGCACATATATATGATAGTGCGTTGATGACAATAGCAGCACATGCATTCTTCTGAGATATATACTTATTATTACAGGGACAAATTGTCTGTAACATATATGGGATTATAGCCTTCAGCAGTGTTATATAGCAGTGTTTGCACATATATATGATAGTGCGTTAATGATAATAGCAGCATATGCATGTACATTTTTTTGAGATATATACATACAACTATAGGGACAAATCCTTTGCAACATATATGGGATTATAGCCTTCAGCAATGTTGGTAGCATCTGCATATGCGCAGTCGACTGTCATACTTACCTTGCGTATTGATTGATGCCTATATACATCTGTATGGTTTTTCACATGCGCATTTTCTCGATATATATATTGATATTGGTTTATAGGGTATAGGCTTTTGCCTGGTCCTAAATATATATGTATATGTATACATACATGTGTATATATAATCCCTGCATGCTGATATAGGTTTTTTATCTTCCTATATTCACATCCATGTTGGATACACTACTATAGGATGCTGTGGTAATATATCAGGACTGTCCGCCTATATATATTGTTTCAGTATTTAGTGCAGTTTTGCCTCTTTAAATTATTTAATTGTTCATTTGAGCACTACTAATAATTTTTCTTTTTTGCATTATGCACTTTTTGATAATTTTTATACTGATAGGATAATAAAAATATTATATTTATTATTTCTATATGATGTGCACTGCGCACTTTATTTATTATTTTTATTTTTGTTGATGGACAGTTTGAATATTTATATCACAGCATTGTTATGTCTATTTGTCCTGATACTATACCAAGCATCTTGTGATATATGACTTTATGCATTCATTTTCTGAATAACGGTATCTAGGGTTTTTTTGCCTTCTCTTTTGTCATTAATATTTTGTATAATGATTGTTACTTCTTTTTAAAAAATTGTTTTGTAACTTAATAAAATTGTTTTTGCATTTTTCTATAAATTGGCTCTGGTTTTCATATACTTTTTTTGGGTATTTGATTAAATATATATGGATGAGCGTTTACAAATTGGCCTCTTTTTGGTTAAGTTGTTGGGTGTCCATCTGCTGGATTGGGTGTAGTGAAAGATCTGTCTGTCCCTATTATACTATTTCTGTTGTGGTGAAATTGAGGCCACTTTGCTGGTGTGTGCCAATATTTTTTGGAAATGTGAACGCTCCTGGTTTGGTGTCCATCTGCTAGATTGGGTGTAGTGGAAGAACAGTTGGTCTCTATTATACTATTTTTACTGTGGTGAAATTGATGCCGCTTCTGTGGTGTGAGGCCCTCATTTCTTTAAATGTGAACACTCCTAGTTGTGTGTCCATCTGAAGGATTGGGTGTAGTGAAAGACCTGTTGGTCCCTATTATACTATTTCTACTGTGGTGAAAAAAACGCCACTTCTGTGGTGTAAGGCCGTCACTCCTTTAAATGTGAACACTCCTTGTTGTGTGTCCATCTGCTGCATTGGGTGAAGTGGAATTGGCAAGTAGTTCAGTGCCGACAGCTGTCACAGACAGCTGACAGGCACAGCAAGCGGTGCGGGGACCTTTGCCGTCGGTCCCCGCACCCACAGCGCTGTGATTGGTCAGTCAATCTGACTGACCAAACACAGCAGCGATCGCGCAGGAGATGCTGAAATTTCAGAATCTCCAGCGCGATCAGTGCAGGAGCCGGCGCTGCAGTGGCCGAGCTTCCTACACTAACAGCCGGGTGCGGCACCCCCGCCGCCCCTGGTTGTTAACCCCCTGACTGCTGCGATCGAGCGCGATCGCAGCGCTCAGGGGGAAGCAGAGGGTCGGGAGCTCCCTCTGCCTCAGATCGGCGCCCTGCAATGTATTTGCAGGGCCCGATCTCTGCCTTGATAACCCTGGGGTTGTCATGACAACCTCCGGGTCATCTAGCTACGGAAAGCTGCTGTGATCATGCTCACAGCAGCTTTCACCATAGGTACAATGCATTGCAATGCTGGAGCATTGCAATTCATTGTAACTGCAATAAGAAGTAAAAAAGTGAAAGTCCCATAAAGGGACAAGTTAAAAAAAAGCATTTTTTAAAAAAAATTGTAAAAAAATATTAAAAAATAATTTTAAAAAAATCCCCTAAAAAATACACATTTTTATGTAATAAAAAAAACAAAAAACAAAAAAATACACATGTTTGGTATCGCTGCGTCCATAAAAATCCCATCTATAAAAGCGTAACCATAGTTAACCCCTTCAGTGAAAGCCGTAAAAAAACCACAAAAAAGTAGTAAATTATACTTTTTCCAAGCGGTATCATCATACCGCTTGGAAAAAGTGCAATAACACGCGATCAAAAAGTCAGATATAAATAATCATGGTACCGCTGAAAACGTCATCTTGTCCCGCAAAAAACAAGCCACTATACAGCATCATCAGCGAAAAAATAAAAAAGTTATAGCTCGAGGAATAAACTGATGCCAAAATAATTATTTTTTCTATAAAATTTTTTATTGTGTAAAAAACACCAAAACATAAAAAAATATATAAATGAGGTATCGCTGTAATCGTAGTTACCCGAAGAATAAAGCTGCTTTATCAATTTTACCACACGCGGAACAGAGGAAAAAAAAAAAAAAAACAATTCCTGAATTGCTGGTTTTTGTTCATTCTGCTTCCACAAAAATCAGAATAGGAAGCGATCAAAAAACGTTATGTGCCCGAATATGATACCAATAAAAACATCAGCTCATCCCGCAAAAAATAAGCCCACAGATAACTCTGTTGGCCGAAATACGGAAAAATTATAGCTCTCAAAATATGGCGGTGCAAAATTTCTTACAAAAAATTCTTCCAAAACAAAGCGTCTTTTAGAGTGTGACAGAAGCTAAACATGAAAAAAGGGTATAAATCTGGTGTCGCTGTAATCGCACCGATCCGAGGAATAAAGTCACCTAATCACCAATACCGCACGAGGAACAGCATAAAAAATAAAACCAATTCTTCACATTTTGTGGATTTGTTCATTCTGCCTCCCAAAGATCGCAGTAAGGCGATCACAGTGGTTCCCCCCACATATGGGATATCAGCGTACTCAGGACAAAATGCACATCAACTTTTGGGGTCCTATTTCTCCTGTTACCCTTATAAAAATAAAAAATTTGGGGGCAAAAAGGTCATTTTTGTGGAAAAAAATTAGATTTTTTTATTTTCACGGCTCTACGTTATAAACTTCTGTGAAGCCCTTGGGGGTTCAAAGTGCTGACCTTACACCTAGATAAGTTTCTTGGGGGGTCTAGTTTGCAAAATGGGGTCACTTGTGAGGGGTTTCTACTGTTTAGGCACATCAGGGGCTCTCCAAGCGCGACATGACACCCGCAGACCATTCCATCAAAGTCTGCATTTAAAAGCGGTGCTCCTTCCCTTCCAAGCTCTGCCATGCGTCAAAATAGTGGTTCCCCCCACATATAGGATATCAGCGTACTCAGGACAAATTGCACAATAGTTTTTGGGGTCCTATTTCTCCTGTTACCCTTATAAAAATAAAAATTTGTTGGCAAAAAGATTATTTTTGTGGAAAAAAATATGATTTTTTTATTTTCACGGCTCTACGTTATAAACTTCGGTGAAGCACTTTGGGGTTCAAAGTGCTCACCACACATCTACATAAGTTCCTTGGTGGGTCTAGTTTGCAAAATGGAGTCACTTGTGGGGGTTTCTACTGTTTAGGCACATCAGGGGCTCTCCAAACGTGACATGACACCCGCAGACCATTCCATCAAAGTCTGCATTTGAAAAAGGCGCTCTTTCCCTTCCGAGCTCTGCCATGCATCAAAATAGTGGTTTACCCCCACATATGGGGTATCAGCGTACTCAGGACAAATTGCACAATAACTTTTCGGGTCCTGTTACCCTTTGGAAAATAAAAATTGGGGTGGAAAGATCATTTTTGTGGAAAAGATATGATTTTTTAATTTTACAGCTCTACGTTATAACCTTCTGTGAAGCCCTTTGGGGTTCAAAGCTCTCACAACACATCTAGATAAGTTCCTTGGAGGGTCTAGTTTCTAAAATGGGGTCACTTGTGGGGGGTTTCCACTGTTTAGGCACACAGGGACTCTCCAAATGCGACATGGCATCCAATCTCAATTCCAGCCAAAAAAGTCAAATGGCGCTGCTTCCCTTCCAAGCTCTGCCATGCGCCCAAATAGAGGTTTACCCCCACATATGGAGTATCAGCGTACTCAGGACAAATTGCACAATAACTTTTGGGGTCATTTTATCCTTTGGAAAATAAAAATTGGAATGAAAATATCATTTTTGTGGAAAAAATATGATTTTTTAATTTTACGGCTCTACGTTATAACCTTCTGTGAAGCACTTTGGGGTTCAAAGCTCTCACAACACATCTAGATAAGTTCCTCGGGGGGTCTCGTTTCCAAAATGGGGTCACTTGTGGGGGGTTTCCACTGTTTAGACACACAAGGACTCTCCAAATGCGACACGGCATCCAATCTCAATTCCAGCCAAAAAAGTCAAATGGGGCTGCTTCCCTTTCGGAGCCCTGCCATGCACCCAAATAGTGGTTTACCCCCACACACGGGGTATCGGTGTACTCAGGAGAAATTGTACAATAAATATTGTGGTTCATTTTCTACTGATACCCTTGACAAAATTTAAAAAAAATTGTGTCGAAATAAAAATTTTGGGAAAAAAAGTTAAATGTTCATTTTTTCCTTCCACATTGCTTCAAATCTTGTGAAGTAACTAAAGGGTTAATAAACTTCTTGAATGTGGCTTTGAACACCTTTAAGGGTGCAGATTTTAGAATGGTGTCACTTTTGGGTATTTTCTGTCATATTGACCCCTCAAATTCACTTCAAATGTGAGGTGGTGTTAGGGTTCAAATTCCCGCTGCTGCACAAGGGGAGTCTCGAACCCCTCCCGCTGCGGTCTCCCATTCATCTCCAGCCGCAGTGGAGCCTGCTCAGCAGAGACGTCGGTCCAGGCGTCTTGCCCACTCCTCTACTGTGCAGTGACTTGCTGCTGCCTTTCCTGGATCTGCTATTATAGCCAGTGCTGGAGCAGCCGTCTTTGAGAGAAAGTCCTGCGTTTTCCCATCTGAGCATGCCCAGAGTGAGATCTCTCATTGGAGATCAGGGGGTCACATGTTCAGGTGCTGCAGCGGCTCCTATTGGTCCGCCAGGAAGGTCATGTAGCTACGTGTGTTTGTAACAGCTTCTCATTGGTCCTTGTTCCTGGAAGGTCCTGTAGCTGTTGCTATAAAAGGGTAGCATGGCTGGGCCGCCATGCGCTAATATCAACCATTGTATGCTATGCGCCAGTGTGGTCATGTGTATGTGTGGTTAGGGACCCGGCTGAAATAAGCCACTAGAATACCGACTTAATCGGTGAGGAATTTGGTATGGTAGCTGGCCAGGGTCGGTGTCCTAGATGCCCTAGATTACCGGCGTAACCGGTGAGGAGTTTTGATTGCCGTATTCAGGGTCTGGCGTTCAGACGCCATAGATTGCGGGTGACTCCCGCGAGGACATTAGCACATGATCACGCGTTATGTACGCTTAGCACTTAACTGTGTACCTGAGAGCCTGACAGGACACAGCACTTTTCCTCAGCGGCCCTGTGACGTAACAGGGTTTGCTTTCGACGCTAGACAGCGCCCTAGCGTTTTACTTTGCGGCTCACTGAAGCTAAGTGAGTTCGCACCTATCGCCATATAGCGCTGTGGCATTTCCGTTAGCGGCTCTGGGTATTAACAGAGTTCGCACTTACTGCCACAACGCGCTACGATGTTTATTTTAGCGACTGCGGGATAACAGAGTTCAGTACTTTCGCCATTTTACTAGCAGCAGGTTCCGCCTGCACGGTGGACCCCGGGCTGCGAACGCACCTCTCTACCTCATATATTTGGTGCGTTCCGCAGACCCTAACATAATATTAGCGCCAGGGTCTGGCTGGTAAAATGGCGGATGACCAGCGTCTACTACGGGACATCCAGCAGCTGGAGGGTAGGTTGGCGGCTCTTGAGTGCACAACCTCAGCTGTGGATGTTACCGCAGTCGCTGTTCAGGCTGCTAGCGTGGCTGCAGCCAGTGTGTCCACTGCCACCTCTGCCCCCACAATATCCCACCTCCCGCTTCCAGACAAGTTTGCTGGTGACAGCAAGCAATGTCGGGGATTCATGAGTCAGTGCTCTATACAACTCGAGCTTCTGGCTGCACGTTTCCCCACAGATCGGGCACAAGTGGGCTTTATAATTTCGCTTCTGTCAGGCAGAGCGTTGGAGTGGGCCACCCCGCTGTGGGAGCGTGACGACCGTGTGGTGCGGAGTGCTCCTCGTTTTCTGGAGGCTCTAAAAAAGGTCTTTTTAGGACCTCAGGTCACCCACGATACGGCGCTACAACTGCTGGCATTGGCACAGGGTTCGTCTTTGGTCAGTCTGTTTTCCGTCCAGTTTCGGACTCTGGCCTCAGAACTAGACTGGTCGGATAAAGTACTCATTCCAGTCTACTGGCGAGGACTGGCTGATCATGTTAAAGATGCTTTGGCTACCAGGGAGATTCCCGCCACACTGGAGAAGCTTATCGCCATATCTACCCGCATCGACCTCCGTTTTCACGAGCGGAGGTTGGAGCGGTCCCAGTGTAGGCAGAGGTTCCGGCTGGCTCCCACCTTCGCCAGACCTCTGGAATCTTCCAGCCAGGCGCCCGACTCCCATGAGGCCATGGAGGTTTCTCGAGCGGGACCTAAGTCCCGGGCCGCTCGAGTACCCGTGGTCTGTAACATCTGCCAGCAGTTAGGACACTATGCCAACAAATGTCCACAGCGGTCGGGAAAACGGACGCGTCTAGTGACCTTGGGAGGAGGTTCACTAGACACTGCGGCATTTTCCACCAAATTGTCCTTTAAAGGGACAATTACAGTAGGTCCATCCACGCTCTCCGCTGAGCTCTGTGTGGATTCCGGAGCCGAGGGGAATTTCATGTCCTCTGCATTTGCTCTCCGCCACACTATACCTCTGGTGATGCTCGCCCAACCGGTGACTGTGTGAGTAGTGAATGGATCAACTCTGCCCTCCCAAATCACCCACCAGACGATCCCTCTCACTTTATCTATGTCCCCGTCCCATCAGGAGAGTATTTCTTTTCTTGTCCTGCCCGAGGGAATAGACGAGGTGTTGCTGGGAGTACCTTAGCTCCGTTACCACTCTCCCCATATTGAGTGGTCCTCTGGGAGGATACTGGGTTGGGGTGATTCATGTAGAGGCAGGTGTATCAGGGAGTGCGTTCAGGTCACCACAACAGAGATACCCGTAGATCTCACTTCTCTTCCTCAGTGTTATTGGGCATATGCAGACATTTTCTCCAAGAAGGCGGTGGAGACTCTTCCACCTCATCGCCCCTACGACTGTCCTATTGATCTCTTGCCTGGAGCAGAACCTCCTCGGGGGAGAGTATACCCCCTCTCGCTCCCTGAGACGGAGGCCATGTCCCAGTACATTCAGGAGAATCTGGCAAGAGGGTTCATTAGGAAGTCGGTGTCACCAGCAGGGGCAGGGTTCTTCTTTGTGCAAAAGAAGAACGGAGAATTACGTCCATGCATTGACTACAGGGGTCTTAACGCCATCACCGTCAAGAATAAGTACCCGTTGCCCCTAATCTCTGAGCTCTTTGATAGGCTCCGAGGAGCAAGAGTATTTACCAAGCTTGATCTACGTGGTGCCTATAACCTAATTCGCATCCGTGAGGGGGACGAGTGGAAGACAGCTTTTAATACCAGGGATGGGCATTACGAATACCTGGTGATGCCCTTCGGGCTCTGTAATGCTCCCGCTGTTTTCCAAGACTTTGTCAATGATATCTTCCGGGATATGCTCTCCACCTCTGTGGTAGTCTATCTGGATGATATTCTCATCTTTTCACAAGATATAGACTCTCACCGGAGGGATGTCAACAAAGTCTTCGACCTCTTACGTGCAAACTCCCTCTATGCCAAGCTGGAGAAATGTGTGTTTGAGCAGGAGTCCTTACCTTTTCTGGGCTATATCATCTCTGCCCAGGGATTGGCTATGGATCCTGCCAAACTACAGGCTGTAATGGACTGGCAAGAACCCCATTCTCTTAAAGCGGTGCAGTGCTTTATGGGGTTCATTAATTATTATCGCCAGTTCATTCCCCATTTCTCGACTTTGGTAGCTCCCTTGGTAGCCCTCACCAAGAAGGGAGCAAATCCCAAGTTGTGGTCTGAGGAGGTCTCCAAGGCGTTCTCTTCCATCAAGTCGCATTTTGCCAGTGCTCCCATATTACATTGCCCTGATGTTGATAAACCGTTTGTTTTAGAGGTGGACGCCTCTTCTGTTGGTGCTGGAGCAGTCCTATATCAAAAGGATGCTCAAGGTCGGAAACATCCCTGCTTCTTCTTTCCTAAGACCTTTACACCAGCAGAGAGGAATTATTCCATCGGGGACAGGGAGTTGCTGGCTATGAAATTGGCCTTCTCAGAGTGGAGACATCTTCTGGAGGGAGCTCGTTTTCCCTTCCAAGTCTTCACCGACCACAAGAGCTTGGTATATTTGCAAACGGCTCAGCGGCTAAATTCTCGCCAGGCCAGATGGTCCCTATTCTTCTCTCGGTTCCATTTCACCCTCCATTTTCTCTCCGGTGAGAAGAATGTTCGGGCCAACGCTCTCTCTCGCTCCTTAGTGTCATCAGAGGAGGAGGATGAGGAGCCTCGGCTTATTGTCCCTGAAGAAAGCCTGAGAACTGTAGCCCCGGTTTCGCTAGAGTCTGTGCCTCCGGGCAAGACTTTTGTGCCCACTAATTTGCGACCGAAGGTACTCTCTTGGGCACACTCGTCCAGGGTGGGTGGACACTTTGGGGCAAAGAGGACAACTGAGCTATTGGCGAGGACATACTGGTGGCCACATATGGTCCGTGACATCAGGGAGTATGTTCAGGCGTGTGTCTCCTGCGCCAGGAACAAGTCCCCTCGACAATGGCCAGCTGGGTTACTTTTTCCTTTGCCGGTGGCAGACAGGCCCTGGGAGATGATCGGGATGGACTTTGTGGTGGGCTTACCCAAGTCTCGGGGTTGCACTATCATTTGGGTGATCACCGACCACTTCTCCAAAATGGTGCACTTAGAGCCGCTACCACGGTTACCTTCCGCACGGGCCTTGGCAGCATTATTTATTAGACACATCTTCCGTCTACACGGTATGCCAGACAAGATTGTCAGCGATCGAGGTCCCCAATTTGCGTCTCGGTTCTGGAGAGAGTTGTGTCATCTACTCTGCATTGAATTGAACCTCTCCTCTGCATATCATCCCGAGACGAATGGGTTGGTAGAGAGGGCCAACCAGACCTTGGTCACCTACTTGCGACATTTTGTCTCTGCCAGGCAGGATGACTGGGCATCTCTGCTTCCGTGGGCGGAGTTTGCGCTAAACAATGCTGTGGCTGACTCCACTGGACAGACCCCATTCCTCTTAAATTACAGCTAGCATCCCCGGGTACCGGTGCCCATGCCCGTTGCTTCCGCTGACTCCAGGGTGGCAGACTGGGCTGTGGAAGCACGGGACATATGGGACCGCACCCAGGATGCCATTCAGGCTTCCAAGGAAATGATGAGGTCTTCTGCCGATGCTCATCGGCGTCCCGCTCCGACATTTTCTCCTGGCGACCTAGTGTGGCTCTCCGCCCGAAACATCAGGCTACGGGTGGAATCCACTAAATTGGCACCCCGCTATTTGGGTCCCTTCAAGGTTCTCGAGCAGGTGAACCCTGTGGTTTACCGTTTGGCCCTTCCGCCTCGCCTTGGTATCTCCGACACCTTCCATGTATCCCTCCTAAAACCCGTGGTCATCTCCCGGTTGCCTGAGTCATCTGCCGGGACGTCGGGTTCGTCTTCGGACGACTACGAGGTGAATGCCATTGTTGGGTGCAAGGTGGTACGAGGCAAAAAATTTTATTTGGTGGATTGGAGGGGTTATGGGCCTGAGGATAGGTCCTGGGAGCCTGCCGAGCATGTTCACGCTCCGCAGCTCATCGCTGCCTTTGAACGCAGCGAGGCCCAGAGAAGGGGGGGCCCTAGGAGGGGGGGTAATGTTAGGGTTCGAGTTCCCGCTGCTGCACAAGGGGAGTCTCGAACCCGTCCCGCTGCGGTCTCCCATTCATCTCCGGCAGCAGTGGAGCCTGCTCAGCAGAGAAGTCAGTCCAGGCGTCTTGCCCACTCCTCTACTGTGCAGTGACTTGCTGCTGCCTTTCCTGGATCTGCTATTATAGCCAGTGCTGGAGCAGCCGTCTTTGAGAGAAAGTCCTGCGTTTTCCCATCTGAGCATGCCCAGAGTGAGATCTCTCATTGGAGATCAGGGGTCACATGTTCAGGTGCTGCAGCGGCTCCTATTGGTCCGCCAGGAAGGTCATGTAGCTACGTGTGTTTGTAACAGCTTCTCATTGGTCCTTGTTCCTGGAAGGTCCTGTAGCTGTTGCTATAAAAGGGTAGCATGGCTGGGCCGCCATGCGCTAATATCAACCATTGTATGCTATGCGCCAGTGTGGTCATGTGTATGTGTGGTTAGGGACCCGGCTGAAATAAGCCACTAGAATACCGACTTAACCGGTGAGGAGTTTTGATTGCCGTATTCAAGGTCTGGCGTTCAGACGCCATAGATTTCGGGTGACTCCCGCGAGGACATTAGCACATGATCACGCGTTATGTACGCTTAGCACTTAACTGTGTACCTGAGAGCCTGACAGGACACAGCACTTTTCCTCAGCGGCCCTGTGACGTAACAGGGTTTGCTTTCGACGCTAGACAGCACCCTAGCGTTTTACTTTGCGGCTCACTGAAGCTAAGTGAGTTTGCACCTATCGCCATATAGAGCTGTGGCATTTCCGTTAGCGGCTCTGGGTATTAACAGAGTTCGCACTTACTGCCACAACGCGCTACGGCGTTTATTTTAGCGACTCTGCGGGATAACAGAGTTCGCTACTTTCGCCATTTTACTAGCAGCAGGTTCCGCCTGCACGGTGGACCCCGGGCTGCGAACGCACCTCTCTACCTCATATATTTGGTGCGTTCCGCAGACCCTAACAGGTGGTCCCTAAAAAAATGGTTTTGTAAATTTTGTTGGAAAAATGAGAAATTGCTGGTCAACTTTTAACACTTATAACTTCCTAACAAAAAAAAATTTTGGTTCCAAAATTGTGCTGATGTAAAGTAGACATGAGGGAAATGTTATTTGTTAACTATTTTTTGTGACATATCTCTCTGATTTAATGGCATAAAAATTAAAAGTTTGAATATTGCAAAATTTTCTAAATTTTTGCCATATTTCCATTTTTTTCATAAATAAACGCAAGTTATATTGAAGAAATTTTACCACTATCATGAAGTACAATATGTCACGAGAAAACCTTCTCAGAATCGCCAAGATCTGTTGAAGCGTTCCAGAGTTATAAGCACATAAAGTGACAGTGGTCAGAATTGTAAAAATTGGCCTGGTCTTTAACCTACAAAATGGCTTGGTCGTTAAGGGGTTAAAATAAAATATGCTAAAATGGCTGAAATGTGTCTGGCAAACAAATGTATTTAATTTTCTTGTCTCTTGCATGATATGATTATTATGAATATATCACTTACATAAGGATATTTTGAGATTAAAACTATATTGGTTTAAAAAATATTTAATGTTAGACGTGAGTTCTAAAAAGTTTTAACACAACGAGACGCTTACAGAATATTCTGAAAAATAGATAAACTGCCTTTGGCATGTCGCTTTCTATCTAATTGTACATCAAAAAGTGTATTGGAAATTTTGTGGGTGCTGATCTAATATTTCACCTAAATAATGTTGTTATATCAGACAAAGACAGATTGCACTTTATTTCATGAAGGAATAAAAGTGACATCATTTGAAATCTAATAAACACAATTTTATCTATATGTTTTATTGACTGAGCAGTTTAAAATAGATTAATGTCTGTGGAAAAAAAATCAGTTGCTGAAATATACAGTGGCGACCAAAGTTTTGCATTTTTTTTTAAAGTCTGATTACCTCTGTCTGGTTGCTGTGATGCCATTTCCCTGGTGATTTTAGAAAACCAGAAATAAATGGTTGTCAGCTACAAGGATGAAAATTGTGCTTGACATTGTTTTATCCATTTATGTGTTAGTTTTCAACATTTGCTGGGCAAAATATTTCACATATTTTGTCATAAGTAATCGAATTTTGCCTTTTTTTTGTGTGTATTTTTCGGTTAAAATATGGGAAAGACAAAGCCAAATTTATCACCAGATCTCAGGAAGCTTATTATTCAGAGAGTAAAGTCAGGTAATAGCCAGAAAGAGGTAGCTATGAAATTAAAGTGCTCTCAGTCAAGTGTCATGTATAATAAAGAAAGAAAAAGAAGGTTATGGAACAGCTGACAAACCTAGAAGTGTATGACCATGGAAAACTTACCCCAAAGTTGATCACATTATTAAGAAAAAGTCAGTAACTGATGTCCATAAAAGTGGTCTATAGATTTCGCATGAAAGAATTGAAAAATATGGTGTCAGAGTGAGTCATTAAACTATGGTGCAATGGCTAAGAGCAGTAGGGTTGAATGCATGACTTTCAGTCAAGAAGCCTTTTATCTCTGCAAAGAACCGGAAGGTCTAAATTGAGATTGCCATAGAACACAGCCAATGAAAAGAGTCAGACTGGTCTAAGGTGTTGTGGTCGAATGAATCCAAGTTGAACCTGTTTGGTAGTGACGGCAAGCACTATAAATACCGCCCAATTGAAAAACGTAATGATGTAAGGTACTAAACACCTACAGTGAAACATGGTGGTGGCAATGTCATGGTTTGGGCTGCTTTTCTCCTTCTGCCATTAGACTTCTGCATAGAATTGGAATATGAATGCTGTTATGTACAAGGATATACTGGAGAATGTAATGCTGCCACATGATAAAACCAGAGTAGGCTGGGGCTGAAAATTCAAGCAAGACAATGATACTAAGCACACATTCAATTTAGTCAAAAATTGGTAAGCAAAGAAAAATGTTCACATGTTGCAATGGCCAATATTGATGAGCGAGCACTAAAATGCTCGAGAGCTCGTTGCTCGGGTCGAGCAAATTGGAATGCTCGGGTGCTTGACCCGAGCAACGAGACCAATGTAAGTCTATGGGAAACCCGAACTTTTTTGCCATGACCCCCCCTGGGGGTACTTTTAGGGTCTAAAAATGTCTTAAATTGATTAAACAGTGCTCAAATGACATTGGAACATCATTGTGAATACCCCTGAAAGCATTTCTGACACCCAGGTAACAGCTGTGAATAATGTTGTCATAGTCTTACGCCACTTTTACAGGCGCACAATATAACATACAAAAACGATACCAAAATGAATTTTCCTGGGAAATATGTTAATTTGATGATATGTTGTTTTTCCAGGGTAATGATTTGTATGTAAGGCAAAATAAATAACCCAAAACAAAAATGTTCCTCCACCACTTGGACTAAGTTCACATGTAGAGTTTTTGATGCGTTTTTCAAGTTTACCATTGCTTTCACCCAAGACAAATGCATTCACTGTGGAATGTCATTTTAACATTTTACAAACTTATTTGGCCATGTGGTGTGTGACACATCATCAGACACATCCTGTTTCATTTATGAAGGAGGGACTCTGAAAGTTACAAACACTATTTTTATAGTGCCAGCAGTGGGCCCTCACTTTTTTTAGAGAGCCATCAGCCCGCTATGCTTTGTTTTTCCCATTATTAAACAGTGGATCCCTTATTCTGTTATTGCCTATGCAGTGAGTGGCAGGGCTACCCAAAATTTGGACGCACCCCAACAACCCTTTGAACAGACATCATGAATGACCATTATGCAACCAAAGTTGCAAGTATTCATTTGGTACTCACATACTTTTTGCCTATGCATTGAATGCAAGGCCTGCCTTGTCCCAAAGTTACACACACCCCAATAAGCCTTTGAACCCACGTACTGGATGGCCACATGAAACCAAAGTAAACATTAAGCTTTATTTTATACTGCCATACTGTTTGCCTAGGCACTGAATGCAAGGCCTGCCGTGTCCCAAAGTTACATGCACCCCAATAAGACTTTTAACCCACGTACTGGATGGCCACATTAAACAAACTTCCCATTAAACTTTATTTGGTACTGCCATACTCTTTGTGCAGACATTGAATGCAAGGCCTGCCCTGCCCCAACGTTACACGCACACCAATAACCCTTTGAAGCAATGAACTGGATGGCCACCTGAAAGCATTGTTCCTATTAATTTGGTACTCCCATATTGTTTGGCTAAGCAGTGAATTGTTGAGCCTGGAGAACCTGCATTGGAGAATGTCAGTGTTGCGGATGAAGATCCGGCAGTGGAGAATGTCAGTGTTGAGTCTGGAAAACCTGCAGTGGATAATTTCAGTGTTGAGGCTGAAGCAACTGCAGGGGAGAATTGCAGTGTTGAGGCAAAATAACACCTGGCATTTGAGCACTTCCTTGTTTAGGCTGAAGAACCTGCATTGGTGAATGTCAGTTTTGAGGCTGAACGACCAGCAGTGGAGAATTTTAGTGTTGAGGCTGAAGGACCAGCAGTTGAGAATTGCGTTGTTGAGGCTGAAAAACTTGCATTGGTGAATTGCAGTGGTGAGCCTGAAGAACCTGCACTGGACAATTGCAGTGTTGAGGCTAAAGACCTAGGGATGGACATTTGCAGTGTTGAGGCTAAAGACCCAGCAGTGGAGCATTGCAGTGTTGAGGCTGAAGAACCTTTATTGTAGCATTGCAGTGTTGATTTAGAACCCCCAGCAGTACAGCATTTCATTGTTGAGCCAGAAGAACCTGCAGTGGACAATTACAGTGTTGAGGATGAACACCCACCAGTGGAGAATTGTAGTGTTGAGGATGAACACACAGCAGTGAAGTATTGCAATGTTGAGCCCAAAGAAAATGCATTGTAGCATTGCAGTGTTGAGGAAGATCAACCAGCCGTGGAGCATTGCAATCTTGAGCCAGAAGAACCTGCATTGTAGCATTGCAGTTTTGAAGAAGCACACCTAACAGTGGAGCATTTCAGTGTTGAACCTGAAGAACCAGCAGTGCAGAATTGCAATGTTGAGGCTGAAGAACCTGCACTGGTGAATTGCAGTGGTGAGGCTGAAGACCCTGTATTGTAGCATTGCAATGTTGAAGATAAACAACCAACAAAGTTCACATTATTATTATTATTTTTATTAGTGGGTCTCCCATATTGTTTGTCTATGCAGTAAATGCAAAATCTGCCCCAAATTTGGACGCACCCAAATACCACTTGGAAGAGACGTGGAGAAGTCCTCCTAAAAATCTGTTACCAATACAAAGGAGCGAGTCTCCTATTCTTGTAATGCCCATACAGTAAGTGTACAGGTCCTTCTCAAAAAATTAGCATAGAGTGCTAAATTTCATTATTTTCCATAATGTAATGATTACAATTAAACTTTCATATATTTTAGATTCATTACACACCAACTGAAATTTGTCAGGTCTTTTATTGTTTTAATACTGATGATTTTGGCATACAACTCCTGATAACCCAAAAAACCGGTCTCAAAAAATTAGCATATCAAGAAAAGGTTCTCTAAACGACCCATTACCCTAATCTTCTGAATCAACTAATTAACTCTAAACACATGCAAAAGATTCCTGAGGCTTTTAAAAACTCCCTGCCTGGTTCATTACTCAAAACCCCCATCATGGGTAAGACTAGCGACCTGACTGATGTCAAGAAGGCCATCATTGACACCCTCAAGCAAGAGGGTAAGACCCAGAAAGAAATTTCTCAACAAATAGGCTGTTCCCAGAGTGCTGTATCAAGGCACCTCAATGGGAAGTCTGTTGGAAGGAAACAATGTGGCAGAAAACGCTGTACAATGAGAAGAGGTGACCGGACCCTGAGGAAGATTGTGGAGAAGGACCGATTCCAGACCTTGGGGGACCTGAGGAAGCAGTGGACTGAGTCTGGTGTAGAAACATCCAGAGCCACCGTGCACAGGCGTGTGCAGGAAATGGGCTACAGGTGCCGCATTCCCCAGGTAAAGCCACTTTTGAACCATAAACAGCGGCAGAAGCGCCTGACCTGGGCTACAGAGAAGCAGCACTGGACTGTTGCTAAGTGGTCCCAAGTGCTTTTTTCTGATGAAAGCAAACTTTGCATGTCATTCGGAAATCAAGGTGCCAGAGTCTGGAGGAAGACTGGGGAGAAGGAAATGCCAAAATGCCTGAAGTCCAGTGTCAAGTACCCACAGTCAGTGATGGTGTGGGGTGCCATGTCAGCTGCTGGTGTTGGTCCACTGTGTTTCATCAAGGGCAGGGTCAATGCAGCTAGCTATCAGGAGATTTTGGACCACTTCATGCTTCCATCGGCTGAAATGCTTTATGGAGATGAAGATTTCATTTTTCAGCACGACATGGCACCTGCTCACAGTGCCAAAACCACTGGTAAATGGTTTACTGACCATGGTATTACTGTGCTCAATTGGCCTGCCAACTCTCCTGACCTGAACCCCATAGAGAATCTGTGGGATATTGTGAAGAGAAAGTTGAGAGACGCAAGACCCAACACTCTGGATGAGCTTAAGGCCGCTATCGAAGCATCCTGGGCCTCCATAACACCTCAGCAGTGTCACAGGCTGATTGCCTCCATGCCACGCCGCATTGAAGCAGTCATTTCTGCCAAAGGATTCCCGACCAAGTATTGAGTGCATAACTGAACTTTATTATTTGATGTTTTTTTTGTTTGTTTTTAAAAAACACTTTTATTTTATTGGACGGTTGAAATATGTTAATTTTTTGAGACTGTTTTTTTGGGTTATCAGGAGTTGTATGCCAAAATCATCAGTATTAAAACAATAAAAGACCTGACAAATTTCAGTTGGTGTGTAATGAATCTAAAATATATGAAAGTTTAATTGTAATCATTACATTATGGAAAATAATGAAATTTTGCACTATATGCTAATTTTTTGAGAAGGACCTGTATATGCTGACAAAGAATTCCCTCTGGGGGTAAACATCAACATACTGTCTCAACATTTTTGTTACGGGCATCATAAACACCCTTGAAAATATTAACGTGGATGTTGCATCACGGAACACGGTCACCCTGGTGATCTAGTGGTGGTGTAGGAAGAGACATGGAGGATAGCCTCATTAAAAGGTCTTCCCAATTTAAAGAAGGGCGTCTCCTATACTTGTAATCCCTATACACTAAGTGTATGGACTGACAAATATTTTCCCCTTGTGGGGTACACATCAAACCACTGTGTAAATATTTTTTTGTCACAGACATCATAAACACCCTTGCAAAACAATATAGTGGCTATATATAACCCCTTCACCCCCAAGGGTGGTTTGCACGTTAATGACCGGGCCAATTTTTACAATTCTGACCACTGTCTCTTTATGAGGCTATAACTCTGGAACACTTCAATGGATCTTCACGATTCTGAGAGTGTTTTCTCATCACATATTGTACTTCACTATGTTAGGGTCTGCGGAACGCACCTAATAGATATAATAGAGAGGTGCATTCGCAGCCCGGGGTCCACCGTGCAGGCGAAGCCCGCTGCTAATAAGATGGCGAAAGTAGCGAACTCTGTTATCCCGCAGAGTCGCTAAAAATAAACACTGTAGCGCGTTGTGGCAGTAAGTGCGAACTCTGTTAATCCCAGAGCCGCTAACGGGATGCCACAGCGCTATATGGCGATAGGTGCGAACTCACTTAGCTTTAGTGAGCCGCAAAGTAAACACGCTAGGGCGCTGTCTAGCGTCAAAAGCGAACCCTGTTACGTCACAGAGCCGCTGAGAAAAAGTACTGTGTCCTGTCAAGCTCTCAGGTACACGGTTAATTGCTAGCGAGCATAATACGTGGTCATGCGCTAATGTCCTCGCGGGAGTCACCCGCAATCTATGGCGTCTGAACGCCAGACCCTGAATACGGCAATCAAACTCCTCACCTGTTATGCCGGTAATCTAGGGCATCTAGGACACCGACCCTGACCAGCTAGCACACCAAACTCCTCACCGATTAAGTCGGTATTCTAGTGGCTTATTTCAGCCGGGTCCCTAACCACACACACGCATGACCATACTGGCGCATAGCATACAATGGTTGATATTAGCGCATGGCATCCCAGCCATGCTACCCTTTTATAGCAACAGCTACAGGACCTTCCAGGAACAAGGACCAATGAGAAACCTGTTCCAGAAGACTAGTAGTAACAGGGTCTTCCTGGCGGGCCAATAGGAGCTGCTGCAGTACCTGAGCATGTGACCCCTGATCTCCAATGAGAGATCTCACTCTGGGCATGCTCAGAAGGGAAAATGCAGTACTTTGTCCCAAAGACATCTGCTCCAGCATTGGCTATAATAGCAGATCCAGGAAAGGCAGCAGCAAGTCACTGCTCAGTAGTGGAGTGGGCAAGACGCCTGGACCGACGTCTCTGCTGAGCAGGCTCCACTGCGGCCGGAGATGAATGGGAGACCGCAGCGGGACGGGTTTGAGACTCCCCTTGTGCAGCAGCGGGAAATCAAACCCTAACATTACCCCCCCTTCTCTGGGCCTCGCTGCGCTCAAAGGCAGCGATGAGCTGCAGAGTGTGAACATGCTCGGCAGGCTCCCAGGATCTATCCTCAGGCCCATAACCCCTCCAATCCACCAAATAAAATTTTTTGCCTCGTACCACCTTGCACCCAACAATGGCGTTCACCTCATGATCGTCGGTAGATGAACCCGATGTCCCGGCAGATGACTCGGAAAACCGGGAAATGGCCACGGGTTTCAAGAGGGACACGTGAAAGGTGTCAGTGATACCAAGGCGAGG
Organism: Oophaga sylvatica; assembly: GCA_033576555.1. Classification (NCBI taxonomy): domain Eukaryota; kingdom Metazoa; phylum Chordata; class Amphibia; order Anura; family Dendrobatidae; genus Oophaga; species Oophaga sylvatica. The sequence continues at coordinate 323,044,239 of JARQOD010000006.1, forward strand.
CGGAAGGGCTAGGCGGTAAACTACCGGGTTCACCTGCTCAAGAACTTTAAAGGGGCCCAAAAAGCGAGGTGTCAACTTGGTGGACTCTACCCGTAGCCTGATGTTTCGGGCAGAAATTCACACTAGGTCACCCGGAGCAAACGTAGGAGCGGGGCGCCGATGGGCTTCGGCCGAAGACCTCATCCTCTCTTTGGAGGCCTGAATGGCATCCTGAGTGCGGTCCCAAATGTCCCGTGCCTCCACAGCCCAGTCTGCCACCCTGGAATCGGCGGAAGACACGGGCATAGGCACTGGTACCCGCAGATGCTGACCGTAGTTCAGGAGGAATGGGGTCTGTCCGGTGGAATCAGCCACAGCATTGTTTAATGCAAACTCAGCCCATGGTAGCAAGAATGCCCAGTCTTCCTGCCTGGCTGAGACAAAATGTCGTAGATAGGTGACCAAGGTCTGGTTGGCCCTCTCTACCAACCCATTCGTCTCAGGATGGTACGCTGAAGAGAGATTTAACTCAATGCTGAGTAGACGACAAAGCTCTCTCCAGAACCGAGACGCAAACTGGGGACCTCGGTCACTGACAATTTTGTCCGGCATGCCGCGTAGACAGAAGACATGCCTAACGAACAACGCTGCCAGAGCCTGTGCAGAAGGTAACCGTGGTAGCGGCACCAGATGCACCATTTTGGAGAAATGGTCGGTGATTACCCAAATGATGGTGCAACCCCGAGACTTGGGTAAGCCCACCACAAAGTCCATCCCAACCATCTCCCAGGGCCTGTCTGCCACTGGCAAAGGGTAAAGTAACCCAGCTGGCCGTTGTCGTGGAGACTTATTCTTGGCGCAGGAGACACACGCCCGAACATAGTCCCCAACATCACGGACCATATGCGGCCACCAATAAGTCCTCGCCAGCAATTCAGATGTCCTCTTTGCCTCAATGTCCACCAACCCTGGACGAATGTGCCCAAGAGAGTACCTCCGGTCGTAAATTGGTAGGTACAAAAGTCTTGCCCGGGGGCACAGACTCTAGTGAAACCGGGGCCACTGTTCTCAGGCTCTCTGTGGGGACAATAAGCCGAGGCTCCTCCACCTCCTCCTCCTCAGAGGACTCCACATAGCGAGAGAGAGCGTCGACACAAATGTTCTTCTCTCCCGAGAGGAAATGGAGGGTGAAATTAAACCGGGAGAAGAACAAGGACCATCTGGCCTGGCGAGAATTAAGCCGCTGGGCTGTCTGTAGATACACCAAATTCTTGTGGTTGGTGAAAACTTGGAAGGGAAAGCGGGCCCCCTCCAACAGATGTCTCCACTCAGAGAAGGCCAACTTCATGGCTAGCAACTCCCTATCCCCGATGGAATAATTCCTCTCCGCTGATGTGAAGGTCTTAGAGAAGAAGAAGCAAGGATGCTTCCGACCTTGAGCATCCTTTTGGTAGAGGACTGCTCCAGCACCAACGGATGAGGCATCCACCTCCAATAAAAATGGCTTATCAACATCGGGGCGATGTAGGATAGGAGCGCTAGCAAAATGAGAATTAACAGAAGAGAAAGCCGTGGAGACCTCTTCCGACCACAATTTGAGATTTGCTCCCTTCTTGGTGAGGGCTACCAAGGGAGCTACCAAGGTAGAGAAATGCGGGATGAACTGGCGATAGTAATTAATGAACCCCATAAAGCGCTGCACCGCTTTAAGAGAGTGAGGTTCCTGCCAGTCCATCACAGCCTGTAGTTTGACCGGATCCATAGCCAATCCCTGGGTTGAGATGATATAACCAAGGAAAGGTAAAGACTCCAGCTCAAACATACATTTCTCCAACTTGGCATAAAGGGAATTAGCCCGTAAGAGGTTGAAGACTCTGCAGACATCTCTCCGGTGGGAGTCAATATCTGGAGAGAAGATGAGTATATCATCCAGATAGACTACGACCGAGGTGGAGAGCATATCCCGGAAGATGTCATTGACAAAGTCTTGGAAAACGGCTGGAGCATTACAGAGCCCAAAGGGCATCACCAGATATTCGTAATGCCCGTCCCTGGTATTGAAAGCCGTCTTCCATTCGTCCCCCTCACGGATGCGAATCAGGTTATACGCACCGCGCAGATCTAACTTAGTGAATACCCTTGCTCCCCGAAGCCTATCAAATAGCTCCGAAATCAAGGGCAACGGGTACTTGTTTTTAACGGTGATGGCGTTAAGACCCCGGTAATCAATACACGGACGCAATTCTCCATTTTTCTTCTGTACGAAGAAAAATCCCGCTCCAGCCGGTGACACCGACTTCCTAATAAACCCTCTTGCCAGGTTCTCCTGAATATATTGCGACATGGCCTCTGTCTCAGGAAGAGAGAGGGGATAGACCCTTCCCCGAGGGGGTTCTGCGCCAGGCAAGAGGTCGATAGGACAGTCATAGGGGCGATGAGGTGGAAGAGTCTCAGCAGCCTTCTTGGAGAACACATCTGCATATGACCAGTAGCACTTGGGGAGTGGAGTAAGATCTGCGGGTAACTCAGTAGTGGTAACCTGAACGCAACTCCTTACACATCTGCCTCTACATGCATCACTCCAACCCAGTATCCTACCCGAAGTCCACTCTATATGTGGGGAGTGGAAACGGAGCCAAGGTATACCTAGTAGGATCTCGTCTAATCCCTCGGGAAGGACGAGTAGGGAAATAAGTTCCTGATGGGAAGGAGATACCAACAATGCAAGTGGAACAGTCTGGTGTGTAATTTGTGAGGGCAATGTCGACCCATTCACTACCCGGACAGTCACTGATTTGTCAAGAGCCACCAGAGGAATTGCATGACGGCGAGCAAAGTCAGAGGACATGAAGTTCCCCTCTGCTCCTGAGTCCACGCAAAGGTCGGCGGCGATAGTGGAAGTGCCTACAGTGATTGTCCCTTTAAGTGTCAACTTGGAGGAAAATGCCGCTGTCTCTAGTGAACCTCCTCCCAGGACCACTAGACGCGATCGCTTCCCCGATCGCTGTGGACATTTGTTGGCATAATGTCCTGTCTGCTGGCACACTCTACAGACCACGGATACTCGATTGGCCCGAGACTTAAGGTACTGCCACACTACACAATCCCGCTAGTGATCTCGTTAGCGTCGCATACTAATGAGATCGCTAGCGGGATTGTTTGTATATCGCTGAGTGCGGCTTAACTTAGCGATATCGTTAAGGACGCTATCGCGGTTAGCGATCTCCTTAACGACTTTAGCGGTACAAAAGTACCGCTAAATCGCTAAGAAAAGGTGCCACACTCAGCGATAATACTTACCCAGCGGGAGCGCCGACGATAAAATAGGGTCCGGAGCGATTCCAGCGACGAGCGAGATCACAGCAGGAAGCTCGTCGCTGGCAGATGCCGCACACTACAACATCGCTAACGGGATCGCTAAATAGTGACGTTTTTTAGCGATCCCGTTAGCGATGTTGTTTAGTGTGGCATACCCTTAAGATTTCACTCGAGAAATCTCAATGGCCTCAGGGGAATCGGACGCCTGAATGGAAGATTCCAGAGGTCTGGCGAAGGTGGGCGCCAGCCGGAACCTCTGCCTACACTGGGCCCGCTCCAACCTCCGCTCGTTAAAACGAAGGTCGATGAGGGTAGATATGGTAATGAGCTCCTCCAGTGTGGCAGGAATCTCCCTGGTGGACAAGGCGTCCTTCACATGGTCTGCCAGTCCCCTCCAGTACATGGGTATAAGGACTTTATCTGGCCAATCCAGCTCAGAGACCAGAGTCCGAAATTGGACGGCAAACTGGCTGACCATGGATGAACCCTGGGTGATAGTCAACAGTTGAAGAGCCGTATCGTGGGTGACACGAGGTCCTAAAAAGACCTGTTTAAGAGTGTCCAAGAAGAGAGGACCACTCTGCACCACACGATCATCGCGCTCCTATAACGGCGTTGCCCACTCCAATGCCCTGCTCGACAAAAGGGATATGATAAAACCCACTTTCGCCCTCTCCGTGGGATAACGTGCAGCCAGAAGCTCTAGATGTATGGAGCACTGACTGACGAAACCCCGACATTGTTTACTGTCACCGGTAAACTTGTCTGGAAGTGGGAGGCGGGAAATAGTTGGAGCAGGGATGGCAGAGGACAACCTGGCTGCAGCCACGGTAGCAGCCTGAACAGCGACTGCGGTAACATCCACAGCTGAGGTTGTGCGCTCAAGAGCCGCCAACCTACCCTCCAGCTGCTGGATGTACTGCCTTAGACGCTGGTCATCCGCCATTTTACTAGCCAGACCCTGGCGCTAATATTATGTTAGGGTCTGCGGAATGCACCTAATAGATATAATAGAGAGGTGCGTTCGCAGCCCGGGGTCCACCGTGCAGGCGAAGCCCGCTGCTAATAAGATGGCGAAAGTAGCGAACTCTGTTATCCCGCAGAGTCGCTAAAAATAAACGCTGTAGCGCGTTGTGGCAGTAAGTGCGAACTCTGTTAATCCCAGAGCCGCTAACGGGATGCCACAGCGCTATATGGCGATAGGTGCGAACTCACTTAGCTTTAGTGAGCCGCAAAGTAAACACGCTAGGGCGCTGTCTAGCGTCAAAAGCGAACCCTGTTACGTCACAGAGCCGCTGAGAAAAAGTACCGTGTCCTGTCAAGCTCTCAGGTACACGGTTAATTGCTAGCGAGCATAATACGTGGTCAAGCGCTAATGTCCTCGCGGGAGTCACCCGCAATCTATGGCGTCTGAACGCCAGACCCTGAATACGGCAATCAAACTCCTCACCGGTTATGCCGATAATCTAGGGCATCTAGGACACCGACCCTGACCAGCTAGCACACCAAACTCCTCACCGATTAAGTCGGTATTCAGTGGCTTATTTCAGCCGGGTACCTAACCACACACACGCATGACCATACTGGCGCATAGCATACAATGGTTGATATTAGCGCATGGCGGCCCAGCCATGCTACCCTTTTATAGCAACAGCTACAGGACCTTCCAGGAACAAGGACCAATGAGAAACCTGTTCCAGAAGACTAGTAGTAACAGGGCCTTCCTGGTGGGCCAATAGGAGCTGCTGCAGTACCTGAGCATGTGACCCCTGATCTCCAATGAGAGATCTCACTCTGGGCATGCTCAGAAGGGAAAATGCAGTACTTTGTCCCAAAGACGTCTGCTCCAGCATTGGCTATAATAGCAGATCCAGGAAAGGCAGCAGCAAGTCACTGCCCAGTAGTGGAGTGGGCAAGACGCCTGGACCGACGTCTCTGCTGAGCAGGCTCCATTGCGGCCGGAGGTGAATGGGAGACTGCAGCGGGACGGGTTTCAGACTCCCCTTGTGCAGCAGCGGGAAATCGAACCCTAACACACGTTAGTGGTAAAATTTAATCAATATAACTTGCATTTATTTTTGAAAAAAATTCAAATATGGCGAAAATTTTGAAAATTGTGCAATTTTCAAACTTTCAATTTTTATTCCCTTAAAACAGAGAAATATGTCACACAAAATAGTTAAGAAATAACATTTCCCACATGTCTACTTTACATCCACACAATTTTGGAACCAAAATTTTTTTTTGTTAGGAAATTATAAGGGTTAAAAGTTGACCAGCGATTCCTCATTTTTATAACAAAATTTACAAAGCCATTTTTTTAGGGACCACCTCACATTTGAAGTCACTTTGAGGGGTCTATATGGCAGAAAATACCCAAAAGTGACACCATTCTAAAAACTGCACCCCTCAAGGTACTCAAAACCACATTCAATAAGTTTATTAACCCTTCAGGTGCTTCACAGGAGTTGAAGCAACGTGGAAGGAAAAAATTAATATTTACCTTTTTAGTCACAAAAATGATCTTTTACAAACTTTTTTTTATTTTCACAAGGGTAAAAGGAGAAAATGGACAGATAAAGTTGTTATGCAATGTCTCCTGAGTACGCCTATCACGAGAAACCGCTAAGTGGGCACTTACCAGCGGTTTCAGCAGCTCTGACAGTGGGAGCCTGGAGCCTCCGACGGCCTGTGACAGCGGTACTCACAGCGCCCGAGTGCTGGGCAAGACGATAGCAATACAGCAGAGCTGGAGTTAGCAGAACACCAAGTGGTGAGTGTACTGCCAGGACCTGCGGTCATGTGACCCCAAGGGGCGGAGCTTAGCGTCCTGCAGCTGGGGATGAGTGCAGGAAGCTACTGGGACCCTGGAGAATGGAAAGGGGGTCACCGGTCACCAGGTAGAGGACGGGGCACCAGAGGGAGACGGAATCCAAGACAAGCCGAGGTCAGTAAACGTGAGAGACAACGCAGTACACAAGGAGCAGGCAAATCAAGAATAGTCAGGGACGTGGCAGGAGTCAGAAAACCAGAGAAGCATATACACAGTACAGAATCAAGAGGCAAAATCACAACGGGAAACAGAACCGGGTCAGAACCATACAAACAAACTAGAACACAGGCACAAGGCACAGGCAATCAGGGGTCAACACACTCAGCCAAGGGCAAAAGTATAACTTACGGGGATTGGAGCTTCCTAGGGCTATAAGAAGCTCTCCCCGAACCAAAGAGAGGCCATAATAATAAACCCCAGGTGTGCAGGTCAGAGCCCGCACTAGGATCAAGACATTAACCCCTAGTGTGCAGGCCAAACCTGCATTGGGATCATGACAACGCCAATACCCCATATGTGGGGGAAATCCACTGTTTGGGCATACGGCAGAGCTCATAAGGGAAGGAGTGCCGTTTGACTTTTTCAAACCAAAATTGGCTGAAATTGAGATTGGACGCCATGTCGCGTTTGGAGAGCCCCTGATGTGCATAAACAGTGGAAATCCTCCACAAGTAACACCATTTTGGAAACTGGACCCCCTATGGAACTTATCTAGATCAGTTGTGAGCACTTTGAACCCCCAAGTGTTTCACAAAAGTTTATAATGCCTGGGTGTGAAAAAAAATATAATTTTCCACAAAAATAATTTTTTAGTCCTAAATTTTTGATTTTTCCTAAGGAAATTGGACCCCAAAAGTTGTCCAATTTGTCCTGAGTACGCTGATGCCAAATATGTGGGGGGGGAACTTTTTGGGCGCACGGCAGGGCTTGGAAAGGAAGTAATGACGTTTTGGAATGCAGACGTTGATGGGGGTCATGTTCCGTTTGCAGTGCCCCAGATGTGCCTAAACAGTGGAAAATCCCAACAAGTGACCCCATTTTGGAAACTAGACCCCTAAGGAACTTATCTAGATCTGTGGTGAGCAATTTGAAGCCCCAAGTGCTTCACACAAGTTTATAACATAGAGCTGTAAAATTAGTAAAAATTATATTGTTTCCACAAAAATGATCTTTTCACCCCAATTTTTATTTTCCCAAGGGTAACAAGACCCCAAAAGTTATTGTGCAATTTGTCCTGAGTACGCTGATACCCCATATGTGGGGGTTAACCACTGTTTGGGTGCATGGCAGAGCTCGGAAGGGAAGGAGCGCCATTTTACTTTTTCAACGCAAAATTGGCTGTACGCCATGTCGTGTTTGGAGAGCTCCGGATCTGCCTAAACAGTGGAAACCCCCACAAATGACACCATTTTGGAAACTAGACCCCCTCAAGGAACTTATCAAGATGTGTGTTAGGGTTCGAGTCCCACATCCATCTCCGGCCGCAGTGGAGCCTGCTCAGCAGAGACGTCGGTCTCAGCATCTAGTCCAGTTTAACACTGTGCAGAGGCTTGTTGCGGTCTTTCCTGGTTCCTCTATTATAACCAGTGCTGGAGCAAGCAGTTCGGGAACTAATTCCCTGCTTTCTCCATCTGAGCATGCCCAGGGCAAGATCTCCCATTGTAGATCAGGGGTCACATGCTCGGTTGCAGCAGCGACTCCCATTGGTCCGCCAGGAAGTTCCTGAAACTATATGTGTTCTGGAATGGTTTCGCATTGGTCCTTTTCTGGTAGGTCCTGCAGTTGCTACTATAACAGGGTGGCATGGCTGGGCCGCCATGCGCTAGTATCAAATCTGTTACATGCTTGCCCC
>JARQOD010000006.1:323052320-323205243 GCA_033576555.1 Oophaga sylvatica
CTGCAAAATATGATAAAAAGTGCAAAAAATGATGCATATGATAAATGCATCAGATGAGGTATTAGTTACTATTTTGGCCAAAGCAGATAAGCTCGCAACCCAACGTCAAGGGTCCTCATTTTATTGCGAGTAACTAACTAGACATAAATCCAAAAAAAAACATTTTTAGCAAAAGCAAATCATGAAAAACAATCATACCCAGTCTGATCAAATGACCAAATGCACTAGCAGGATGCAGCAGGCTCCCATGGATAAAGGCTGGAGAAGCAACAGGTGTTTAACCACTGATAAAGGCAGCCACCCTATCACAAAAACAGTGATGATGAAGGTGTTAACTGCTTAGTGGGAGAAAAAACACACAGATACAAGTTGCTTAAAACATGAATGTCATGCACAGTGTCTGGATAACAGCCTATTTTAAACGCCTATGATGGAAGGCGGGCTGGTCAGCACTGAATGTGCACAACACAAAAAACCAAGCCATCAAAAAGAGCCCGGGTGCACCCTGCAAAATATGATAAAAAGTGCAAAAAATGATGCATATGATAAATGCATCAGATGAGGTATTAGTTACTATTTTGGCCAAAGCAGATAAGCTCGCAACCCAACGTCAAGGGTCGTCATTTTATTGCGAGTAACTAACTAGACATAAATCCAAAAAAAAACATTTTTAGCAAAAGCAAATCATGAAAAACAATCATACCCAGTATGATCAAATGACCAAATGCACTAGCAGGATGCAGCAGGCTCCCATGGATAAAGGCTGGAGAAGCAACAGGTGTTTAACCACTGATAAAGGCAGCCACCCTATCACAAAAACAGTGATGATGAAGGTGTTAACTGCTTAGTGGGAGAAAAAACACACAGATACAAGTTGCTTAAAACATGAATGTCATGCACAGTGTCTGGATAACAGCCTATTTTAAACGCCTATGATGGAAGGTGGGCTGGTCAGCACTGAATGTGCACAACACAAAAAACCAAGCCATCAAAAAGAGCCCGGGTGCACCCTGCAAAATATGATAAAAAGTGCAAAAAATGATGCATATGATAAATGCATCAGATGAGGTATTAGTTACTATTTTGGCCAAAGCAGATAAGCTCGCAACCCAACGTCAAGGGTCCTCATTTTATTATGAGTAGCTAACTAGACATAAATCCAAAAAAAAACATTTTTAGCAAAAGCAAATCATGAAAAACAATCATACCTAGTCTGATCAAATGACCAAATGCACTAGCAGGATGCAGCAGGCTCCCATGGTTAAAGGCTGGAGAAGCAACAGGTGTTTAACCACTGATAAAGGCAGCCACCCTATCACAGAAACAGTGCTTAACTGCTTAGTGGGAGAAAAAACACACAGATACAAGTTGCTTAAAACATGAATGTCATGCACAGTGTCTGGATAATTATTCATGATTTGCTTTTGCTAAAAATGTTTTTTTTTGGATTTATGTCTAGTTAGTTACTCGCAATAAAATGAGGACCCTTGACGTTGGGTTGCGAGCTTATCTGTACAGTAGTCAAGGCTGGAGTAGATCAGGGAAACAGTGAGCGTTTTTGTTGCTTACATAGTGAGAAAGGGGCAGATTCTAGAGATGTTCTTTAGGTGCAGGTACCAAGAGCAGGCAGGAGATTGTACATAGGAGGAAAAGGTATATGTGGAGAAAAAAGGGCACAGAATTTCAGAAAAAGAGCATCTTACCAACCATCAGGCATAGGGGTGGATCAATCATGCTTTGCGATTATGTTGCAGCCAATGGCATAGGGAATATTTCAGGGGTAGAGGGAAGAATGGATTCAATGAAATTTAAACAAATTCTTCATGCATACAGAGCACCATCTGTAAAAAAGCTGAAATTGGAAAGAGGATGGTTTCTACAAATGGATAATGATGCTAAAAGCGTTTACAAGCTGTTAAACTTTCAAAAAAGGGCGCTACTAGGTACTAACCATGCAGGGTACCAAACTTTTGTATTTGCCCATTTTCTGTCTTGTGTTTTATAAAATGTAAAAAAATGACAATATTTTTAGAGAGAATCATACCAGTAATGTAAAAATCTGTCTTCACTGAATACAGATTTTACCCAGGAGATGAGAATTTTGAGAATAAATGATCAGTCCTGGTAGAGAAAGAAGCATATTTCTCCAATAAGATATATTATGAATGTGCTTATTTCCATGTGTACTATTGATTTCATAAAAATTAAATGATTACTTTATTTAGGCTAGTTGAACTTTATCTAACTAAAGATGTAAAAATGACTTCAACTATCGTTCTATCAGCGATAAAACAAAGAATCACTAATATGGATGGTAGTCTTGCGTAAGACCAGCCAATTTGCAATTGCATTTTGTACCTCAACATGGCTCAGTCTAAAATTTATCAAATACGAATACACTTACTTTAAGGTCATGTGAGTGTGCAATTTATCTTCCCGTTAGAATATACTCTGCTAATTATATGCATATAGGATTCAAGGATTATATTTAACCCTACAATGCATATCAGGGACCTTTTAGGCCCTGGTGCTTACTTTTTTGCTATTATCTGCAAAATTACTTTAGTTAGAATTTTGAAACTCTAGGTATTCCTCAAGTATATCATTGTTAGTAATATCCAGTTGTTCATAAAAAATTTTTGATAGGCATTTTGGTTTAACAATGCTTTTTGGGGGGAAACCACATCTGTATGGAGCTGGGGCCTTTTAGGCCCCTGCTATTTTTATCATGTACTCAGCAGTGTTTGTGTCTCAAGTTACTTTATTTGTAGTCAAGGGTTGCTGGTGGAGGGCCGGGGGGTAGATCATGCCATGTAAGGATGTCATATGATTTTGGGGGGAGTGATAAGGCCATGAATCATCTCAGGTTCTTCTGAACACAGCAATGAGCTGTGTAGAGAGTACTGAGGACAGTATACACTGTGAACTAATTGCTGAAGGACCTGTGATGATATGATGTTGGGAGGAAGTCTGACTCATTTTCAGTCTCTTTGTTTCTATAAGAAGCTTGCAAAGGGTAGAGCTTTGAGCCACAAAAATCAAGAGAATTGTATACCACCTAAGAGAAAGTATAAGGCTGGTTTCACATTAGCGTTTTTGTGCGCAGCACATCTGCGCATGCGTTAATGCGCCCCTATGTTTAACATGGGGGTACATGGTCTTGCGTTTGTATGCGTTTTCGTGAGCGTGTTTTTTCGAGGTATGAGTCTAGTCGCGCCCGACGCAATATGTTGCATTTTTGGGTCCTCAAAAGGCGAAAAAAAAGCATGCGTTCGCTTGCGCACGGAATGCGTCAAAACAAAGTATTACAGTCTATGGGAATGCAGGTGTGCGCATGGAAATGCGCACGCCTGTGTTTGCGTACGCATGCGTTTTAAGCATAAATATGACTAGACGGCTGGTTTCACATTAGCGGTTTTGTGTGCAGCCATCTGTGCAAGCGTTCATGCGCCCCTAGTTTAACACGTGGGCGCATGGTCTTGCATTTGCATGCGTTTTTGCATGTGTTTCCACTCGCGCACAATGCAAATGTGAAGCTAGCATAAAAGGTAAGAGCTGCTGAGGATGAGAGGAGGAAGGGGGCACTTTAACCTTACAGTGTGTCATGATAGACCCTAAGTTGACAAGTATAGTTACAATTGAAGAGTTTTCATCATGTACTATTTTAATATACTATATAGACTTTTTTTGTGTTTCAGAAATAGCAACAACCCTTTAAATATTATTGATTTACCATGCATACTTGAAATTTAGAAGCATATTTTATTGCAAGAATAATCACAGAAATAAATACCTTCTTTCTATATTTAGATAGAGCAATTTATTTGAAATTAGTTTGAAAGAAATGACATTTATTGTTACAAGTAACAATATCATCTGCATTTTGTATGTAAGGAAATAAAGGTGGCATGCTAATTAGCTCCAGATGGAAATAACAAATTTACTATATGTAATTATGGAAGTAAAGGCCTTTAAAAACTTTGCTTAATTTTCTGTTTAGAAGTCTTGCCAAGTTAAAACTTTAACTACCAAGATTATGTTACATTACATTTGTCGCCTTAAAATGTCTTTAACTATGCTGTTCATAATTTACACTGGATTGCTTGTGGAATTAATCATGCTTAACATTTAGTAGAACATAAAATTATTGTGACAAATGCTTGTTAATATGCAAATGAAGTTTCTATTGCTTGAAGCGCCATTCAGTAATTACTCAGCTGTTTCTATAGTGTGATATATTGAATCAGCAGTTTATGAAGATGGAGTGGCACACACTAATTTACTCATGTACTTTCATTAATGTTTCAGGGTTAAAAATATGTTTGCTGTCACTTTCCCTACAGCATTGATTAGCAACATAATGTTATGTGGGTCATTTAATTCATCTATGAAAATTCATCTCTATAATGCCAAAGGTCTTGTGCGTGGCAATTTGACAATTTGGGTCTCTAAATATTTTCTACAATTTCTGCCCATATGGTTTGCATGTGATGCTCTTGTATATAGAACAAAGTTTGTGATAAAAGCATCTGGTTTTAGGAAAATAGATGAATATCTAGTTTGACTGAAAAATAGAACTTTTGCTCATCATAAAATATGCAGATAAATTAGAAAAGAATAACATGCTGTTAAGTTGGCACAGCATAAAAGCAGATCAGAAGGATTTTGGTGCTTTACTAAGTCTATACTTGAAAAAAAAGATTAAAAGATCTGTGACTTAAGAGGCGAAGTGCTCAGTCACAAAGGCGTTTTTAATTATAGCAGGATAACTACCCCTCCACAGAGATGTAGATTTCAGTCTAAAGAGAGGATGCATAAGTTCACATACAGATGAAGACTTTTCTAAGTGAGGATTGGATTAGTTAGGACCTGGAATACGAGAAACGCCTTAAAGGGAATCTGTCACCCTAAATTGGCGGGATATTTAAATGATGGCAGCCAAGTCAGATGGGCGGTGTTTTGGGTACTTGCCTTAACATGTTGTTCGCCGCTGTCTCCATTATTTCTGGGAATTGTAGTCGTTGCCCTCCATATAACGCGCCTGCGCATTGCAATCTGCGGGCAAAGCATACTGCGCGTGCGCAATTCAAGATTGCAATGCGCAGGCGCGTTATATGGAGGGCAACGACTACAATTCCCAGAAATAATAGAGACAGCGGCGAACAACATGTTAAGGCAAGTACCCAAAACACCGCCCATCTGCCCTGACTGCCATCATTTAAATATCCCGCCAATTTAGGGTGACAGATTCCCTTTTACGTGCCTTCCAGGTACACATAAATTTGCCATTTTATGCGTTAGGCTTTCTCAATTTTTTATATTTCTTAGGCAGTGATGCAATTCATTTTTCATATCTCATGTTTGCAAGCTATGGCACTGCAGTGTGCTTCCTTTTTTGTTTGAGTGTGTATGAGTTGGTGACTCTAGGTTAAGCACCTGTTCACACTTGTGCTGTGTTTGGATGTGATGGTCAGTGTTTTGAAATATTTATTCATTTACTTTCTGACTGAGTACTCCGCCTCTTAAGTCACATGCATTTTTAATTATAGCAGGATAAATACCCCTCCACAGAGATGTAGATTTCAGTGTAAAGAGAGAATGCATAAGTTCCCATACAGATGAAAACTTTTCTAAGTGAGGATTGGCATTATTTAGGACCTGGAATACGACAAACTCCTTAATGTGGCTTTCAGGTACACATAAATTGGCCATTTTATGAGCTAAGCTTTGTCAATTTTTCATATTTCTTAGGCAGTGATGCAATTCATTTTTCATATCTCATGTTTGCAAGCTATGGCACTGCAGTGTGCTTCCTTTTTTATTTGAGTTTGAATAGTTTGGCTAAGACACTGCAACAAAATTTATATTGAGGCCTGAAATGGCACAATTTTGACCGCACTATGTGATTCGTTTGACAGACAAACCACAGTTTGAAATATCTTGCCTGTAGGTAAACTTTTTTTTAGAAAACTGGTGTCAATAAATTGGCTAAGACATTGCAACAAAATGTAAATTGAGGCCTGAAATGGCACTATTCTGAGCTCACTATGTGATCCGTTTGACAGACAAACCACAGTTTGAAATATCTGGCCTGTAGGTAACCTTTTTTTTAGAGAAAACTGGTGTCAATAAATTGGCTAAGACACTGCAATGAAATGCAAATTTAGGCAAGAAATGGCACAATTTGGAGCGCACTGATATGTTATCCGTATGACGGACAGACCCCAGTTTAAAATAGCTGGATTTATAGCGCTGTAATATGGAAAGGATCTGGCTGTATACTGCAGTTCCAAAAAGCAAATGGAGCAGAAAAACGGTGTGCTCTGGATAGAAAAATCAGGATTAAGATCCAAATAAATTATTCCTGGCCCTTTGGGTGCTACCTCTGTAGACTGTACTGGGTGTGATGTTGAGGTGGAGGAAGAGGAGGAGAGACCACTTGAAGCTGTGCTTGCCATCCTCTCGAGTACATGCTTTTTCTGGGCACTATCGACAAGGCATACCACTGTGCCTCTGACAAAGAAAGGTAGTAGTGTAGCCTGTCCAGTAACAGAAGTTGTCAGTTGTCTTTGCACAGGACGTGACGTTGGTTCACTAGTGCTTTCAGAAACATTACAACCTACCCCATGTACACCTGGAACACAAGCCTAATTCCCCTTCCACAATGGCCTCGCTTTTTCCCTGTCATAAAGCTCAGATAGTATGATAGGAGCACAGTATTAGCAAAAAAAAAAATAGATTTTAAACTTTGCACCATCTCTGTAAACAGTTGAATTTCAGCTACAGTAAATTAGAAGCTGAAATATGGCGTGCTGTGTAGTGTTAGTCACAGAAAAAAGAAATGTTTGAATGTGGATGAGGCATGTATGACAAAGAAGTTATGCTACAAACTATTTTAAAGTCAGGTCCCCTACTGTATGACGCTAGGAACAGAAGAATTTTTTGGTGGCCTATGGATCAGGCCTCTATAACACAATAGATGCTCCAAACTATTTTAAAGTCAGGTCCCCTAATGTATTACACTAGGAACAGAAGAATTTAATGTGTCCTATGGATCAGGCCTCTATAACACTAGATGCTACAAACTATTTTAAATTCAGGTCCCTACTGTATGACACTGGGAACAGAAGAAATTTTTGTGGCCTCTGGATCAGGCCACTACAGCTTAATTTCAACTGAACAAAATGACAAAGCGTGATACGGCTGGTAGTCCAGCTCTTTGCAACTGTTAAATTATAATTTTTTTAATGTGTCTTAGGTCTGCAGACAGGTTCATATCATCGCCACAAAATGACAACTTGGGATATAGCAGGCTGTTTCACATTTAGCAACAAAAAATATTCTATATTTTTTTTTAGGTCTGCAGACAGTTTCATATCACCACAACACTAAATGACAAGGTGGGATACAGCAGGCTGTTTCACATTTAGCTAGTGAAAAAATATTAATTAGAATACTATGCTCGTGCATGGAGCACAGTAGAAGCAGTGCACAACACATTTATAGGACATTTGACTAGCTGGCTTTGTCTGTGGACCTCAGTAACGGCCAAAAAAAAAGGATAAAGGGGAAAGGGAAAGTGGAAATGTGAATGAAAATAAACTTTATTATTATTATTATTATTATTACACATTTATATAGCGCCATTTATTCCATGGCGCTTTACATATGAAAAGGGAAAATATAGACAGGTACAATAAACGTGTGCTAGACAAGGGACACACAAGTACAAAAGGAGAGAGGACGCTGCCCGCGAGGGCTCACAGTCTGCAGGGATGGGTGAGGATACACTAGGAAAGGGTAGAGCTGGTCGTGCGATGGTTCAGTAGACTGAGGATCATTGTAGGCTGTAGGCTTGTCGGAACAGGTGGGTCTTCAGGTTCTTCTTGAAGGTTTCCGTTGTTGGTGAAAGTCTGATGTTTTGCGGCAGGGAGTTCCAGAGTATGAGGGAAGCCCGGGAGAAGTCTTGTATGCGGTTGTGGGAAGAAGAGATGAGGGGGGAGTCGAGAAGGAGATCTTGAGAGGATCGAAGGTTGCGTGTGGGTAGGTAGCGGGAGACCATGTCACAGATGTATGGAGGAGAAAGGTTGTGGATGGCTTTGTATGTCATGGTTAGGGTTTTGAACTGAAGCCTCTGGGAAATAGGAAGCCAGTGAAGGGCCTGGCATAGGGGGGAGGCTGGGGAATATCGGGGAGACAGGTGGATTAGTCGGGCAGTAGAGTGTAGGATGGACTGGAGTGGTGCCAGAGTGCTAGAGGGGAGGCCAGACAGTAGGAGGTTGCAGTAGTCGAGGCGGGAAATGATAAGGGCGTGCACTAGTATTTTTGTGGTTTCATGGTTGAGGAATGAGCGGATCCGGTTTATTATAAATCCTTAAATTAAATGATTTTATTGTGTGATTTAAAATATTTGTTCATACATAATAGATGTATATAGGATCACAGTGTGAATAATTGTAATATATTCACCACTGTGACCCACTAAATCCCAATGATTAGACCACAGAATCAAATAAATGAGATGTGATCCCAGCCACTGACTGTTACGGCTGGCGGAACGCACAAAATAATGTAAATAATAAGTGCGTTCGCAGCCCGTGGTCCACCGTGCAGGCGAAGCCCGCTGCTGGCAAAAAGGCGCAAGAAGCAAACTCTGTTATCCCGCAGAGCTGCCAACATAAACGCCGTAATGCGCTGTGGCAATGAGTGCGAACTCTGTTACTCCACAGAGCCGCTAGAAGAGGAGCCGCAACGCTATATGGCGATGTTTGCGCACTCACTAGACACAACTGAGTGGCAAAGAAAACACGCTAGGGCGCTGACTAGCGTTGAAAGCGAACCCTGTTACGTCACAGGGCCGCTTGAGAAAAAGCACTGTGTCCTGTAAGGCTCTCAGATACACAGTTAAGTGCTAAGCGTACATAAAGCGTGATCATGCGCTAATGTCCTCGCGGGAGTCACCCGCAATCTATGGCGTCTGAACGCCAGGCCCTGAATACGGCAATCAAACTCCTCACCGGTTATGCCGGTAATCTAGGGCATCTAAGACACCGACCCTGACCAGCTACCATACCAAACTCCTCACCGATTAAGTCGGTATTCTAGTGGCTTATTTCAGCCGGGTCCCTATCCACACATACACATGACCACACTGGCGCATAGCATACAATGATTGATATTAGCGCATGGCGGCCCAGCCATGCTACCCTTTTATAGCAACAGCTACAGGACCTTCCAGGAACAAGGACCAATGAGAAGCTGTTACAAACACACGTAGCTACATGACCTTCCTGGCGGACCAATAGGAGCCGCTGCAGCACCTGAACACATGACCCCTGATCTCCAATGAGAGATCTCACCCTGGGAATGCTCAGATGGGAAAACGCAGGACTTTGTTCCAAAGACGACTGCTCCAGCACTGGCTATAATAGCAGATCCAGGAAAGGCAGCAGCAAGTCACTGCACAGTAGAGGAGTGGGCAAGAAGCCTGGACCAACGTCTCTGCTGAGCAGGCTCCACTGCGGCCGGAGATGAATGGGAGACCGCAGCTGGACGGGTTCGAGACTCCCCTTGTGCAGCAGTGGGAAATCGAACCCTAACATTACCCCCCTCCTAGGGCCCCCCCTTCTTTGGGCCTCACTGCGCTCAAAGGCTGCGGAGCGTGAACATGCTCGGCAGGCTCCCAAGATCTATCCTCAGGCCCATAGCCCCTCCAGTCCACCAAATAAAACTTTTTGCCCCGTAACACCTTACACCCTACGATGGCGTTCACCTCATGGTCATCCGTAGATGAACCCGATGTCCCGGCAGATGACTCAGAAAACCGGGACATGAGCACGGGTTTCAGGAGGGATACGTGAAAGGTGTCGGAGATACCCAGGCGTGGTGGAAGAGCCAAACGGTATACCACAGGGTTAACCTGCTCGAGGACCTTGAAAGGACCCAGGTAGCGGGGTGCCAACTTAGTGGACTCAACTCGCAGCCTGATGTTACGGGCGGAGAGCCACACCATGTCCCCAGGAGCAAATGTTGGAGCGGGGCGCCAATGTGTGTCGGCGGAGGACCTCATCCTCTCCTTGGATGCCTGAATAGCATCCTGGGTACGGTCCCAAATGTCCCGTGCCTCCACAGCCCAGTCTGCCACCCTGGAGTCGGCGGAAGACACAGACATGGGCACCGGAACCCGCAGATGCTGACCGTAGTTTAGGAGGAATGAAGTTTGTCCGGTGGAATCAGCCACAGCATTGTTTAGTGCAAACTCAGCCCATGGTAGCAAGGATGCCCAGTCATCCTGCCTGGCCGAGACAAAATGTCATAGATAGGTGACCAAGGTCTGGTTGGCCCTCTCTACCAACCCATTCGTCTCAGGATGGTACGCTGAAGAGAGATTTCACTCAATACTGAGTAGACGACAAAGCTCTCTCCAGAACCGAGACGCAAACTGGGGACCTCGGTCACTGACAATTTTGTCCGGCATGCCGTGTAGACGAAAGATATGCCTAACGAACAATGCTGCCAGAGCCCGTGCAGAAGGTAACCGTGGAAGCGGCACCAAATGCACCATTTTGGAAAAATGGTCGGTGATTACCCAAATGATGGTGCAACCTCGAGACTTGGGCAAGTCCACCACAAAGTCCATCCCAACCATCTCCCAGGGCCTGTCTGCCACCGGCAAAGGGTGAAGTAACCCAGCTGGCTGTTGTCGTGGAGACTTATTCTTGGCGCAGGAGACACACGTCTGAACAAAGTCCCCAACGTCACGGACCATATGCGGCCACCAGTATGTCCTTGCCAACAATTCAGATGTCCTCTTTGCCCCAAAGTGTCCACCCACCCTGGACGAATGTGCCCAAGAGAGTACTTCCGGTCGCAAATTAGTAGGCACGAAAGTCTTGCCCGGGGGCACAGACTCCAGCGAAACCGGGGCCACCGTTCTCAGGCTCTCTGTGGGGACGATTAGCCGAGGCTCCTCCACCTCCTCCTCCGAGGACACCACAGAGCGAGAGAGAGCGTCGGCACGAATGTTCTTCTCTCCCGAGAGGAAATGCAGTGTGAAATGAAACCGGGAGAAGAACAAGGACCATCTGGCTTGGCGAGAATTAAGCCGCTGGGCTGTCTGAAGATATACCAGGTTTTTGTGATCCGTGAAGACCTGGAAGGGAAAGCGAGCTCCCTCCAACAGATGTCTCCACTCCGAGAAGGCCAACTTCATTGCTAGCAACTCCCTGTCCCCGATGGAATAATTCCTCTCCGCTGATGTGAAGGTCTTGGAGAAAAAGAAGCATGGATGCTTCCGACCTTGAGCATCCTTTTGGAAAAGGACTGCTCCAGCTCCAACGGACGAGGCATCCACCTCCAATATAAATGGCTTATCAACATCGGGGCGATGTAGGATGGGAGCTCTAGCGAAATGGGACTTAATAGACGTGAAGGCCTTGGAGACCTCTTCAGACCACAATTTGGGATTAGCTCCCTTTTTGGTGAGGGCAACCACGGGAGCTACCAAAGTTGAGAAGTGAGGGATAAACTGGCGATAGTAATTAATGAACCCCATAAAGCGCTGCACCGCCTTTAGAGAATGGGGCTCTTGCCAGTCCATCACCGCCTGTAGTTTGGCAGGATCCATAACCAATCCCTGGGCGGAGATGATATAGCCCAGGAAAGGTAAGGACTCCTGCTCAAACACACATTTCTCCAACTTTGCGTAGAGGGAATTTGCCCGTAGGAGGTCGAAGACTCTGCAAACATCTCTCCGGTGGGAGTCAATATCTGGGGAAAAGATGAGAATATCATCCAGATAGACTACGACTGAGGTGGAGAGCATATCCCGGAAGATGTCATTAACAAAGTCTTGGAAGACGGCTGGGGCGTTACAGAGCCCGAAGGGCATCACCAGATATTCATAGTGCTCGTCCCTGGTATTAAAAGCCGTCTTCCATTCGTCCCCCTCACGGATGCGAATCAGGTTATAGGCACCCGCAGAGCTAATTTCGTAAATATCCTTGCCCTTCGTAGCCTATCAAATAGCTCAGAAATCAGTGGCAACGGGTATTTATTCTTAACAGTGATGGCATTAAGACCCCTGTAATCGATGCATGGACGTAATTCTCCGTTCTTCTTCTGCACGAGGAAGAACCCCGCCCCTGCAGGTGACACTGACTTCCTAATGAATCCTCTCGCCAGGTTCTCCTGGATATATTGGGACATAGCCTCCGTCTCCGGGAGAGAAAGGGGATAGACCCATCCCCGAGGAGGTTCTGCTCCAGGCAAGAGGTCAATAGGACAGTCATAGGGACGGTGAGGTGGAAGGACTTCTGCAGCCTTTTTGGAGAATACGTCTGCATATGACCAATAGTAATTAGGAAGAGAAGTAAAATCTGCGGGCATCTCTGTAGTGGCCACCTGAATGCATTCCCTCATACATCTGCCTTTACATGACTCACCCCAACCCAATATCCTCCCAGAGTTCCACTCAATGTGTGGGGAATGGAAATGGAGCCAGGGCATCCCTAACAAGATCTCGTCTATTCCCTCGGGAATGACTAAAAGTGAGATAATCTCTTGATGGGAAGGTGACATTGACAACGTGAAAGAGATGGTCTGATGTGTGATTGGTGAAGGCAGTGTCGACCCATTCACTACTCGAACAGTCACGGGTTTGGCGAGCATCACCAGAGGTATAGAGTGGCGGAGAGCGAAGGTAGAAGACATGAAATTTCCTTCGGCTCCAGAATCCACACAAAGCGTGACTGTTAAAGTGGATGAGCCAAAATTGATTGTCCCCTAAAGGACAACTTGGAGGCGTGTACTGCTGTGTCTAGTGAACCCCCTCCAATGGTTACTAGATGCGGTCGTTTCCCGACCGCCGTGGACATTTGTTAGCATAATGCCCTATTTGTTGGCAGGCATTACAGGTCACAGATACTCGAGCAGCCCGAGACTTAGGTCTCACTCGAGAAATCTCCATGGCCTCAGGGGAATCGGACGCCTGAATGGAAGATTCCAGAGGTCTGGCAAAGGTGGGCGCCAGCCGGAACCTCTGCCTACACTGGGCCCGCTCCAACCTCCGCTCGTTAAAACGAAGGTCGATGCGGGTAGATAAGGTAATGAGCTCCTCCAGTGTGGCAGGAATCTCCCTGGTGGACAAGGTGTCCTTCACATGGTCTGCCAGTCCCCTCCAGTACACGGGTATAAGGACTTTATCTGGCCAATCCAGCTCAGAGACCAGAGTCCGAAATTGGATGGCAAACTGGCTGACCATGGATGAACCCTGGGTGATAGCCAACAATTGAAGAGCCGTATCGTGGGTGACACGAGGTCCTAAAAAGACCTGTTTAAGAGTGTCCAAGAAGAGAGGAGCACTCTGCACCACACGATCATCGCGCTCCCATAACGGCGTTGCCCACTCCAACGCCCTGCTCGACAAAAGGGATATGATAAAACCCACTTTCGCCCGCTCCGTGGGATAACGTGCAGCCAGAAGCTCTAGATGTATGGAGCACTGACTGACGAAACCCCGACATTGTTTACTGTCACCGGTAAACTTGTCTGGAAGTGGGAGGCAGGAAATAGTCGGAGCAGGGGTAGTAGAGGACAAACTGGCGGCGGCCACACTAGCAGCCTGAACTGCGACTGCAGTAACATCCACCGCTGAGGTTGTGCGCTCTAGAGTCGCCAACCTACCCTCCAGCTGCTGGATATACCGCTGCAGACGCTGATCGTCCGCCATTTTACCAGCCAGACCCTTGGCGCTAATATTATGTTACGGCTGGCGAAACGCACAAAATAATATAAATAATAAGTGCGTTCGCAGCCCGGGGTCCACCGTGCAGGCGAAGCCCGCTGCTGGCAAAAAGGCGCAAGAAGCAAACTCTGTTATCCCGCAGAGCTGCCAACATAAACGCCGTAATGCGCTGTGGCAATGAGTGCGAACTCTGTTACTCCACAGAGCCGCTAGAAGAGGAGCCGCAACGCTATATGGCAATGTGTGCGCACTTACTAGACACAACTGAGTGGCAAAGAAAACACGCTAGGGCGCTGACTAGCGTTGAAAGCGAACCCTGTTACGTCACAAGGCCGCTTGAGAAAAAGCACTGTGTCCTGTAAGGCTCTCAGATACACAGTTAAGTGCTAAGCGTACATAAAGCGTGATCATGCGCTAATGTCCTCGCGGGAGTCACCCGCAATCTATGGCGTCTGAACGCCAGGCCCTGAATACGGCAATCAAACTCCTCACCGGTTATGCCGGTAATCTAGGGCATCTAGGACACCGACCCTGACCAGCTACCATACCAAACTCCTCACCGATTAAGTCTGTATTATAGTGGCTTATTTCAGCCGGGTCCCTATCCACACATACACATGACCACACTGGCGCATAGCATACAATGATTGATATTAGCGCATGGCGGCCCAGCCATGCTACCCTTTTATAGCAACAGCTACAGGACCTTCCAGGAACAAGGACCAATGAGAAGTTGTTACAAACACACGTAGCTACATGACCTTCCTGGCGGACCAATAGGAGCCACTGCAGCACCTGAACACGTGACCCCTGATCTCCAATGAGAGATCTCACCCTGGGCACGCTCAGATGGGAAAACGCAGGACTTTGTTCCAAAGACGACTGCTCCAGCACTGGCTATAATAGCAGATCCAGGAAAGGCAGCATCAAGTCACTGCACAGTAGAAGAGTGGGCAAGACTCCTGGACCGACGTCTCTGCTGAGCAGGCTCCACTGCGGCCAGAGATGAATGGGAGACCGCAGCGGGACGGGTTTGAGACTCCCCTTGTGCAGCAGCGGGAAATCTAACACTGACCCTCTTGAAATAAGGGCTGGACTTCAATCTTATTAGGGCACTCAGTTGTAAGTAAAAATGTTTTTGGTGTTATGCACCTATTATATGAGTCAAATCATGTTATTACCCCTTTGAATTATAGGTGTGTATAATTGCAATCACCCTAGTGCCTGTATTAACCCTATGTATATGTACATCCGCTTTAAGTTATATTTGATACGAAGCTAGATAGTGTCAGAAATATTATATGACACCTAATGGGGACAAGGTCAAGTAAATGTTAGAAGTACCAGTTATACGGTGCTAGAAAACGCCAGTTCCCCCAGTGAAATTCGCATCAGTGACAATTTCCCAAGTTGATATGAACTAAGGACACTATAGATACTGTAATCTGTCATAGTACTCCTATTTCCGCATGATCTCGGTAGGATATGTAGGTATTGAACCCTAAGGGAGAGCAGCCTGATGATCCCATTAGACTCCCGTATCTCTTTGGGGATTTAGAGTGCCTGATTAGCGCACTCTCTGTGTTCAGGACCGCAAATATGGACATACGCACATCCATTGTATCAATGATGGTGCTCACATATCATGCAGTGGGTACGGATAGTGATGAGCGAGCACTAAAATGCACGGGTGCTCATTGCTTGAGTCGAGCAAATTGGAATGCTAGGTTGCTCGACCAGAGCAACAAGCCCAATGTAAGTCTCTGGGAAACCCGAGCTTTTTTGCTGCGAGGTCTTTCTAGGGTATCAAAACATTGGAAATCTATGGGAACAGTGCGCAAATGACATAGGAACATCATGGGATCATGGGGAAGACCCATAGAAGCATTTCTGACTCCTAGGTCACTGCTGTGAACAATGCTGTCAGAGTGTTACACAACTTTTACAGGCGCTCACTAAAACATACAAAAACTAAACCAAAATGGATTTTCGGGGGAAATATGTTAAGGAACATCCTTTCCAGGGTAATGATTTGTATGTAATTCAAAATAAATAACCCCAAATAAAAATGTACCTCCACCACTTGGGCTATGTACACACTTAGGCTTTTTTCAAACTTGCGCTTGTCAAGGCTGCGGAGGGCTGCTTACTTCCTCCATCAAGCACCGTCCACTGCCACACCTCTTCCTTTCAGCGCAGCCTACCTCTGCATGCGTCCTTCATACACTATCTTTAACATTGGGTACGCAAGCCATGCAGATGTATGCGGATGCCTCTGCATGCATCGTTTTGACTCTGCGCCAAACGCAACATGTTGCATTTTTTTGCGGTCGTCGCAGCGTCAAAACGACGCATGTGGAGGCATCAACATGTTAAAGATAGGGTACACAGGATGCATGCAGAGGTAGGCGGCGCTGAAAGGAAGAGGTGCAGCAGTGGGCGGGGCTTGACAGAGGAAGTATGAATCCCTCCGCAGCCCTGCCAAACGCTAGTGTGAAGCAAGCCTTAGTGTTTGTTATGTGTTTTTCAACCTTAGCATTGCTTTCAACCAATACAAATGCAATCACAGGGAAATATCATTTTAACATTTAACAACCTCAGCTGGCCATGTGGTGTGTGACACATCATCAGACACATCCTGTTTCATTTATGAAGGAGGGACTCTGAAAGTAACAAAGCCTATTTTTATAGGGGCATTGGGTGGCATTAAAATTCTTAACCCCTTCACCCCCAAGGGTGGTTTGCATGTTAATGACCGGGCCAATTTTTACAATTCTGACCACTGTCTCTTTATGAGGTTATAACTCTGGAATGCTTCAACGGATATTCGCTATTCTGAGAATGTTTTCTCGTGACATATTGTACTTAACGTTAGAAGTAAAATTTCTTCGATATAACTTGCGTTTATTTTTGAAAAAAACGCAAATATGGAGAAAATTTTTAAAATTTTGCAATTTTCAAACTTTGAATTTTTATTCCCTTAAAACAGAGAAATATGTCACACAAAATAGTTAATAAATAACATTTCCCACATGTCTACTTTACATCAGCACAATTTTGGAACCAAAATTTTTTTTTGTTAGGAAGTTATAAGGGTTAAAAGTTGACCAGTGATTTCTCATTTTTACAACAAAATTTACAAAGCCATTTTTTTTAGAGACCACCTCACATTTGAAGTCACTTTGAGGGGTCTATATGGCAGAAAATAGCCAAAAGTGACACCATTCTAAAAACTGCACCCTCAAGGTACTCAATACCACATTCAAGAAGTTTATTAACCCTTCAGGTGCTTCACAGGAACTAAAGCAACGTGGAAGGAAAAAATGAATATTTAACTTTTTAGCCACAAAAATGATCTTTTACAAACTTTTTTTTTATTTTCACAAGGGTAAAAGGAGAAAATGGACAGATAAGGTTGTTATGCAATTTCTCCTGAGTACGCCAATACCCAATATGTGGGGGAAAACCACTGTTTGGGCACACGGCAGAGCTCGTAAGGGAAGGAGCACCGTTTGACTTTTTCAAACTAAAATTGGCTGGAATTGAGATTGGACGCCATGTCGCGCTTGGAGAACCTCTGATGCGCCTAAACAGTGGAAACTCCCACAAGTGACACCATTTTGGAAACTAGACCCCTAAGGTACTTATCTAGATCTGTTGTGAGCACTTTGAACCCCCAAGTGTTTCACAAAAGTTTATAATGCCTGTGTGTGAAAAAAAAAAAAAACAATTTTCCACAAAAATGATTTTTAGTCCCAAATTTTTGAATTTTCCCAGGGAAATTGGACCCCAAAAGTTGTTGTCCAATTTGTCCTGAGTACGCTGATACCCCATATGTGGGGGGGGGAAACTGTTTGGGCGCACGGCAGGGCTTGGAAAGGAAGTAGTAACGTTTTGGAATGCAGACGTTGATGGGGGTCATGTTCCGTTTGCAGTGCCCCAGATGAGCCTAAACAGTGGAAATCACCCACAAGTGACCCCATTTTGAAAACTAGACCCCTAAGGAACTTATCTAGATCTTTGGTGAGCACTTTGAACCCCCAAGTGCTTCACACAAGTTTATAATGCCCGGCATGAAAATAAAAAATCCTATTTTTTTCCCACAAAAATTATCTTTTAGTCACTAATTTTTTATTTTCCCAAGGGTAACAGGAGAAATTGGACCACATAATTTGTTGTACAATTTGTCCTGAGTAAGCTGATACCACATATGTGGGGGGGAACCACTGTTTTGGCGCATGGCAGAGCTCGGAAGGGAAGGAGCACCATTTGACTTTTTCCAACCAAAATTGGCTGGAATTGAGATTGGATGCCATTTTGCATTTGGAGAGCCCCTGATGTGCCTAATCAGTGGAAACCCCCCACAAATGACCCCATTTGGGAAACTAGACCCCCTAAGGAACTTATCTAGATCTTTGGTGAGCAATTTGAACCCTCAAGTGCTTCACACAAGTTTATAACGTAGAGCCGTAAAATTTAAAAATCATATTTTTTCCACAAAAATGATCTTTTCACCCCAATTTTTATTTTTCCAAGGGTAACAAGACTTCAAAAGTTATTGTGCAATTTGTCCTGAGTACGCTGATACCCCATATGTGGGAGTAAACCACTGTTTGGGTGCATGGCAGAGTTTGGAAGGGAAGGAGCGCCGTCTGACTTTTTCAACACAGAATTGACTGGACGCCATGTCGTGTTTGGAGAGCTCCTGATCTGCCTAAACAGTGGAAACCCCCATAAATGACACCATTTTGGAAACTAGACCCCTCAAGGAACTTATCTAGATGTGTGGTGAGAACTTTGAACGCCCAGGTGTTTCACTAAAGTTTATAACGTACAGCCGTAAAATAAAAAATCTTTTTTTTTTTTACAAAAATGATTTTTTTGCCCCCAATATTTTATTTTCACAAGGGTAACAGAAGAAATTGGACCCCAAAAGTTGTTGTCCAATTTGTCCTGAGTACGCTGATGCCCAATATGTGGGAGAAAACTACTGTATGGGCGCACGTCAGGGCTCGGAAGGGAAGTAGTGACGTTTTGGATTGCAGACTTTGATGGAATGGTCTGGGGGCGTCATGTCGCATTTGGAGAGCCCCTGATGCACCTAAACAGTGGAAACCCCCCACAAGTGACCGCATTATGTAAAATAGACCCCACAAGGAACTTATCTAGATGTGTGGTGAGCACTTTGAACCCCGAAGTGCTTCACAGAAGTTTATAACGCACAGCCGTAAAAATAAAAAATCTTTTTTTTTTTTTTTTTGCAAAAATGATTTTTTCGCCCCAATATTTTATTTTCACAAGGGTAACAGGAGAAATTGGACCCCAAAAATTGTTGTCCAATTTGTCCTGAGTTCGCTGATACCCAATATGTGGGAGAAAACTACTGTATGTGTACACGTTGGGGCTCGGAAGGGAAGTAGTGACGTTTTGGATTGCAGACTTTGATGGAATGGTCTGGGGCGTCATGTCGCATTTGGAGAGCCCCTGATGCGCCTAAACAGTGGAAATCTCCAACAAGTGACCCCATTTTGGAAAATAGACCCCACAAGGAACTTATCTAGATGTGTGGTGAGCGCTATGAAGCCCCAAGTGCTTCACAGAAGTTTATAATGTACAGCCGTAAAAACAAAAAAATCATTTTTTTTGGAATTGAGATCAGACGCCATGTCACATTTGGAGAGCCTCTGATGTGCCTAAACAGCGGAAACCCTCCAATTCTAACTCCAACCCTAACCCCAACACACCCCTAACCCTAGTCCCAACCCTAACCACAAACCTAACCCTAACACACCCCTAATCCCAACCCTAACCCTAATCCTAACTTTAGCGTCAACCCTAACCCTAACTTTAGCCGCAACCCTAACCCTAACCCTAATGGGAAAATGGAAATAAATACATTTTTTTTATTTTATTATTTTTCCCTAACTAAGGGGGTGATAAAGGGGGGTCTGATTTACTATTTATAGCGGGTTTTTATGATTGGCAGCTGTCACGCTAAAAGACGCTTTTTATTGCAAAAAATAGTTTTTTGCATCACCACATTTTGAGAGCTATAATTTTTGCATATTTTGGCACACAGAGTCATGTGAGGTCTTATTTTTTGCGGTACGAGTTGACGTTTTTATTGGTACCATTTTTGAGCACGTGACATTTTTTGATCGCTTTTTATTTCGATTTTTGGGAGGTTAGAATGAACAAAAATCAGGAATTCATGAATTTCTTTTGGGGGAGGCGTTTTTATCGTTCCGCGTGTGGTAAAATTGATAAAGCAGTTTTGTTCTTCGGGTCAGTACGATTATGGCGATACCTCATTTATATCATTTTTTTATGTTTTGACACTTTTATAGAATAAAAACAATTTTATATGAAAAATAATTATTTTTGCATCGCTTTATTCTGCGAGCTATAACTTTTTTATTTTTTCGCTGATGATGCTGTATCATGGCTCGTTTTTTGCGGGACAAGATGACGTTTTCAGCGGTACCATGTTTATTTATATCCATCTTTTTGATCGCGTGTTATTCCACTTTTTGTTCGGCGATATGATGATAAAGCATTGATTTTTTGCTTTGTTTTTTTTTTTTTTTTAAGGGGTTCACTAAAGGGGTTAACTAGTGGGAAAGTTTTATAGGGGGGTCGCTACGGACGCGGCGATACCAAATATGTGTACTTTTATTGTTTTGTTTTTTTTTATTTACAGGAAGAAATGAATTTATTGGGGAATATATATATATTTTTTTATTTATTTTGGATTTTTTTTTTAAAACATGTTTATTTTTATTTTTTTTACTTTTTTACTTTGTCCCAGGGTGGGACATCACTGTATTTTATCAGATCGCTGGTGTGACAGTGTGCACAGCACTCTGTCACACCAGCGATCGCACAGGCATAGCTGCAGGCTTCTCAGTGCCTGCTCTCAGCAGGCACTGAGGAAGCAGCCTCCCTCCAGGACCCCGGCGCCATCTTGGATCCGGGTCCTGGGAGGGAGGAAGCCCTCAGAACAGCGCGATCACATCACGCTGCTCTGAGGGTCTCAGGGGGGCGCGCAGGGAGCCCCCTCCCTGCGCGATGCTTCCCTGTGCCCCCAGTACACCGCGATCATGTTTGTACACCGCGATCACGGGTGTCAGCTGTGATAATCAGCTGACACCCGGCAGCGATTAGCTGCGCTCCCTCTGGGAGCGCAGCTAGTCGCCTATGACGTACTATCCCGTCCATGGTCAGATTGGCACGGGTTTCATGGACGGGATAGTGCGTCTAATGTCAGAGAGGGGTTAAAGGACCATCAGGCAGCAATGCTTTGTTGTTCCCATTAATAAACAGTGGGTCTCATATACTGTTATTGTCTATGCAGTGAGTGGCTGGGCTGCCAAAAGTTAGGATGCACTCCCACACCCCTTTGACGAGACATACAGGAGGGCCTTATGAAAAAATGTTCCCATTATAAGAAAGTGGATCTCCCATAGTGTTTGCCAATGCATTGAATGCAAGGCCTGCCTTGCCTCAAAGTTACATGCACCCCAATAACATTTTGAACTGATCTAGTGAATGGCCACATGAACCCAAAGTTCCCATTATGCTTATTTTTTTATTCCCATACAGTTTGCCCATGAAGTGAATGCAAGGCCTGCCCTGCCCCAAGTTATACGCACCACAATAACCCTTTCAACCGACGTCCTGGATGGCTTCATGAAACCAAAGTTCCCATTATGCTTTTTTTGACTCCCATACAGTTTGCCCATAAAGTGAATGCAAGGCCTGCCCTGCCACAGACTTACATGCACCTCAATAACCCTTTCAACCGATGTACTGGATGGCCACATGAAACCAAAGTTCCCATTTTTTATTTGGTACTGCTATACTGGTAGCCTATGCATTGAATGCAAGGCCTGCCCTGCACCAAATTTAGATGCACCCAAAACCCTTTTGAAGAGACGTACAGGACAGTCTCATGAAAAAATGTTCCCATTCGGAGAAAGTGAGTTTCCCATAGTATTTGCCTATGCATTGAATGCAAGGCCTGCCTTGCCCCAAAGTTACACGAACCCCAATAACACTTGGAACAGACAACCTGGATGGCCACATGAAAACAAAGTTCCCATTATTCTTAATTTTGTACTCCCATACAGTTTGCCCATGAAGTGAATGCAAGGCCCACCTTGCCACAAAGTTGCACGCATACCAAAAAATCTATGAACGGATGTCCAGGATGGCTACATTCAACCAAAGTTCCCATTATTTTCCATTTGGTACTGCCATACTGTTTGCCTATGTATGGAATTCAAGGCCTGCCCTGCCCTGCCCCAAAGATACACGCACCCCACTAACCATTTGAACCAATGTCCTGGATGGCTATCTGAAACCAAAGTTCCCATTAATTTTCAATCAAAGCCAATAACCCTTTGAAGTGACATACTGGATGGCCACATGAAACCAAAGTTCACATTATTTTTTATTTGGTACTGCTACACGGTTTGCCTATGCATTGAATGCAAGGCCCACCTTGCCACAAAGTTACACACACCTCAATAACCCTTTGAACCTATATACTGGATGCCCAAATGAAACCAAAGTTCCCATTATTATAAATTTGGTAGTCCCATACTGTTTGCAAATGCATTTAATGCAAGGCCTGCCCTTCCCCTTCCTCCTCCTGAACCCATTGCATACACTGGGCATTGACTCTAGACTGGACCTAATAGTCATACTTCATTGCTGTGACACTACTTACCTGATTTTCCCATGATGCTATTTTGAAAGGGCGACTATATGATAAAGGCCAATAATTGGCCAAAACGTCGTTTAAATTGTCGCTTCACTTATCAGCATCAAATATATACTCACTTTAGCATTATTTTTCCTATACGTGTGCAGTGATTTTTTCTGAACTTATGCTTATTAATCTCTTATTTTACTATCTGTGTGTTTAAAGGTTAACTATATTGCATTTAAATCTTGGTGTAGCTATATTCACAAGGGGTTAATTAAGGGTGGGGGTTCATAATTAAGGGTTTATAAGGGTCAGCTGGTTGGGGCTCAAGTCTCTTTGGAAGTGCATTTGAGCAGCAGGGTGATTTGCTGCTGAAGGAGAAAAAAAAATCTCTCTTTAAATCTTCTGCTTCAGCGAGTGTGAGCGAGCTGAGTGTGACCGGTGTGCAAGTGCGAACGGTGGTAAGTGTGACTTGAGATTCAGTGACTTTGGATTCAGGGAGTTGACAAGGGAGGATTTACTGAATTGCTGGTATATTTTATTAATACTTTTTATTTATTTTTACTTATCTTTGCTGTCTGGTGAAATCCCCATTAGATATGTGCTCCACTATTGCCAATGCCATCCAGTGTACATCTTGCCACATGTATGCAGTCCTTGAACAGCCGGTCGAGGGTGCATACTGCTGTGTGAGATGTGAGCACGTTGTGCATTTGGAAGCCCAAATCTTGGATCTAAATGTGCAGCTGGCAACACTGAGATCCATAGACAATATGGAAAGGAGTCTTCTGCTCACTGAGCAGACGCTCAATGGGATAGATGAGGGGGGGGATGCTAGGGTGGAGCTGCAGGACATTGAAGTAGGAAGCTGGGTGACAGTTAGAAAGCGGGGTAGAGGGAAGAGCGCCAGGGAGGCTAGTCCTGATCTGGCACACCCCAATAAGTTTGCAAAGTTGGCAGATGAGGGGGTTGTCAGTACAGGGGTAGCACTGCTGCAGCCAGGCATGTCCTCTGAAAGCCGGGGGAGTGTCTGCTCCAGTAAGGGGGGAATTAGGAGAGCAGGACAGGCCAGACAGGTGCTGGTAGTGGGGGACTCAATTATTAGGGGAACAGATAGGGCAATCTGTCACAAAGACAGGGATCGTCGAACAGTGTGCTGCCTACCTGGCGCTCGAGTCCGACACATCGCTGATCGGGTTGACAGATTACTGGGAGGGGCTGGTGAGGACCCAGCAGACATGGTGCACATTGGCACAAATGACGAAGTTAGAGGTAGGTGGAAGGTCCTTAAAGATGATTTCAGGGAATTAGGCTGCAAGCTTAAAGCAAGGACCTCCAACGTGGTATTTTCTGAAATACTGCCGGTACCACGTGCCACACCAGAGAGGCAACGGGAGATTAGGGAGGTTAATAAGTGGCTCAAGAATTGGTGTAGGAAGGAGGGGTTTGGGTTCCTGGAGAACTGGGCCGACTTCTCAGTTGGCTACAGGTTCTATGCTAGGGACGGGCTGCACCTCAATGGGGAGGGTGCAGCTGTGCTGGGGAGAAAATGGGTAGAAGGTTGGAGGAGTCTTTAAACTAGGGACTAGGGGGGAGGGTATTCATTTTATAGGAGGGGAAGGCAGTGCAGATAGAGACCTGGGCACAAATAATGAAATTGGGGGTGGCATGGGGGGTGGGGTTAGAACAGTTAATAATTTAAGAAAGAATAGAGGTTCAGAGAGATACATAAAGTGCATGTATACTAATGCTAGAAGCCTCACCAACAAAATGGCGGAATTAGAATTAATTTTGTTGGAACATAATTATGACATGGTGGGGATATCTGAGACTTGGCTGGATGAGAGCCACGACTGGGCGGTTAATTTATAGGGCTATAGTCTGTTTAGAAATGACCGTAAAAATAAGCGAGGTGGGGGTGTGTGTTTATATGTAAAATCATCCTTAAAACCCATCCTGCGTGATATCTGTGAATCTAATGAAGATGTAGAGTCTCTGTGGGTGGAGATTAGGGGAGGGGGGAAAAATAATAAATTACTGATAGGGGTTTGTTATGTCTCCTAAAATAATGGAAGCAACAGAGAATATCCTCGTAAAGCAAATAGATGAAGCAGCAACTCAAGGAGAAGTCATTATTATGGGGGACTTCAACTACCCTGAAATACATTGGGGAACAGAAACCTGCAGTTCCAGCAAAGGTAATAGGTTTTTGGCAACTATGAAAGACAATTACCTTTCACAACTAGTTCAGGACCCAACAAGAGGGGGGGGCACTGCTGGACCTAATATTATCCAACAGGCCAGACCGCATTTCAAATATAAGGGTTGGGGATCACTTGGGTAATAGTGATCACAAAATAATAAGCTTTCATGTATCCTTTAATAAGATGTGTAGTCGAGGGGTTACAAGGACACTAAACTTCAGGAAGGCAAATTTCCAACGGATGAGAGATGATCTTGGTGCAATAAACTGGGACGATATCCTGAGACATAAAAATACACAAAGAAAATGGGAGACGTTTATTAGTATCCTGAATAGGACCTGTGCACAGTATATACCCTATGGGAATAAACATGCTAGAATTAGGAGGAAACCACTATGGCTAAATAGAGCTGTAAGTAGCGCAATAAGGGACAAAAATAAAGCGTTTAGGGAATTAAAGCAAGTAGGTAGTGATGAGGCATTAAATAAATACAGAAGACTGAATAAATTCTGTAAAAAGCAAATCAAGACAGCAAAGATTGAGGCAGAGAGACTCATTGCCAGAGAAAGTAAAAATAATCCCAAAATATTCTTTAACTACATAAATAGCAAGAAACTAAAAAATGATAGTGTTGGTCCCCTTAAAAATAGTCTGGGTGAAATGGTGGATGAGGATGAGGAAAAAGCCAATATGCTAAATGACTTTTTTTCAACTGTATTTACACAAGAAAATCCCATGACAGATAACATGATCAGAGATAAAAAAAATTTCTCCATTAAATGTCACCTGCTTAACCCAGCAGGAAGTACGGCGGCATCTAAAAATCACTAAAGTTGACAAATCCCCGGGCCCGGATGGGATACACCCCGAGTACTGCAGGAATTAAGTACAGTTATAGATAGACCATTATTTTTAATCTTTAAAGATTCCATAATAACTGGGTCTGTACCACAGGACTGGCGTATAGCAAATGTGGTGCCAATATTCAAAAAGGGGGCAAAAACTGAACCTGGAAATTATAGGCCAGTGAGCTTAACATCTACTGTGGGTAAAATCCTGGAGGGTTTTTTAAGGGATACTATATTGGAGTATCTGAAGCTGAATAACCTCATGACACAGTATCAGCATGGGTTTACGAGGGACCGTTCTTGTCAGACTAATCTGATAAGCTTTTATGAAGGGGTAAGTTCAGGACTGGACCAAGGGAATGCAGTGGACGTGGTGTTCATGGACTTCTCAAAAGCTTTTGATACAGTGCCACACAAAAGGTTGATACATAAAATGAGAACAATAGGGATAGGGGAAAATATGTGTAAGTGGGTTAAGAACTGGCTCATGGATAGAAAACAAAGGGTGGTTATTAATGGAGCACACTCGGACTGGGTCACGGTTAGCAGTGGGGTACCACAGGGGTCAGTATTGGGGCCGCTTCTCTTTAACATATTTATTAATGACCTTGTAGGGGCATACAGAGTAGTATTTCAATATTTGCAGATGACACTAAACTCTGCAGGGTAATAAATACAGAGGAGGATAATTTTATATTACAGGAGGATTTATGTAAACTAGAAGCTTGGGCTGATAAATGGCAAATGAGCTTTAATGGGGATAAATGTAAGGTCATGCACTTGGGTAGAACAAATAAGATGTATAATTATGTGCTTAATTGTAAAACACTGGGCAAAACTGTCAATGAAAAAGACCTGGGTGTATGGGTGGACGACAAACTCACATTTAGTGGCCAATGTCAGGCAGCTGCTGCCAAGGCAAATAAAATAATGGGATGCATTAAAAGAGGCATAGATGCTCATGAGGAGAACATAATTTTACCTCTATACAAGTCACTGGTGCGACCACACTTAGAATACTGTGTGCAGTTCTGGTGTCCGGTGTATAAGAAAGACATAGCTGAACTGGAGCGGGTGCAGAGAAGAGCGACCAAGGTTATTAGAGAACTGGGGGGTCTGCAATACCAAGACAGGTTATTACACTTGGGGTTATTTAGTTTGGAAAAACGAAGGCTTAGGGGTGATCTTATTACAATGTATAAATATATAAGGGGACAGTACAAAGACCTTTCTAATGATCTTTTTACTCTTAGACCTGTGACGGGGACAAGGGGGCATCCTCTACGTCTGGAGGAAAGAAGGTTTAGCCATAATCACAGATGCAGATTCTTTACTGTAAGAGCAGTGAGACTATGGAACTCTCTGCCGTCTAATGTTGTAATGAGTGATTCCTTACTAAAATTTAAGAAGGGACTGGATGCCTTTCTTGAAAAGTATAATATTACAGGCTATATTCACTAGTTTCCTAGATACAGCGTTGATCCAGGGAGCTAGTCTGATTGCCGTATGTGGAGTCGGGAAGGAATTTTTTTCCCCAATGTGAAGCTTACTGTTTACCACTCGGGGTTTTTTTGCTTTCCTCTGGATCAACATGTTAGGGCAGGTTAGGATAGGATATGGGTTGAACTAGATGGACTTAAAGTCTTCCTTCAACCTTAATAACTATGTTACTATGTTACTATGTTATGGGACCTCAGGTTCCTTTCATTCGCACCGTTTCGCAAAAAGTCGAGTGCTAACCATTTTTTTCTTCTACTTCCCCAAAGTTACACACACCCCAATAACCCTTTAAACTGACATAGTGGATGGCCACATGAAACCAAACTTCACATTATTAGGAAGTTGATACTACCATACTGTTTGACTATGCAGTGAATTGCAGTATTAAGCCATAAAAACCTGCAACGGAGTTTTGCAGTGTTTTTGGATGAAGAAAGTGCAGTGGAGAATTGCATTGTTGAGGATGAAGAACCTGCAGTTTAGAATTTCAATGATGAAGCTGAAGTACCTGCAGTGCAGAATCTCAGTGGATGAAGGCCTAAAAGTTGAGAATTGCATTACTGAAGCAGCTGAGCAACCCCTACAGTTCCCATTATTATGAACTTGGTCTCCCATACTGTTTGGCTATGCAGTGAATGCAAGACCTGCCCCAAATATGCACGTACCCCAATGGAAGAAACGTGGAACAGGGCCTCATAAAAATTTTTTCCTATTACAAAGGAGCGGGTCTCCTATACTTGTAATGCCCATATACTAAGTGTATGGGCTGACAAACATTTCCCCCTGGGGTGTTCACAATCAACATACTGTGTCAAAATTTTTGGTATGAGCATCATAAACATCCTTGAAAACACTAATGTGGCTGTTGCATCACGGAACACGGTCACCTGGTGATCTAGTGGTGGTGTCGGATGAGACCTTGAGGACTGTGTTGGGAAGCTTCCCACCCCGACGCGCGAGTTTCGCCAGGTCTGCTTCTTCGGGGGACGTCATTGATGCATTTTCTTGAATGAGATTTTGCACAGTGCACTTTGCATTTTTTCATTGGTTATATAATTAATTAGTGATTTAAGACTGTGGCGGACGTTTTGATGAATTTATATGTATGTTTTTTGATCTCTATTTGCCTGTGTTTAGGATATTATCCTCCATTTTTTCCAGTGCTATATTCTGACTAAATTGTATTGTTATTAATTTTAATTGATTTTTCAATAAACATTAAGTTTTTTATATACATTTTTCTGGTCACTTCTTTTGGTTTCTATGCTCCCACAAGAGATAGCATGGAAACAAATTGTATCTTAACCACATTAAACTGTATGGATGAATAATTGAATTAATAATCATTTTTGGAAGATTTTTGGAGTTTTTGTATACCACCATAATGTATCAAGACCCGCATTAAGCTGTATGGATGAATAATTGAATCCATAACAAAATTTAAAAATGTTTTTTTTTAAGTTTTATATACCACAGTAATGTAAGAAGAATCACAATAAACTGTATGAATAATTGAATCCACAAAAAATTTTGGAAGCATGTTTTGAAGGTTTATATAAAACAGTAATGTAACAAAAACCACATGAAACTGTATGGATGAATAATTAAAACCGTAAACATTTTTGGAAGGATTTTTTAAAGTTTTTGTATACCACCGTAATGTAACAAGAACCACGTTAAATGTTGTATGAATAATTGAATTCATAAAATTTTTTAGAAGGTTTTCTTTTCGGTAATGTAACAAGAACTGTTCTAAGTTGTATGGATGAATAATTAAACCTATAAAAATTTTTGGAAGTGGTTTTAGGAGGCGTATATACTGCCATAGTGTAATAAGAACCCCGTTTAACTGTATGAATGAATAATTGAATCTGTAAAAATTTTTGTAAGGGTTTTTTTGAGTTTTATATACCACAGTAATGTAACAAGAATCCTGTTAATCTGTATGGAAAAATAATTGAATTAATAAACATTTTTGGAATTATTTTTGGAGCTTTCTATTCCACCATAATGTAGCAAAAACCGCAATAAACTGTGTGGATGAATAATTGAACCAATAAAAATTTTTGGAAGCGGTTTGAAGGTTTATATACCACCGTAATGTAACAAGAACCACTTAAAACTCTATGGATGAATAATTGAATCAAAAAAATTTTACAAAGGTTTTTTTTCAGTTTTATTTGTTAGGGTTCGAGTTCCCGCTGCTGCACAAGGGGAGTCTCGAACCCGTCACGCTGTGGTCTCCCATTCATCTCCGGCCACAGTGGAGCCTGCTCAGCAGAGACGTCAGTCTAGGCGTCTTGCCCACTCCTCTACTGTGCAGTGACTTGCTGCTGCCTTTCCTGGATCTGCTATTATAGCCAGTGCTGGAGCAGCCGTCTTTGAGACAAAGTCCTGCGTTTTCCCATCTGAGCATGCCCAGAGTGAGATCTCTCATTGGAGATCAGGGGTCACATGTTCAGGTGCTGCAGCGGCTCCTATTGGTCCGCCAGGAAGGTCATGTAGCTACGTGTGTTTGTAACAGCTTCTCATTGGTCCTTGTTCCTGGAAGGTCCTGTAGCTGTTGCTATAAAAGGGTAGCATGGCTGGGCCGCCATGCGCTAATATCAACCATTGTATGCTATGCGCCAGTGTGATCATGCGTATGTGTGGTTAGGGACCCGGCTGAAATAAGCCACTAGAATACCGACTTAATCGGTGAGGAGTTTGGTATGGTAGCTGGCCAGGGTCGGTGTCCTAGATGCCCTAGATTACCGGCGTAACCGGTGAGGAGTTTTGATTGCCGTATTCAGGGTCTGGCGTTCAGACGCCATAGATTGCGGGTGACTCCCGCGAGGACATTAGCACATGATCACGCGTTATGTACGCTTAGCACTTAACTGTGTACCTGAGAGCCTGACAGGACACAGCACTTTTCCTCAGCGGCCCTGTGACGTAACAGGGTTTGCTTTCGACGCTAGACAGCGCCCTAGCGTTTTACTTTGCGGCTCACTGAAGCTAAGTGAGTTCGCACCTATCGCCATATAGCGCTGTGGCATTTCCGTTAGCGGCTCTGGGTATTAACAGAGTTCGCACTTACTGCCACAACGCGCTACGGCGTTTATTTTAGCGACTCTGCGGGATAACAGAGTTCGCTACTTTCGCCATTTTACTAGCAGCAGGTTCCGCCTGCACGGTGGACCCCGGGCTGCGAACGCACCTCTCTACCTCATATATTTGGTGCGTTCCGCAGACCCTAACATAATATTAGCGCCAGGGTCTGGCTGGTAAAATGGCGGATGACCAGCGTCTACTATGGGACATCCAGCAGCTGGAGGGTAGGTTGGCGGCTCTTGAGTGCACAACCTCAGCTGTGGATGTTACCGCAGTCGCTGTTCAGGCTGCTAGCGTGGCTGCAGCCAGTGTGTCCACTGCCACCTCCGCTCCCACAATATCCCACCTCCCTCTTCCAGACAAGTTTGCTGGTGACAGCAAGCAATGTCAGGGATTCATGAGTCAGTGCTCTATACAACTCGAGCTTCTGGTTGCACTATTCCCCATGGATCGGGCACAAGTGGGCTTTATAATTTCGCTTCTGTCAGGCAGAGCGTTGGAGTGGTCCACCTCGCTGTGGGAGAATGACGACCGTGTGGTGTGGAGTGCTCCTCGTTTTCTGGAGGCTCTAAAAAAGGTCTTTTTAGGACCTCAGGTCACCCACGATACGGCGCTACAACGGCTGGCATTGGCACAGGGTTCGTCTTTGGTCAGTCTGTTTTCCGTCCAGTTTCGGACTATGGCCTCAGAGCTAGACTGGTCAGATAAAGTACTCATTCCAGTCTACTGGCGAGGACTGGCTGATCATGTTAAAGATGCTTTGGCTACCAGGGAGATTCCCGCCACACTGGAGAAGCTTATCGCCATATCTACCAGCATCGACATCCGTTTTCACGAGCGGAGGTTGGAGCGGTCCCAGTGTAGGCAGAGGTTCCGGCTGACTCCCACCTTCGCCAGACCTCTGGAATCTTCCAGCCAGGCGCCCGACTCCCATGAGGCCATGGAGGTTTCTCGAGTGGGACCTAAGTCCCGGGCCGCTCGAGTACCCGTGGTCTGTAACATCTGCCAGCAGTTAGGACACTATGCCAACAAATGTCCACAGCGGTCGGGAAAACGGTCGCGTCTAGTGACCTTGGGAGGAGGTTCACTAGACACTGCGGCATTTTCCACCAAGTTGTCCTTTAAAGGGACAATTACAGTAGGTCCATCCATGCTCTCCGCTGAGCTCTGTGTGGATTCCGGAGCCGAGGGGAATTTCATGTCCTCTGCATTTGCTCTCCGCCACACTATACCTCTGGTGATGCTCGCCCAACCGGTGACTGTGCGACTAGTGAATGGATCAACTCTGCCCTCCCAAATCACCCACCAGACGATCCCTCTCACTTTATCTATGTCCCCGTCCCATCAGAAGAGTATTTCTTTTCTTGTCCTGCCCGAGGGAATAGACGAGGTGTTGCTGGGAGTACCTTGGCTCCGTTACCACTCTCCCCATATTAAGTGGTCCTCTGGGAGGATACTGGGTTGGGGTGATTCATGTAGAGGCAGGTGTATCAGGGAGTGCGTTCAGGTCACCACCACAGAGATACCCGTAGATCTCACTTCTCTTCCTCAGTGTTATTGGGCATATGCAGACGTTTTC
This sequence comes from Oophaga sylvatica, assembly GCA_033576555.1. NCBI lineage: Eukaryota > Metazoa > Chordata > Amphibia > Anura > Dendrobatidae > Oophaga > Oophaga sylvatica. Next base: position 323,083,999 of record JARQOD010000006.1, read on the forward strand.
TCCAAGAAGGCGGCGGAGACTCTTCCACCTCATCGTCCCTACAACTGTCCTATTGATCTCTTGCCTGGAGCAGAACCTCCTCGGGGGAGAGTATACCCCCTCTCGCTCCCTGAGACGGAGGCCATGTCCCAGTACATTCAGGAGAATCTGGCAAGAGGGTTCATTAGGAAGTCGGTGTCACCAGCAGGGGCAAGGTTCTTCTTTGTGCAAAAGAAGAACGGAGAATTACGTCCATGCATTGACTACAGGGGTCTTAACGCCATCACCGTCAAGAATAAGCACCCTTTGCCCTAATCTCTGAGCTCTTTGATAGGCTCCGAGGAGCAAGAGTATTTACCAAGCTTGATCTACGTGGTGCCTATAACCTAATTCGCATCCGTGAGGGGGACGAGTGGAAGACAGCTTTTAATACCAGGGATGGGCATTACGAATACCTGGTGATGCCCTTCGGGCTCTGTAATGCTCCCGCTGTTTTCCAAGACTTTGTCAATGATATCTTCAGGGATATGCTCTCCACCTCTGTGGTAGTCTATCTGGATGATATTCTCATCTTTTCACCAGATATAGACTCTCACCGGAGGGATGTCAACAAAGTCTTCGACCTCTTACGGGCAAACTCCCTCTATGCCAAGCTGGAGAAATGTGTGTTTGAGCAGGAGTCCTTACCTTTTCTGGGCTATATCATCTCTGCCCAGGGATTGGCTATGGATCCTGCCAAACTACAGGCTGTAATGGACTGGCAAGAGCCCCATTCTCTTAAAGCGGTGCAGCGCTTTATGGGGTTCATTAATTATTATCGCCAGTTCATTCCCCATTTCTCGACTTTGGTAGCTCCCTTGGTAGCCCTCACCAAGAAGGGAGCAAATCCCAAGTTGTGGTCTGAGGAGGTCTCCAAGGCGTTCTCTTCCATCAAGTCGCATTTTGCCAGTGCTCCCATATTACATCGCCCTGTTGATAAACCGTTTGTTTTAGAGGTGGACGCCTCTTCTGTTGGTGCTGGAGCAGTCCTATATCAAAAGGATGCTCAAGGTCGGAAGCATCCCTGCTTCTTCTTTTCTAAGACCTTTACACCAGCAGAGAGGAATTATTCCATCGGGGACAGGGAATTGCTGGCTATGAAATTGGCCTTCTCAGAGTGGAGACATCTTCTGGAGGGAGCTCGTTTTCCCTTCCAAGTCTTCACCGACCACAAGAACTTGGTATATTTGCAAACGGCTCAGCGGCTAAATTCTCGCCAGGCCAGATGGTCCCTATTCTTCTCTCGGTTCCATTTCACCCTCCATTTTCTCTCGGTGAGAAGAATGTTTGGGCCGACGCTCTCTCTCGCTCCTTAGTGTCATCAGAGGAGGAGGATGAGGAGCCTCGGCTTATTGTCCCTGAAGAAAGCCTGAGAACTGTAGCCCCGGTTTCGATAGAGTCTGTGCCTCCGGGCAAGACTTTTGTGCCCACTAATTTGCGACCAGAGGTACTCTCTTGGGACCACTCGTCCAGGGTGGGTGGACACTTTGGGGCAAAGAGGACAACTGAGCTATTGGCGAGGACATACTGGTGGCCACATATGTCTGTGACGTCAGGGAGTATGTTCAGGTGTGTGTCTCCTGCGCCAGGAACAAGTCCCCTCGACAACGGCCAGCTGGGTTACTTTTTCCTTTGCCTGTGGCAGACAGGCCCTGGGAGATGGTCGGGATGGACTTTGTGGTGGGCTTACCCAAGTCTCGGGGTTGCACTATCATTTGGGTGATCACCGACCACTTCTCCAAAATGGTGCACTTAGTGCCTCTACCACGGTTACCTTCCGCACGGGCCTTGGCAGCATTATTTATTAGACACATCTTCCGTCTACACGGTATGCCAGACAAGATTGTCAGAGATCGAGGTCCCCAATTTGCGTCTCGGTTCTGGAGAGAGTTGTGTCATCTACTCTGCATTGAATTGAACCTCTCCTCTGCATATCATCCCGAGACGAATGGGTTGGTAGAGAGGGCCAACCAGACCTTGGTCACCTACTTGCGACATTTTGTCTCTGCCAGGCAGGATGACTGGGCATCTCTGCTTCCATGGGCGGAGTTTGCGCTAAACAATGCTGTGGCTGACTCCACCGGACAGACCCCATTCCTCTTAAATTACGGCCAGCATCCGCGGGTACCGGTGCCCATGCCCGTTGCTTCCGCTGACTCCAGGGTGGCAGAGTGGGCTGTGGAAGCACGGGACATATGGGACCGCACCCAGGATGCCATTCAGGCTTCCAAGGAAAGGATGAGGTCTTCTGCCGATGCTCATCGGCGTCCCGCTCCGACATTTTCTCCTGGCGACCTAGTGTGGCTCTCCGCCCGAAACATCAGGCTACGGGTGGAATCCACTAAATTGGCAACCCGCTATTTGGGTCCCTTCAAGGTTCTCGAGCAGGTGAACCCTGTGGTTTACCGTTTGGCCCTTCCGCCTCGCCTTGGTATCTCCGACACCTTCCATGTATCCCTCCTAAAACCCGTGGTCATCTCCCGGTTGCCTGAGTCATCTGCCGGGACGTCGGGTTCGTCTTCGACAACTACGAGGTGAATGCCATTGTTGGGTGCAAGGTGGTACGAGGCAAAAAATTTTATTTGGTGGATTGGAGGGGTTATGGGCCTGAGGATAGGTCCTGGGAGCCTGCGAGCATGTTCACGCTCCGCAGCTCATCGCTGCCTTTGAACGCAGCGAGGCCCAGAGAAGGGGGCCCTAGGAGGGGGGGTAATGTTAGGGTTCGAGTTCCCGCTGCTGCACAAGGGGAGTCTCGAACCCGTCCCGCTGCGGTCTCCCATTCATCTCCGGCCGCAGTGGAGCCTGCTCAGCAGAGAGTCAGTCTAGGCGTCTTGCCCACTCCTCTACTGTGCAGTGACTTGCTGCTGCCTTTCCTGGATCTGCTATTATAGCCAGTGCTGGAGCAGCCGTCTTTGAGACAAAGTCCTGCGTTTTCCCTTCTGAACATGCCCAGAGTGAGATCTCTCATTGGAGATCAGGGGTCACATGTTCAGGTGCTGCAGCGGCTCCTATTGGTCCGCCAGGAAGGTCATGTAGCTACGTGTGTTTGTAACAGCTTCTCATTGGTCCTTGTTCCTGGAAGGTCCTGTAGCTGTTGCTATAAAAGGGTAGCATGGCTGGGCCGCCATGCGCTAATATCAACCATTGTATGCTATGCGCCAGTGTGATCATGCGTATGTGTGGTTAGGGACCCGGCTGAAATAAGCCACTAGAATACCGACTTAATCGGTGAGGAGTTTGGTATGGTAGCTGGCCAGGGTCGGTGTCCTAGATGCCCTAGATTACCGGCGTAACCGGTGAGGAGTTTTGATTGCCGTATTCAGGGTCTGGCGTTCAGACGCCATAGATTGCAGGTGACTCCCGCGAGGACATTAGCACATGATCACGCGTTATGTACGCTTAGCACTTAACTGTGTACCTGAGAGCCTGACAGGACACAGCACTTTTCCTCAGCGGCCCTGTGACGTAACAGGGTTTGCTTTCGACGCTAGACAGTGCCCTAGCGTTTTACTTTGCGGCTCACTGAAGCTAAGTGAGTTCGCACCTATCGCCATATAGCGCTGTGGCATTTCCGTTAGCGGCACTGGGTATTAACAGAGTTCGCACTTACTGCCACAACGCGCTACGGTGTTTATTTTAGCGACTCTGCGGGATAACAGAGTTCGCTACTTTCGCCATTTTACTAGCAGCAGGTTCCGCCTGCACGGTGGACCCCGGGCTGCGAACGCACCTCTCTACCTCATATATTTGGTGCGTTCCGCAGACCCTAACATTATTTACCAGTTTTATTTACCACAATAATATGACAAGAATCGTGTTAAACTGTGTGGATGAACTATTGAATCTAAACAATTTTTTGGAAAGGTGTTTTTTAGTTTTAAATATCACCATAATGTAACAAGAACCATGTTAACCCATATGGATGAATAATTGAATCCATACAAATTTTGGAATGTGTTTTTGGAGTTTTATATACCACCGTAATGTAACAAGAACCGTGTTAACTGTGTGGATGACTAACTAAATCCATAAAATATTTTGAAACTTTTTTTGAGTGTTATATTCCACAGAAATTTATAAGTGCTTCTCAGTAAATAAGAATATCATAAAAAAGTTAATATATTTCAGCTCTTCAATACAAAAAAGTTAAACGCATATATTATATAGAGTCATTTCAGAGTGATCTATTTCAAGTGTTCTTTTCTGTTAATGTGTCACATACAGTGAAGGGAGGCTAAGTGCAACATGAAGGGATAAAGGAAAGGGAACCAAACAGTAGGAAGGGGAAGTGGAGACCCATAGACAGATCTAACGTCACTTTGTCCACCTTATTGTCCCTAAACAGGTTCCGCACCTATCGCTGAGCAGGATACCTAATCTCTGCCTGACCTCGGTGATAAGCCTTGCATCGGGAAGGACAGGATGAGCACAAATCAATCCCCACAACTGCTAAAGACAGATGGGATACACAAACAAGGGGGAACACTTAGCTTGAGTTGACTCAGAGAAAAACACAGATGTGCTCCAGCAACACCATGGAGGAAGATAGCCGATTTGCAATAACTCCAAGCGGCAACAGGGAACTGGAAATAATATCACCCAAAACTTTCCAACAGCAAGCTGGTACAGTAGCTATAAACGCCCTGATCCAGTTATGTCAACTAGAGGCAGGAGAAGGTTGCTACTGGGTCCTAGAGTAAGAAGGCCCAGGAAGAAGTCTGCAGAGCAAACTGCTGAGACCTTCTGCAGTCAGATGCAGCGCGACAATCTGCAGCCTCTGACACACTCGTGACATAATGTTGATAATTATGGTTTACAGTTAATGAAAACCCAAAAGTCATTATCTTAGTAAATTAGAATACTTTATAACACCAGCTTGAAAAATGATTTTAAATTCTGTAATGTTGGCTTACTAATATGAATGTTCAGTAAATGCACTCAATATTTGATCGAGGCTCCTTTTGCATCAATTACTCCATCATTGTGGTGTAGCATGGAGCCAATCAGCCTGTGGCACTGCTGAGGTGTTATGGAAGCCCAGGTTGCTTTGATAGCAGCCTTCAGCTCATCTGCATTGTGGGTTTGGTGTCTCTCATCTTCTTCTTGACAATATGCCATAGATTCTCTATGGGGTTAAGGTCAGATGAGTTTGCTCGCAAATCAAGCACAGGGATGCTGTTGTTTATAAACCAGGCATTTGTACTTTTGACAGTGTGGACAGGTGCCAATTCCTGCTGGAGAGTGAAATTTCCATCTCCAAAAAGCTTGTCGGCAGAAGGAAACATGAAGCGCTCTAAAGTTTCCAGGTAGACGGCAGCGCTGACTTTGGTCTTGATTAAACACAGTGGATCTACACCAGCAAATGACATGGCTCCCCAAACCATCATTGATTGTGGTAGCTTCACACTAGACCTCAAGCATATTGGATTGTATGCCTCTCCACTCTTCCTCCTGACTCTGGGACCTTGATTTCCAAATGAAATGCAAAATTTACTTTCATCTGAAAACACCTTAGACCACTAGGTAACAGTCCAGTTCTTTTTTTCCTTGGCCCAGGTAAGACACTTCTGGAGTTTTCTATTGGTCATGAGTGGCTTGACACAAGGAATGTGATACTTATAGCGCATGACCTGGATACGTCTGTGTGTGGTGTCTCTTGAAGCAATGACTCCAGCAGCAGTCCACTACTTGTGAATCACCCCAAATTTTTGAATGGCCTTTTCTTAACAATCCTTTTAAGACTGCAGTTATCACGCATGCTTATGCACCTTTTTCCACCGCATTTTTTTTATTCCTCTCAACTTTCCATTAATATGCTTAGATACAGCACTCTGAACAGCCAGGTTCTTTAACAATGACCATTTGTTTCTTACCCTCCTTGTGGATTGTGTCAATGACTGCCTTCTGGACATCTGTCAAGTCAAATTCACCATGATTGTAGAGCCTACTAAAACAGACTAAGGGACATTTTTAAACTCTTAGGAAGCCTTTGCAGGTGTTTTTTGTTAATTATTCTAGTTTACTGAGATAATGACTTTTAAGTTTTCATTTGCTGTAAGCCATAATCATCTACATTCATTCATTCAACTCTTATACTCGTATACTACCGAAATTTAACAGAAAGCACCAAATACTATATGGATGACTAATTGAATACACACAGTTTTTCAACTTTTTTTTGAGTGTTATGTACCACCAAAATGAAGCACAGAGCATGTAATAGTATATGGATGAGTAATTGAATCCAAAAAAATGTTTCAATGCTTTTTTTGAACTGTTATTAAAAAACAAAATGTACCACAGAGCACGTAATAGTATATGCATGAGGAATTGACTAACAGAAAAATGTTTCAATGCTTTTTGGGAGTCTTATATGCCACCAAAATGTAAAACACAGCATGAAATAGTATATGGAAGAGTAACTGAATACAGAAAAATTGTTCCGCGCTTTTTGGGAGTGGTATATAACACTGACATAGCACAGAGCAGGTCTGAGTCATTGAATACAAAAACATTTTTCAAAGCTTTTCAGAGTGTTATATAACACTAAATATGAAAGAAAGCAGCTAATAATGTATGGATAACTGACTGAATCTAGACATATTCTTCAACAGTTTTTTGGAGTGTTATATACCACTGTAATGTACCACATCACACGTAATACTGTATGGATGATTAATTCTATCCAGAAAAAAATTGTAAATGCTTTTTTTGAGTGTTACCTAGTATCATAATGTAACCAGAATGGAGTTAAACTGCATGGTTGACTAAAGGAACACATTTAAAAATTTTGAACGTAAATATTTTGAAATTTTAGTAGATGTACTCATACACTCATAAAGACTTTGCAGAAAGTGCAAAAGCAGGAAAAAATTATTAGGAGGCTAGTTCAGCAATCCATAGACCCCAAAAAGGAAACAACTAGCGGGTCTCATTCAGTTTTAAAGTGTAGTTGCTATACTTCTACAATCATAAAGGCTTTGCAGAAAGTGCAAAGCCAGGGAAAAAATATATGGAGGGTCATTCAGTCATTCAAAGACCCAGAAAGAAAACAATTGGCGGGCCTCATTCAAATATTTTTAACCCCTTTTCAATGTTGGGCATGATAGTACGCCCACATCAGATTCCTGTCCTTTGATATAGGCTCAGGCGCTGAGCCCACATCTTTCCCAACATATGTCAGCTGTTTTGAACATATTGCTCTGGGAAAAAGGGGAGCAAAAAATAAAAACGAAAAAATGAAAATACCTCCGGTCGATAAGGCGTTAAAGTGTAGTTGCTGTACTCCTACACTCATAAAGGTTTGCTTCATTGAGCCCTGTGATGTAAGTGACCCCACTCTCTGGGGTGGTTGTGACCCTGCCTTTAGCTGCCTCAGGGAGCCTCTCCCAGGCTTGTTAATTACTCAACAAGGGTTCATCCTGCTCCCTTCCTTCTTGGATCACACCCAACGTTTACCAGCGATGTTGCCTCTCCATATTGAGGAATTTGGCCCTATATTCAGTCATTAGCTTTTGCAGCTTTCAGGGCAAATGTTCCGTCTCCACTGTCCGGCAGTTGAATGAGATGTTTTAATGGGTCCCAAACTGTTCAAGGGATGCCCATCTCCGCTGCCGGTTGTACGTAACAACCTCCCCCTGGGATGCCAGCTGTTGGTTCCAAGCCACTTTGTCTCTTCAGACCATCCTAAGCCTGGCAGTTTGCTTACCAATTCCTGGGTCCTTGCTCTTCTGTCCGCAGTACGCAAGAACCCCAGCAGTAAAGGCTGCAGCCAGGGTTCAGGCCTGGGTTAGGACCATGGTATGTGGCTGGTTCCGGACAACAGGATCTTGTCACCTCCACAGCCAGATTTCTATGGCTCCGATATTCCTCCTGCCACTCCCTCAGGAGTCTCATATGATTCCACCATCTTTGTCACCCACAGAGCATGCAATAGTGTATGGATGAGTAATTGACTACTTTTGGATTGTTATATGCCATCAAAATATTCTACAGAGCACGTATTAGTGTAGGGATGAGGAATTAAATGCACAGAAATGTACCACAGACCATGTAATAGTATATGGATCAGTAATTGAATTAAGAAAAATATTTCAGCGCTTTTTTTGGAGTCTTATATAATGCCAAAATATACCACAAATCACATAAGACTCAATGGGTAAGTAATTTAATCCAGAAAAAGGTTTCAACTCTTTTTTTACAGCGTTATATAGCACAGAAATGTACCACAAAGCACCTAATGCCCTAAGGATATAGTAAATTTTTGTACCCAAAAAATAAAAATGTAGTCATCTGTCGCAGCTATGTATTTAGCAATAGACTTCAAAGCCCTAACCTCTTTCTACACACTGTATTCAGACCACTTGCTCCTGCAACTCTGCCTTCCTCCCTAGGCTAAATACAGATTGTATATGATAAAAACAGCAAAGAACAAAATTAGCAAAAGGACTGTTAAGGTACTGCCACACTAAGCAATCCCGCTAGCGATCTCGTTAGCGTTGCATACTAATGAGATCGCTAGCGGGATTGTTTCTATATCGCTAAATGCTGCCGCATTTAGCGATATAGTTAACGACGCTATCGCCGTTAGCGATCTTCTTAACGACTTTAGCGGTACAAAAGTACCGCTAAATCGCTAAGAAAAGGTGCCACACAGCGATTAGATACTTACCCAGCGGGAGCGCCGACGAGAAAATAGGGTCCGGAACGATTCCAGCGACGAGCGAGATCACAGCAGGAAGCTCGTCGCTGGAAGCTGCCGCACTGAACAATATCGCTAACGGGATCGCTAAATAGTGACGTTTTTTAGCGATCCCGTTAGCGATATTGTTTAGTGTGGCATACCCTTTAGTGTGATGGTTCAGCTTCAGCACCAGTATCACCACTACAGGACTCTGATTGATTAAACTGTCCACACACATGCCTGGACAAGAACTCTCTCCCTCCAATAACAACTGACACAGAGCTGTGCAATGTCCTTTAATAAACCTTGACAATGTCACACAGCCAGACAATCACAGTAATACCACTACCAAGATGGCTACGACATTGCAAGGGCGGACAGGCAATTTCTGCATGCTTATTGGATGTGTAACAGGTGCCAATCAAGTGTGGTGGGATTTGAGTTTGAAATCGAGCACTAGCTAATGCTTGCTGAGTGCCAAGCACATCCATGCACCCACATACTACAGTGATATCGGAGTATCACCAAACATGTTTGCTCATCCCTATATATAACAGGTAAACATTAAATTCTAAATCGGAATTTTAATACCATGACTAATTAGATGCAAATTGTATGCTAACACGGCTATCAAAAAAACAGTCATCACCACTGCTGCTCCTTAGCTTTACTATCATTATCACATTGCTCTGTTCCTGAAGTTGATGTTATTTAAAGAACACTCACCGCCACTTTATCAACCTTCACCAGTTTGGAATATACAATATTCCCTGCCTCTCGGTACGTTCCCTGTCAGTGGCGTAGCGACCCGGGTGCGGGGGGTGCGGGCCGCACCGGGTGACGACACCTCTGCTTGGGGTGACACCACCAGCCGGTCTCAGCTGATCGCGCTACTCCTGCTGCGGGCGCGATCAGCTGAGCTGAGACGGTGACCGGCTGGTGAGAACAGAGCAGCAGACATTGCTTGCTGCTGCTTAGGAGGCGAAGCGCGCCGGCTACAGACAGTGGGAGAGGAGTGAAGAGCCCTTGTGACGTCACTCCCTCTGTCTCCCTCCAGACAGTCTCCTCGCTCCAGTCCCACCCCTAGGTGAGGGGTGTATAAAGCTGGGGATGTATTATACCCAGAGTAAAGAGTGTTTTGTTTTTTTATTATTCACTGCACAGAGAGGAGCGCTATGGGTGGCAGTATAATAGGGGGGGCCATATGTGTGCACTGTGCAGGCCAGCAGCATTACTGGGGGTCGTAACTTAGATTTCTTCCAACATATTTCTTGTTATATGGCTAAAAAATGATTGTTTGGGGGTGGGAGTGACACCATTTTATACCACACCGGGTGACACCAGCCCTAGCAACGCCACTGTTCCCTGTTTATCACTATCACACTAGTCTTTGCTCTAATCAGAACAGACCAATGTGACAATGATAGAGAGTGAAGCTGAGGAGCGGCAGTGAACCACCCTTTAATAAAGTAACACTATGTCCCTGGGAGCAGCGCATTTCTGGTCTCTGTGCCTGCACATGTGCATTAGAAGCATGCATGGTGCAGAGGGATCATCCTCAAAATTGCAAAATTGCAATGTTTCCTCTGAAAAATAGATACTTAAAGCAAAGGTATTTAGATGCTGACTTTCAAAGAAGTTATTATTGCTCTAAAATAAGTAAACACATAAATATAATTACATTTTTTAATAAAACTAGATTATTAGTAATAGGTATTTTTAAGACAAAACAAGAATTTGATCTGTAGTACATTTTTTGCAAATTGCCAGTGCCACAATAGACAATAAAAACATTTCCACTATCTTCATCAAATGCATTCTATGTTTCAGTAAGCTCTTGTGTATCTAAGGCTGGCATTACACTAAGTAGGAATATGGACGAATGAGAGGCAGGGAAAACCACGCATTACACTCGGACCAATATTTCTCTATGGAGCAGCTCTGATCATGCTATTTTTCTCGGCGTATGTTACGGTGCGAGAACACCCGCAGCATGCTGCGATTGTCATCGTATTACGCCTGTTGTACGCCAATGAAAGTCTATGGGTGAGAGAAAACAACGGATTACACACGGACCAGACGTGTGACTTGTGAGAAATACGCACCGGTGTCCTTTAGAAAAGCCGGCAATTCATCCCCGGCTATGCTGTAAAATCACACTGACAGGTTTAATAAAGAATACAAAGAATACATATACACACATAGAATACATATTTATATATACATGTCATTGAGACATATATATATATATATATATATACATATATTTATAGTTCATAAACTTCTACATAGTATAATAGCCGCTAATTCAATTGCCTGCTTTTGTAAAATTACAGAACCCGACATGAAATGACACATGGTTTACATACAATTAACCATGTCATTTCATGTAGTTTGATATATGGTTTTCACTAACAATTGCATGAGTGTATGTGTGCAAAATTTCATACATGTAGGGGTTAATTAAATGTGTAAATTCGTTGAAAAAAATGCGTGGGCTCCGGTGGTATTTTGTCTACCAGACAGGGAAAGCCAGCGAGTGGGGGCAGATAATATAAGCCTAGGGAGGGTGCATTTCTTTTGTGCCCCCCCTTGCTACCAAGATCTGCCCCCAGCCACCCCAGAAAAGGCACATCTATGAGTAGATGCGCCTTTTCTAGCACTTAGCCGGTCTATTCCCATTGCCCTGTAGCGGTGGCTAATGGGTTAATAATGGGTTAAGGCCACCTTGATATGTATATATATATATGTATTCTATGTGTATATATCTATTCTTTCTTTTGTGATGTAAAAACTGTCATTGGTATTCATTTTATGCCGGTTTTGCAAGCCGGCGAGAAATTATCGCCATATGGATGCCATACGGATGCTTGCATACGCAAAATACGCAGCCACACCTTGACAACGGATGCAATATGGATAAATGTGCCTGCAACATTTCTGGGTAATACGGCCGTACAATACAGTCCGTTTTTTTCTACGGTTAGTGTGACGCCGGCCTAAAGCAAATTCTCATATAAAACTAATTTGTATTGTGCATTGTTTTCAGATCTCTAAATGCACTGAGAAATGACAATTATGTATTCATTTTGGCTACCATAAGACATAAAATGGAACATAAAATAGCCATAGGACATAAAATCCCAATAGGATATAAAATTACAATGAGTCATAAAATGAAAATTTGTTAAATGTTATAAACCCTTTTAAAAAATGTTTTGCAACTGCTTACAGATGAGATTTTTTTTCTTCATTTAGGTAGTATTTTTTTGTATATAGTAATTTAATTGCAGAATGTTTGTAATTTGGTTGTGGATTTTTTTTAGTTTACATAATAAACATTTATTTTATAATAAAATGCTGTATAAAAGTTTGCCAAAAAATGACTTGGCAAATGTAAAATTATTGTGCAAAACCAATGGTCGAAAAACCCAATATACTGTATGTAATTAAAATAAATAAAACAACCAAAATATTTCAAATTTTATTTTTATACCCCCAACAGAATTTTTTTTACATGTACACTAAATGCATGACATTTAAAATATAAGAGCTCCCAAGTAGAGTTGAGCGATACTTTACGATATCCAAAAGTATCGGATAGGAATGGTATCGCCGATACACACAAAATATCGGCGATACCCGATACCGATACCGGAAATCCAATGTAAGTCTATGGGAACAAAATATCGGAATTAAAAAAAACCCATTCTTGCCTTGTTGGATAATTGTACATGAAGGAAAACAACAAAGAGTAATGTAGAATGTATTGGGGGAGGTTGAGGAGACATTAAAGGCATAAATGTTTAACCCAATCCAATGGAATAGCATTAATAATTTTTTTTTAAAGACGTTCGGATTGACGAAGAAATTGACAATGTTGTTAACCTTTTTTCTATTTTGGCAAATATGTATGTTTCACAACTTCCATGCTCTTGACCTTTTTAACTTTTGCCACACTTTCACCTTCATAATCTTCAGCAGCATCATCTTTGTCATCTAATTATTCTTCATCTTCACCTTCTTTATCTTCTTCTTAAACTTCTTGCTATTCATCTTTTTGTTAACATTACTCATATTGTTCTTATTAAACTATTATTCTTCTTCATATTCTACTTCTTCATCTTCTTCCTCATCATCTTCTTCATCATATTCTTATTTGTGACAGAGATTCCTGTACTTGTAATCTGTAAAAGTATGAAATATTCTTCCTTCCGTTCTTGCTGTCACAAAAGATTTAAATTACAACAGTATTTGTCCGTGTTCAGTTTAGCCTGCAGCAGCAGGCATTTTCCAGGGGCACCACGAGGAGGAACGGACTCACCCCCATACACTGCTTAGTCTTCTTCTGCTTATAATTTACAGCATATATTTTGCTCTTCATTTTGGTCTTATTTTTCATGTTCTTCTGCTTTTTGATCTTCTGCTTATTGTTCTTCTGTCTCTTGTTCTGTATCTTGTAGTTTGTCTTAACCTTCTTTGTCCTGTTGGTGATCTTCTTCTGGGTAATCTTTTATTTCCTCTTTGTGATGGTGTTCAGGCTGGTTGGCTTGATGCTCGTCGTCCTTGGGGTTGTCATCTTCTTCGGGGTGGTCTTTACGGTTGTCTAACTTCCGAGACCAGCTGATGTTACTGGAACCCGGACGGGTATCAGATGGTACAAGAGACAATGGAAGTAACGAGGACCAGCTGACTGTGCTGGAACCCGGAGGGGCAGCAGAAGGAAAAGAGCCAATGGCACAACCGAGGACCAGCTGACGTTACTGGGACACGGTTACTAAGCAGGAGGTACCTGTGCTCAAAAGCACTACCAAGGACCAGAAGACGCTGCTGGAACTCGGATACCGAACTGGAGGCACCGAGGCCAAAGGCACTGCGGAGAACCAGTTGACGGTACTGGAACCCGGACGGGTAGCAGAAGGTACAAGAGCCAATGCAAGTAACGAGGACCAGCTGACTGTGCTGGAACCCGGAGGGGCAGCAGAAGGAAAAGAGCCAATGGCACAACCGAGGACCAGCTGACGTTACTGGGACACGGTTAATAAGCAGGAGGTACCTGTGCTCAAAAGCACTACCAAGGACCAGCAGACGTTGCTGGAACTCGGATACCGACATGGAGGCACCGAGGCCAAAGGCACTGCGGAGAACCAGCTGACGGTACTGGAACACGGACGGGTACCATAAGGCACCCATGAAAATGTAAGTTGACAGGCCGCAAGCTGTCCGCAGTTACCGAATCACACAGTCCTACAGTGAGTGCTTGTCCTATTGTCACAACGGAAACAGACTTTATTTACATATCCCACAGCACACATAGGAATCACCTAAACTGCAGGCATCATAGAGTCGGCTAACCCGAATGCAACACGACAGGACAACTTATTGGAGGCTAATTAACGTTGACACTGCCAGTAAACAGCTGTCGTGCTGTAACCAGGCTGGGCAGGAGGCAGTACCCATGCCAATTACTTCGAGCAACAACTGGCGGTGTTGGAGCCCAGGGATGAGAGGAGGACAGGGTGGAGGCAGCATGACTTTTTGGCATACACACAGCAGGGGAACAGCTGACATTACTGAACCCCAGTAACACAGGAGCAAGTGTTGACTGTGCTAACAGCACTTCAGAGCGTTCCTTTATGTGCACTTTAGTAGGAGGTCGGCGTACCCCCCTGCTGCGGGAAGAACAAATTGAAGCCGTTGTTGCTTGGATGGCAGCCAATGCATCGACTTCAATTGCTTCCACCTCCTCTCAGGAACACAGCACTGTTGAGCAACCATCTGTCTCTTCACCGCCTGCCAAATTGCCCAGGCAGTCAGACAGTTCTGTACAGGATCCAGCTGAGTCTCTGCTTCTGTTCTCAGAATCTGTTGGCTTGCAAACAGGGGCCCAGCCAAGCAGCATTCTGGAATGTGAAGAAGAGGGAGTATGCAGTGATGCGCAACAGCTGTGTCTCTCAGAATCTGAAGAGGCGGGTGAGCCAGTGCCGATGCTCAGCACACCGCAGAACGCATCTGATGATGATGAGACTCAGGTGCCAGTTTCTGTTGAGCATGGTGCTGGCCAGACCACCCAACAGCAGCAGGTTTTGGAAGAGGATAGTGGAGATGATGAGGTCCAAGTCCCAACATGGCGTGAGGAACAGGAAGGTGGTGGGAGCAGCTCTGAGGAAGAGATTGCTCCAACGGTACAAACAGGAGGGAGAGTTAGGCTGCAGACTCGGTTGACTGTAGCCTCCAGTTTGGAACCTGTTCGGAGCAGTTATCTTCCAAAAGTCAAAACGGCGCTCCCAGGACTTGCACTGCGTGGTCCTTTTTTGACACACTTGCAGATGATATTTGCTATGTGAAATGCAAGCTGTGTAATCTAAAAGTAAAAACAGGTAAAAGTGTCAGTAACGTCAATACCAGTAATATTATTATTATTATAGATTTTAATAGCGCCATTTATTCCATGGCACTTTACATGTGAAGAGGGGCAAATATAGACAATTACAGTAAACATGAGCAATACAAGGCACACACAAGTACAGAAGGAGAGAGGACCCAGCCCGCGAGGGCTCACAATCTACAGGGGTGGTTGAGGATACACTAGGAGAGGGAAGAGCTGATCGTGTGGTGGTTCAGTAGACTGATGATTATTGCAGGTTGTAGGCTTGTCGGAAGAGGTGGGAAATATGTGCAAACATGTGGGTACAAAGCACGTAGTTGAGTTACAAAGACACACTGGAGATGTAGGCCAACCTACAGCAGCACCTACATCTTCAGGTCGTGTCGGAGCCTCTTCCTCCAGCTGACACACAGCTGGTTCGGCTTTCTCACAGGATCGCCATGGAAGAACCTCGGTCAATGTTGTCCAGAGACAAAGTGTTATTCCACCCACAGCAGCAAGTTCCCTGTCATCCTCACACACCCAGGCCACAAAACAGCCATCGGTACCACAGGCATGGGATAAAAGACGGCCATGCTCGGCAAACCATCCACGAGCACAGGCTCTGAATGCTGGCATTGCAAAACTCCTGTCCCTTGAAATGCTGTCATTCAGGCTGGTGGAGACTGACAGTTTCCGTAACTTAATGGCATTGGCAGTCCCACAATACAATGTGCCAAGCCGATTTTATTTCAGCAGGCAAGCCGTCCCTGGTCTTCAAAAGCATGTTGCGTGAAAAATTAAACATGCGCTACTAAACTTCGTCAGTAGCAATGTCCACCTGACCACCGCTGCTGGACCAGTACCCATGGCCAGGGACGATACCTTTCCCTCACTGCCCATTGGGTCAATGTTGAGTAGCCGGGTACAGATCTTGCGAGTGGCGCTGTACGTGTTCAGCCAACTCCAAGGATTGCAGGAATCAAGTCTGTACACATTGACTCCTCCTCCTACTCCAGTTCCTCAGAAACATCGCTGCAGGAGCCTTCACGGTCTACCTCCACATGGACCAGTGAACGCTTAATAATAATAATAATAATCTTTATTTATATAGCGCAAACAGATTCCGCTGGGCTTTACAGTTTAACAGTTTCAGAAGACAAGTAATAAGTAACAACGTTAACAATAAAATAATTAAAGCAATAGAAGCCGCCCCTGCTCTTGAGAGCTTACAATTTACAATGAGGTGGGGGAGCTACAAAGTACAGGTGTTTATATACAATGGTCTATTTACAATGATGGTCCAGCCATTTTGAGGGAGTGAGGGATGGATGGAGATAGTGAATGGGCTACACACACACACTTACACATAGAATGACTTTGGGCCTGGGGTCCGATATATGACCGCTACTCTGAGGGAGAGGGGACGAAAAAGCATGATGGTGTGGACCTCAAAAGAAGGGAATGAGAGTGATGGAATTGGGGGGATGACCTGGAAAGTGCATTGTGGGGACAGGAGTATGCCGACTCCACCACCATGTCTGTTTGAGGGTCTCGGGGAATGTGAGAACTATAAGCCACCATAGGAAATGGCAGGAGGGGAAACCGTGTCAGAATCCTGAATCCAGGTTTCAGTCAGGGCCAACAGATGAAGAGAGTTGTTCAGAAAGTAGTTGTGCAGGAAGGTTAGCTTGTTGCATGCAGACCGTGGATTCCAGAGGGCACAGTTAAACGAAGGAGATGAGGGAGTGCAATTAATATTAATAAGATTATTATGGTTTCGATATGAGGTAGGGTAGGGATTGAGGTTGGGGATGGTGGACCAGGTTGGGGGAGATGTCCCCTGAAATCAATAGGAGTAGGAAGATAAAGAGCAGGTAGTTGTTGGTGTTGTAAGTTGTTTTTTCAGTGATGTGTTTCGGCTAGATGGGCTGAGGTTTCTCAGGAAGGTGATGACTCATCACTGATGAGTGCATGGGAACTGTACATGGGAGAGGGAAGTATGGAGGGGCTCATGTGTATGAGTCGTGATGAAGGGGGGATGGGCGGTGTTTGTGGAAGGCAAGGGAACACAGGAGGATACAGTTAATGTACATAATTAAAAACAAAACAAAAAACAAGAAACAAATATCCTAAAATAAAATTTAAAATATATTGCAAAACATGCATGAGGTTGTAATAATAATAATAAGGGTATTTGATAAACATAATATTTATGAAAATGTTTTGTTCAGGATTAATATAGCAAAGTGTGGACTACCTTATTCCAGCCCTGATTAACTGCCATGAATAACTGCCGTTTACTCAATGCTTGTCTTCTATGATGCTTTGCTTTCTGTGATGCGTGCACCCCACACATGCACCACACAACGCTTAGCTGTTGCGACCGATATGAGCACTGCCGTGGGCAAACGTCAACAGGCCGTCCTGAAATTAATTTCCATGGGAATCGAAGCCACACAGCGCAGGAGCTCTGGAATGCCATGAAGCAGGAGAGCGACGTGTGGTTTTTGACAGCGAATCTCCAGCTAGGCTTGGTAGTGTGTGACAATGGCCGAAATCTGGTGGCAGCTCTGGGCCTTGTCAACCTCACTCACATACCATGTCTGGCACATGTGCTCAACTTGGTCGTGCAGAGTTTTTTGAGGGACTATACGGATATTGATGCACTGCTGCACAAGGTCCGCCTACAGTGCGCTCACTTGCGACGTTCCAGCATGGTCAGATTGCGCATTGCAGCTCTGCAACGCAGATTTCGCCTTCCTGAACATCGCATCATATGTGACGTACCCACCAGGTGGAATTCCACGTTACATATGTTGGAGCGGTTGTGTGAGCAGCAGCCAGCAGTAATGGAGTATCAGCTGCATCAGGCGCAATCAACTCGCAATTTGCGCCGTTCACACTTCACCACTACTGAGTGGGCCTCTATAATAATAATAATAATCTTTATTTATATAGCGCCAACAGATTCCGCAGCGCTTTACAGTTTAACAGTTTCAGAACAAAAGTCATAAGTAACAACGTTAACAATACAATAATTAAAGCAATATAAGCCGGCCCTGCTCGTGAGAGCTTACAATCTACAATGAGGAGGGGGAGCTACAAAGTACAGGTGTTTATATACAATGGTGTATTTACAATGATGGTCCAGCCATTTTGAGGGAGAGATGGATGGATGGAGATAGTGAATGGGCTACACACACACACACACACACACATAGAATGACTTTGATTAGTGAATGTGATAGGCCGCTCTGAACAAATGTGTTTAGAGGGAGCGCCTGAAACCATGCAAATTGCGGATAGTCCTAATTTCTTGGGGTACAGCATTTCAGAGGATTGGCGCAGCGCGGGAGAAGTCTTGGAGTCGGGAGTGGGAGGTACGGATTAGTGCAGAGGTTAGTCCAAGGTCGTTTGCAGAGCGCAGCAGTCGGTTAGGCCGATAGATAGAAATGAGGGAGGAGATGTAGGGGGGTGCTGCACTGTGGAGAGCTTTGTGGGTGAGAACAAGTACTTTGAATTGGATCCTATAATGGATGGGCAGCCAGTGTAAGGACTGGCGAAGGACTCTATGAAGGACATCTGCCACGTTTTGCGTGCGTTTGATGAGTCAACGCGGATGGCGAGTGCAGATGATGCACTAGTCAGCCTGACTGTCCCCCTTATCTGCCTGCTTGAAAAAACACTGCAAGCACTAAGGGATGAGGTTTTGGAAGAGGTGGAGGATGAGGAGTCACAAATTCCATCACCTTATGTACAGTCAGCGCAACGATGTTCCTCACAAAGGGCTGGGCAGGGCTCACTTTGTGAGGAGGATGAGGAGGAGTCAATGGAGGAGGAAGACATCGCTCCAGAGGGAGGTACACAACGCTCTAGTCAGTATGTAGAGCGAGGGTGGGGTGATGCAGAGCAGGCAGAGATGACGCCTCTTGCAGGGGACAGCGTTTCTTGGCCAGTTGGAAGTCTGCAGCACATGGTTGATTTCATGCTGCAGTGCCTGAGAAACGACCGCCACATCACCCACATTCTCACCACGTCTGATTATTGGGTGTACACCCTCCTAGACCCTCTCTACCGGGACAACTTTCAAAGCCTCATCAGACCGTTGAACCAGGAGCGTAAAATGCGGGAGTAACAAGACACACTGCTGCAATTATTATTATACATTTATATAGCGCCATTTATTCCATGGCGCTTTACATATGACAAGGGAAAAATATAGACAGGTACAATAAAGATGTCCTGGACAAGGGACACACAAGTACAGAAGGAGAGAGGACCCTGCCCGCGAGGGCTCACAGTCTGCAGGGATGGGTGAGAATGCAATAGGAAAGGGTACAGCTGGTCGTACGATGGTTGAGTACACTGAGGATCATTGCAGGTTGTAAGCTTGTCGGAATCCATAATGTTCTCCATTCCAGCCGAGAGCACTGCTGCTGCTACTGCTTTACAAAGCAGCTCTGTGCGTCGAGGCAGTGGAGACAGCTCTGCAACAAGAGGGAGCACAAGCAGCACCTCTGCACAGGGCAAGACCAGTATGTTCCAAATGTGGCGAAGTTTTGTGGCAGCGCCACCAATGTCTACACCATCCGAGACGGTTCCAGTCAGCAGGAGGCAACGTTTCCGTAAGATGGTGACAGACGACATGTCTTGCCCTCTCAGTGTACTCCCAGATGGCTCTTCCCCATTCAAGTATTGAGTCTCTAAGCTGGATACATGGCCAGAGCTTAGCCAGTATGCATTGGAGGTGCTGGCTTGCCCTGCTGCCAGTGTATTATCGGAGCGCGTCTTTTGTGCTTCAGGTGGTGTACTAACAGACCGTCGCATGCGACTATCCTCCGATAATGTAGACCGGCTTACTTTGCTGAAAATGAACAAGGCATGGATCACGCATGAATTTGCCTGCCTGTTTCCGATTAAATAACTGGTTGGCAACGTTATACATGTATCCTGTTATGTTCATCTTTCTACCACCTGAACTGTACAGTCATGGCCAAAAGTTTTGATAATGACACAAATATGATATTTTCACATGATCTGCTGCCCTCTGGTTTTTATGTGTGTTTGACAGATATTTTTATCACAGACAGAAATATAATTGCAAACATATGAGTAACAAAAGCTTATATTGACAGTTAGAATGAGTTAATGCAGCAAGTCTAATTTTGCAGTGTTGACCCTTCTTCTTCAGGACCTCTGCAATTCTCCCTGGCATGCTCTCAATCAATTTCTGGACCAAATCAAGGCTGATAGCAGTCCATTCTTGCACAATCAATGCTTTCATTTTGTCAGAATTTTAAATTTTTTGTTTGTCCACCCGTCTCTTGATGATTGACCACAAGTTCTCAATGGGATTAAGATCTGGGGAGTTTCCAGCCCATGGACCCAAAATCTCTATGTTTTGTTCCCTGAGCCATTTTGTCACTCCATAACTTAGGCAAATCAAACTCACATCATCCCTCAAAAGCTGCAATGTTGGAAGTGCATAATGTGGGTTGAACTTTGACAACAGCTGCAGTGCGAATGTTTGCCTTCATTGTTCTTGGCTTTTAAATAAAAGCATACAAGTAAATATAATGATACCTGAAAACCTCAGACTACAGTGAACACTTCACACAACTGTTCAATAGCTGTGAAAGCCCTCTTTGTGTAATTCTATATTCTTTGCAACCAATGTATTGGATACGGATGGAAGCATGTCACACTAATAGATTTGAATTATTTGAAATTGAATGTAGCAGCATCAATTTTAGAAAAATGACAAGGATGAGCCAGGGACAGACACTCAGCAGAGTACACACAGCGGTGGTTGAAGTAAGTGGAGCGGGATCTACACTCCTACCAAAAATTTAAACCTCAGACTAGAGTGAACACTGAACACAACTGTTCACTTGCTGTGAAAGGCCTTTTTGTGGACTTCTATTATGTTTGCAAGCAATGTATTGTATTTTGATGGAAGAGCGTCACACTAATAGATTTTAGTAAATTTAAAATAGAATAAAGCAGCACCAATTTTAGAAAAATGACAAGGATGAGCCAGTGACAGACACTCAGCAGAGTACACGCAGCGGTGGTTGAAGTAAGTGGAGCGGGATCTACACTCCTACCAAAAATTTAAACCTCAGACTAGAGTGAACACTGAACACAACTGTTCACTTGCTGTGAAAGGCCTTTTTGTGGACTTCTATTATGTTTGCAAGCAATGTATGGTATTTTGATGGAAGAGCGTCACACTAATAGATTTTAGTAAATTTAAAATAGAATAAAGCAGCACCAATTTTAGAAAAATGACAAGGATGAGCCAGTGACAGACACTCAGCAGAGTACACGCAGCGGTGGTTGAAGTAAGTGGAGCGGGATCTACACTCCTACCAAAAATTTAAACCTCAGACTAGAGTGAACACTGAACACAACTGTTCACTTGCTGTGAAAGGCCTTTTTGTGGACTTCTATTATGTTTTCAAGCAATGTATTGTATTTTGATGGAAGAGCGTCACACTAATAGATTTTAGTAAATTTAAAATAGAATAAAGCAGCACCAATTTTAGAAAAATGACAAGGATGAGCCAGTGACAGACACTCAGCAGAGTACACGCAGCCGTGGTTGAAGTAAGTGGAGTGGGATCTACACTCCTACCAAAAATTTAAACCTCAGACTAGAGTGAACACTGAACACAACTGTTCACTTGCTGTGAAAGGCCTTTTTGTGGACTTCTATTATGTTTGCAAGCAATGTATTGTATTTTGATGGAAGAGCGTCACACTAATAGATTTTAGTAAATTTAAAATAGAATAAAGCAGCACCAATTTTAGAAAAATGACAAGGATGAGCCAGTGACAGACACTCAGCAGAGTACACGCAGCGGTGGTTGAAGTAAGTGGAGCGGGATCTACACTCCTACCAAAAATTTAAACCTCAGACTAGAGTGAACACTGAACACAACTGTTCACTTGCTGTGAAAGGCATTTTTGTGGACTTCTATTATGTTTGCAAGCAATGTATTGTATTTTGATGGAAGAGCGTCACACTAATAGATTTTAGTAAATTTAAAATAGAATAAAGCAGCACCAATTTTAGAAAAATGACAAGGATGAGCCAGTGACAGACACTCAGCAGAGTACACGCAGCGGTGGTTGAAGTAAGTGGAGCGGGATCTACACTCCTACCAAAAATTTAAACCTCAGACTAGAGTGAACACTGAACACAACTGTTCACTTGCTGTGAAAGGCCTTTTTGTGGACTTCTATTATGTTTGCAAGCAATGTATTGTATTTTGATGGAAGAGCATCACACTATAGATTTTAGTAAATTTAAAATAGAATAAAGCAGCACCAATTTTAGAAAAATGACAAGGATGAGCCAGTGACAGACGCTCAGCAGAGTACACGCAGCATCAGTTGAAGAAGTAACTGGAGCGTGATCTGCACTCAAAAAAAAAAAAAAAAACTCACAGACTGCAGTGAACACTGAAACACAACTGTTCACTATCTGTGAAAGGCTCCTTTGTGTACTTCTATAGTGTTTGCAAGCAATGTATTGTATCAGGATGGAAGCACGTCACACTCATAGATTTTAGTTTTTTTCAATAGAATGGAGCAGCAACAATTTTAGAAAAATGACAAGGATGAGGCAGTGACACATGCTCAGCAGAGTACACGCAGCATTAGTTGAAGAAGTAACTGGAGCGTGATCTGCATTTAAAAAAAAAAAAAATACCTCACAGACTGCAGTGAACACTGAAACACAACTGTTCACTATCTGTGAAAGGCTCCTTTGTGTACTTCTATAGTGTTTGCAACCAATGTATTGGATACGGATGGAAGCACGTCACACTATAATTTCAATTGAATGGAGCAGCAAGAATTACACTAAAGAAAAAAATGAGTCTGTGAATGACACGTGCAGATGCCTACAAACAGCGTTGGATGCAGAGCAAACTGCAGCGTCACCTGCACGCACACACACACCTTGCAGAGCTGTGAAAACAACACTGCAAGGCAAAAGGAAGCTTTACACAGCGGTTGGTAAACTAGCCTGCCTAAAGCACAGTACACAAAATTGCAATCTCTAACTGTCCCTCAGAGTCAATTGGAATTTTTGTAAGGTGAATATAGGTTTATTAATGGACAATCAAAATATAGAGGCAAAGCAAGAAACATAAAGCGACATTTGTGTCAACGTTTCGGTTCACCCGGAACCTTATTCATGAAGTCGCTTAGTCCAAGAGAATTTGGTGGATGAGTGCACAGGGCTAGGTAAGAGCCCGAATATGGAGGAAACTTTATCAAAAGCCTTGGGGAAATGAGGTGGAAGCCTCAGTTGCGATCTGTTGTTATTGTTGTCTGGGATTTAGCCCACAAATGAATCGAAGGGATTACAATCCTGGCAGTCAGTTCTTATAGGGAAGGCCCAAGGGGCAGGAATTGTTTCCAACCTGGCTGGCATCTAAGCTGTGGAATGAGCGGCGCTCCCGCGCCTTGCTGTGGCTGGACTGTCAGGATTGTAATCCCTTCGATTCATTTGTGGGCTAAATCCCAGACAACAATAACAACAGATCGCAACTGAGGCTTCCACCTCATTTCCCCAAGGCTTTTGATAAAGTTTCCTCCATATTTGGGCTCTTACCTAGCCCTGTGCACTCATCCACCAAATTCTCTTGGACTAAGCGACTTCATGAATAAGGTTCCGGGCGAACCGAAACGTTGACACAAATGTCGCTTTATGTTTCTTGCTTTGCCTCTATATTTTGATTGTCCATTAATAAACCTATATTCACCTTACAAAAATTCCAATTGAATGTGCGGTAAACTATTTTCTAGTTTACTCTTGGACTTACCAGTCCATTATACCAGCACCTCATCGATACTTGACCTGAGTGCACGCTAACTTACCCTCCTTGTCCCTCAGAGTCAGCAGAGCAGCGTTCTGTCCCTAACTGAATTCACAGCACAGTGACGCTAAAATGGCGGCGGCGCCTTTTATAGTGCATTCTGACATCATTTCAGCATCCAATCACAGCCATGCCATTAGTTAACATGACCGCAGCAGTACAGGATGTGCCCACACTTCTTAGGATTCCTCATTGGCTGACTAAAATCACATTGCCTCTCAAAGAATTATGGGAACTTCCGATTCCGGTATACGATATATGGAAAATATCGGAACTAAGTATCCAAAGTCCGATACAGCGAATATCGGCCGATACCCGATACTTTCGGTATCGGAATGCTCAACTCTACTCCCAAGGCAAAATCAACTAACAAATGTAAAAAGGTATGGGCTTCATAAGGCAAAAAGCTCCACATCTTAGCAAAGAAAAAAATGACTGCAGTGGTAAGGGTTAAATTAAATTAACCACAGTATTGACAGTTATAGAAAGACTTAATGGTTACATTTTTTTCAAGCTTTATATAGCAAATAATGATACAATATACTAATGGATAATTAATAGGCTGCATTTTATATAACTTCAAAATATTGTATAGAATTGATTGAAAAAACCCACAGAGCACAAAGGTCAATGATTCTTTCTACCTTCAGTGTCTTTCTGCCTCTTCTCTAATTAATGTTTGTGAACTATAACCAATGCCATAAGGCTGTCAAAGACATTTGGCCTATTTATTTTTGGAGACAGATTAAAATCTGCCTTACTTGCTTTTTTACTGCAAAATAACATTTCAAGTTTTTTTCTTGATAGATTCAATTCTAAAAATTAAAAATTTAGCGGATTTAGTCACAGTAAGAAGTTATAATCAATTAGTTATTAATAGTGATGAGCGAATACATTCGGCACTATTCGTTACTCGCACGAATAGTACGCTATTTGGGTATTCATTACTCGGCGAATAATTTGGTATTCACCTTGGTATATTAGGCTGCTTTCACACATCAGTCTTTTGACATCAGGCGCGATCCGGCGTGTTTTTCAAAAAACGCATCCGATACCGGATGCGTTTTTTTACCATTGACTTACATTAGCGCCGGATCGCGCCTGATGTCACTGCGTTGCATCCGTTTTTGGCCGGATCAGTCGGAAATGTACATTCCGGCGGCCGGACAAGACGCTGGCTGCAACGTTTTTTTTTTTTCCGAAGCTGCCTGATAGTGCCA
This sequence comes from Oophaga sylvatica, assembly GCA_033576555.1. NCBI lineage: Eukaryota > Metazoa > Chordata > Amphibia > Anura > Dendrobatidae > Oophaga > Oophaga sylvatica. The sequence goes on from JARQOD010000006.1 coordinate 323,109,181, forward strand.
GAATCGGCACTTCAGGCGGCCGGAAACAATGCAAGTCTATGGAGCCGGACCAGTCTTTTGACAAATCTGTCAGAAAACTGATCCGGAATCCAATCTCTCTCTCTTTCTCTCTCTCTCTCTCTCTCTCTCTCTCTCCTCGGTCCGGACATTTGTACCTGCATTTTCAACATGGAAAATTTTATTTTTCCGGGTTGAAAAGGTCAGGACGGATCCGGCAAGAAAACTGATCAGTTGCATCAGTTTTTTAAAATCAGTGCCGGATCCGTAATGTCAGGCATAGGACGGATTGTGCCTGACACAAAAAGCCTGATGTGTGAAAGTAGCCTTAGAGTGACCAGCCCAGCATGTTTGGCGCTTTATTTGCAGCCAATGAACATGCTGGTCTGGCTTGCCAATCACAGTAATGTAGGCGCCATCTGTGGTGTGGTATTACTGTGATTGGCTGGCCTTACAGCATCATAAGGTATATTTAATGGCTGCGCACATTGGAGCTGGAAACATCATAGGGAGAGCATAGTGTCAGTGTAGGCAGAGTGGTTGGAGCATATAGGGAGAGTTATTCATTTCAAAAAGCTCTTTTAAGAACTGAAGATTGTGAAGATTAGTTCTTTGTTAGGTGGAGATAGCGTAGGGAGAGAGGGAGAGATTTAACCTTTGTCCGGCTGAGTAGGTACAATTGTAACTATTCCGTTTTAAAATTGCAATAACTTTTATTCGAAAAGCCGTAGAGGGCTGAAATTTCGTGACATCTCTGCTGTTTTGGTCCAGAATATATTGGCCAAATTTCAATAAAAAATCTCCACCCCCTTCCGAGATAAGGGGTCGAGATATTTTTGCATCCATAACAAGCTGCATAGGTACAAATGTACCCTCATATATTTTGAATGAAGATAATGCAAGGAAAAAAGAATAATATTTTTTTAATGATAATGCTATTTTATTGTTATAAACAAGTAAAAAAACTGTTCATTTACATTATAAAAGAAAATGTAAGAAACTTTTTTATTGATTTTCTTCGCAAGTAATGCATGTTGTCTTTGCTACCGAGTGTTCATCGCAAATGGGTTTCACACAAACCACACAAGACTTTCTAGTCTTACGTTGTTTTCGCCTCAGGTCTCGGCATAGCAACTACCAACAACAGGGGAAGGTCCACGACTACCATGAGGTATTTGAGGGCCAGCTGCTGCTTGCGATGCTATCAGAATGCATCGTCCAAGCACCACTTCTACTGCACCTCGAAGAAAATGGTTTCTCATCATCATTCAGTTTGTACTACGATCTTCAATTGCAGGTATACACAGCTGATTTGCGAGAACTTTCAGGAACTTTCTTTGTTGATCCTTTGTCCTGAAGCTTGGATTGTGTTCTCTGTAGATGATGTAGGATGCTAACCCAGTGACGTCAATCATATTGTAGAAAAATGCCAGAGGCCAACATAATGTTCGTCGTTTCACAGTGTACTCTCCCAACATTTTATCCATAACATCAACTCCGCCTTTTTTTTTTGTAGTATTTTATTATCTCTGGCTTGGTTGCTAGAGTCTCTTCAACTTTTCCCGTCATGTGCATAGATGATAGAAGCACGACTGATTTGTTCTTCTTTGGTACATATGAATAGACTGTTGCATCATGATTGTAGGCAAAATTAGTTGAGTTTACAGGCCTTTCTTTGGCAGGCTGCATGTTGCTAGGTATGAACCTTTTGTTTTTTCTCACTGTACAACTAGTGTCATGTTCCAGGAGTTCAATACCTTAGCTAGTTCCATGGTTGTAAAGAAGTTATCGGTGGTGACATTTCTTCCAGAGCCTTTATACGAGCTCACTAGGTCCAATACTGTTCGTTCACCAATGTTTACTTGTCGAGGACCATCAGTTGGTTTCCCAGTGTAGAGTTGACCTTGTAATGGGTAGGTGTTTGATGAGTCACAAGCCCAGAAAATCTTTGTGCCATATTTAGCTGGTTTTGAAGGTATATACTGGGTGAATTTAGTATGGCCTCTAAATGGAAACAATTGCTCATCGACGGTGATACAATTATGTGGCTTGTAGGCTCTCTCCAGATTTCTGTTCAGCATTGTCCAGATGTCCCATATTGGTGCAGCTTTATCTGTTTGCACACGTTCTGCACGTGTATTTTCGTTGTCAAATCTGATAAATCTGAGTATCATCTTGAAGTGGTCACGAGACATGGCTGCACATATAAGAGGCAGAGCAGCAACATTCCACATTTCCTCCAGATTCTCTTTGTTGTCTCTGTGCACACCAGCAGCAATCAGTATGCCCAAAAATGCATGGAGTCCAGTTTCAGTAAATTGCTTGAATGTTTTTTGTGGTGGCCGTTCAGAAGAATCAGGAAAACGTTGTACCAGTTCGTTGTTGTAAGCATCACAAACTCTCTTGGCCTTTCGATTGTTTCTCGTAATATGATGTCACACATCTCGGGAGTCATGATTGACTTGAATAGCTCTTTTGCTGTATACAGGTTGCTGATTGCTGCAGGGCCACCTCTTTGTCGTAGGACATTACGAGATTTTGTTTGTGCATTTGGCAGTGGATCACTTCACCATTGAGTTTTATCCTTAGCAGACCAAATGTCGCCTGCACTTTGAGGCACAGACTCATCCTCAACACTTTCATCTGAGTCGTATTCTTTTTCCTGCTCTATGACCATTTCTTGTTCAATGTCTGAATCTTCTTCAGTAACATCCACTTGTGGTACATAGTTTTCATCATCAGATGCAACATATGGTTCTTCCTCATGCTCAGAATCAGATTCTTCTAGCATTCGCATTATTTCGTCAGATGTAAATCTGTAAATATTAAAAAATGAAAAATAAATAATTTTCCAAAATACTACACAATGCTACATTATTGGCTTTTCACAAAATGATACTAACCTGCAAACACGTTTTCTTGGATTATGGCGGAAACTAGATCCAGCATCACTATCACTCATGATGACTTGGTAGATGAATTTTGGCTTCGTAATTTAGTTCAGTAACACGTGGCAAGTAGAATGAAACTCGATTCTAAAGTGCAGATAAAAAAGTAAATTATTTCTAGTGATAATTATTTATAAATGTCATTTATATATTATGTAAACCGTATACGGTTTCAGAATTTTCATTCCATCTTCGACTGTTTTTTCGACCAATAGGAAAATTGTAACAGAGCCACCATCTTTATTTTGTGCTGAATATAAGTAAAACATCGTAAAACAATATGTAGATGCTAATTATTATCCATTTTTAGTATAAAAATCATACCTATAGTGATAAGTTTCATACAAAATATATACAGTAAAGATGTATATCTTCGTACCGTGTTAGCCAGTAGATAGAAAAATATTTAGAGTTGAGAGTCCTCAGTGGTTGATACCTTTTAATGGCTAACTGAAAAGATGGTAACAAATTGCAAGCTTTCGAGACTACTCAGGTCTCTTCATCAGGCTGAACTAATACAAAATCTGAAGAATCACATATTTATACACAAAAACACAGAAAAAATGCAATAGGTAAGACAAGTGACGTGAAGCAGAATAGTCATTATAGCAGAGGGATGAGCATAAATATTGGAACAATTCATAGATAAGGAGAGAAAGTTTTATTACCCTCTGATCGTCACTTGTCTTACCTATTGCATTTTTTCTGTGTTTTTGTGTATAAATATGTGATTCTTCAGATTTTGTATTAGTTCAGCCTGATGAAGAGACCTGAGTAGTCTCGAAAGCTTGCAATTTGTTACCATCTTTTCAGTTAGCCATTAAAAGGTATCAACCACTGAGGACTCTCAACTCTAAATATTTTTCTATACAAAATATATGTAAGCCAAGTCCAGGCTCAAAGACAATTTCTGACTGTTCTGTCCCCACATAAGACGAATGAAGGTATAACTGGCTGTTAGATGCTGTGAGACTTTCCTACCTTCGTATCCAAGAAATTGAAGCCTTCACAAGCCTAGAAATGTGTGTGCTCACAGCAATGAGATGAACAGCAAAATGGCTACTGAGAGGAGGGAGGCAGGAAAAGAAGTAGAAGCCACTCCCAGTTTGAATCAACTTAAATGACAGCAACATAAGTGAGCAGTAACAACACTAGCCAATAGATATCAGCATAACATTTGTAGCTGAATGAACTTTAGTTTCTGAAACAAAGTGAAGGAGAAAGTCTTCCCACAGTGGAGATATATATGAAGGTACAATTGTACCTCTGCAGCCTGTTAACGTTGTAAAATTATGCAGCCTGACGAAGGTTAATAGGAGGGAGAGTAAAAGGCAAGCACCTGGGTGTTATCATTATTGCAAGTACATGATGAAGATCTCTGCTATTTTCCATTGTGTTGTATAGTTTAGCACTAAGAGCAGACTGGGATTATGGGGAAATAGGGAGGATTTCCTCCCCTACCATAACATGCAAATCAGCTCTTTTTATAGTCAAATAATATTAGGTAGTACCAGCATATACAAAACCATTTTTTGGAGCTACATAATATTTATGTGTAGCAGCCTATAAAAAAATATTTTTTTACAGCTTAATAATATTCCCCAGTGTCAGCATATAGTAACATCCATTTTATAAGCTAATTGCTAAATAATATACCTCGTCTATTGCTTAAATAGATAATATTTATCTAGCAGTTGTGCGACTGGTGAAAAACCTGTTGAGCTACGGAAACGTCATTATTTACCAGTAATTTCCCTGAGTCTGCTGTTGGCGTGTCTCATAAAGGCGATCTAAAATATCTAAAAAAAAATGTATTTGTTAAATAAATAACGTATTTTTATCTAGCAGTTGTGCGACTGGTGCAATATGTGCAGAGATAAGCAAATGTCACAATTTACCAGTGCCAATAATTTTCATTAGCCCGCTATTGCAGCATGATAGCAAGGCGATACAAAAAAATAGTTTTCTATTAGTTTAATAAATAGCATATCTTTATCTAGTAGTTGTGCAACTGGCGCAATCCGGGCAGAGATAAGCAATCGTGACAATTTAACAGTGGCAATAATTTTCCTCCCCTCCTCCTTACTTTTTCCTTTCTCCACCCACCCCTAACCTCTCCTTTCTCTCTTCCTATTCCCTCCCTTTTCATATCAATAAAATATCCATCAATAATAAAATTAGAATATTTTTAAATATTTTTTTTCTTAAATACTCGTATAATTTAAATAAAATGCAGTCATCTATTTCAATATTTACAATTATGTGCTCAAGTGTTAAAACTGTGAAGACAGTGTATTGATTATATCCTGATACTTTTGCCGGAACTCTTTCCACTGATACAGTTGTATAGTATGCAGAAGAGCTCACACTGGTGAATTGTGGGAAATACATTGCCAGGTGCTTGGAGAAAGGGGCAGAGTAACAACGTACAGCACTAGTTAGCCCAAAAATAAAAAAACAGGGCACACATTTGTCGTTGTGCTATCTCCGTGCCAGCTCATATCTGTGCATGTTCAAAGTTTGGCAAGTTTAGGCCGGTTTTCTTTTTTTTTTACCTGGGTGTGACAGTACTGATATACAGCACTAGTTAGCCCAAAAATAAAAGAGAAACAGGGCACACATTTGTCATAGTGGTATTGCCGTGTCAGCTAATATCTGTGCGTGCTCAAAGTTTGGCCTGATTAGGTCTGTTTTCCTTTTTTTTGTCCTGGATGTCACAGTACTGATATACAGCACTAGTTAGCCGAAAAATAAAAAAAACAGGGCACACATTTGTCGTAGTGGTATCTCTGTGCCAGCTCATATCTGTGCATGCTCAAAGTCTGGCCAGTTTAGGCCAGTTTTCCTTTTTTTGTCCTGGGTGTGACTGTACTGATATACAGCACTAGTTAGCCCAAAAATAAAAAAAACAGGGCACACATTTGTAGTAGTGGTATTGCCGTGCCAACTGATCTCTGTGCATGCTCAAAGTTTGGCCAGTTTAGGCCGGTTTTCCTTTTTTTGTCGTGGGTGTCACAGTACTGATATACAGCACTAGTTAGCCCAAAAATAAAAAAATAACAGGGCACAAATTTTGGTCAGTTTAGGCCAGTTTTACTTTTTTTTTCGTGGGTGTGACTGTTAGGGTTCAGTTTGCTGCCGCTGCACAAGGGGAGTCTCGAACCCGTCCCGCTGCGGTCTCCCATTCATCTCCGGCCGCAGTGGAGTCTGCTCAGTAGAGACGTCTGTCCAGGCGTCTTGCCCACTCCTCTACTGTGCAGCAACTTGCTGCTGCCTTTCCTGGATCTGCTATTATAGCCAGTGCTGGAGCAGTCGTCTTTGAGACAAAGTCCTGCGTTTTCCCATCTGAGCATGCCCAGAGTGAGATCTCTCATTGGAGATCAGGGGTCACATGTTCAGGTGCTGCAGCGGCTCCTATTGGTCCGCCAGGAAGGTCATGTAGCTACGTTTGTTTGTAACAGCTTCTCATTGGTCCTTGTTCCTGGAAGGTCCTGTAGCTGTTGCTATAAAAGGGTAGCATGGCTGGGCCGCCATGCGCTAATATCAATCATTGTATGCTATGCGCCAGTGTGGTCATGTGTATGTGTGGATAGGGACCCGGCTGAAATAAGCCACTAGAATACCGACTTAATCGGTGAGGAGTTTGGTATGGTAGCTGGTCAGGTCGGTGTCCTAGATGCCCTAGATTACCGGAATAACCGGTGAGGAGTTTGATTGCCGTATTCAGGGCCTGGCGTTCAGACGCCATAGATTGCGGGTGACTCCCGCGAGGACATTAGCGCATGATCACGCTTTATGTACGCTTAGCACTTAACTGTGTATCTGGGAGCCTTACAGGACACAGTGCTTTTTCTCAGCGGCCCTGTGACGTAACAGGTTTCGCTTTCAACGCTAGTCAGCGCCCTAGCGTGTTTTCTTTGCCACTCAGTTGTGTCTAGTGAGTGCGAACACATCGCCATATAGCGTTGCGGCTCCTCTTCTAGCGGCTCTGTGGAGTAATAAAGTTCGCACTCATTGCCACAGCGCATTACGGCGTTTATGTTGGCAGCTCTGCGGGATAACAGAGTTTGCTTCTTGCGCCTTTTTGCCAGCAGCGGGCTTCACCTGCACGATGGACCCTGGGCTGCGAACACACTTATTATTTACATTATTTTGTGCGTTCCGCCAGCCTTAACATAATATTAGCGCCAGGGTCTGGCTGGTAAAATGGCGGACGACCAGCGTCTGCAGCGGTATATCCAGCAGCTGGAGGGTAGGTTGGTGACTCTAGAGCGCACAACCTCAGCGGTGGATGTTACCGCAGTCGCGGTTCAGGCTGCTAGTGTGGCCGCCGCCAGTTTGTCCTCTGCTATCCCTGCTCCGACTATTTCCCACCTCCCACTTCCAGACAAGTTTACCGGTGACAGTAAACGGGGTTTCGTCAGTCAGTGCTCCATACATCTAGAGCTTCTGGCTGCACGTTATCCCACGGAGCGGGCGAAAGTGGGTTTTATCATATCCCTTTTGTCGAGCAGGGCGTTGGAGTGGGCAACGCCGTTATGGGAGCGCGATGATCGTGTGGTGCAGAGTGCTCCTCTCTTCTTGGACACTCTTAAACAGGTCTTTTTAGGACCTCGTGTCACCCACGATACGGCTCTTCAATTGTTGGCTATCACTCAGGGTTCATCCATGGTCAGCCAGTTTGCCGTCCAATTTCGGACTCTGGTCTCTGAGCTGGATTGGCCAGATAAAGTCCTTATACCCGTGTACTGGAGGGGACTGGCAGACCATGTGAAGGACGCCTTGTCCACCAGGGAGATTCCTGCCACACTGGAGGAGCTCATTACCATATCTACCCGCATCGACCTTCGTTTTAACGAGCGGAGGTTGGAGCGGGCCCAGTGTAGGCAGAGGTTCCGGCTGGCGCGCACCTTCGCCAGACCTCTGGAATCTTCCATTCAGGCGTCCGATTCCCCTGAGGCCATGGAGATTTCTCGAGTGAGACCTAAGTCTCGGGCTGCTCGAGTATCTGTGACCTGTAATGCCTGCCAACAAATAGGGCATTATGCTAACAAATGTCCACGGCGGTCGGGAAACGACCGCGTCTAGTAACCATTGGAGGGGGTTCACTAGACACAGCAGTACACGCCTCCAAGTTGTCCTTTAGGGGGACAATCAATTTTGGCTCATCCACTTTAACAGTCACGCTTTGTGTGGATTCTGGAGCCGAAGGAAATTTCATGTCTTCTACCTTCGCTCTCCGCCACTCTATACCTCTGGTGATGCTCGCCAAACCCGTGACTGTTCGAGTAGTGAATGGGTCGACACTGCCTTCACCAATCACACATCAGACCATCCCTTTCACGTTGTCAATGTCACCTTCCCATCAAGAGATTATCTCACTTTTAGTCATTCCCGAGGGAATCGACGAGATCTTGTTAGGGATGCCCTGGCTCCATTTCCATTCCCCACACATTGAGTGGAACTCTGGGAGGATATTGGGTTGGGGTGAGTCATGTAAAGGCAGATGTATGAGGGAATGCATTCAGGTGGCCACTACAGAGATGCCCGCAGATCTTACTTCTCTTTCTAATTACTATTCCTTATATGCAGACGTATTCTCCAAAAAGGCTGCAGAAGCCCTTCCACCTCACCGTCCCTATGACTGTCCTATTGACCTCTTGCCTGGAGCAGAACCTCCTCGGGGACGGGTCTATCCCCTTTCTCTCCCGGAGACGGAGGCTATGTCCCAATATATCCAGGAGAACTTGGCAAGAGGATTCATTAGGAAGTCAGTGTCACCTGCAGGGGCGGGGTTCTTCTTCGTGTAGAAGAAGAACGGAGAGTTACGTCCATGCATCGATTACAGGGGTCTTAATGCCATCACCGTTAAGAATAAATACCCAATGCCTCTAATTTCTGAGCTATTTGATAGGCTACGGGGGGCAAGGATATTTACGAAGTTAGATCTGCGGGGTGCTTATAACCTGATACGCATCCGTGAGGGGGACGAATGGAAGACGGCTTTTAATACCAGGGACGGGCACTATGAATATCTGGTGATGCCCTTCGGGCTCTGTAATGCCCCAGCCGTCTTCCAAGACTTTGTTAATGACATCTTCCGGGATATGCTCTCCACCTCAGTCGTAGTCTATCTGGATGATATTCTCATCTTTTCCCCAGATATTGACTCCCACCGGAGAGATGTTTGCAGAGTCTTCGACCTCCTACGGGCAAATTCCCTCTACGCAAAGTTTTAGAAATGTGTGTTTGAGCAGGAGTCCTTACCTTTTCTGGGCTATATCATCTCTGCCCAGGGATTGGCTATGGATCCTGCCAAACTACAAGCGGTGATGGACTGTCAAGAACCCCATTCTCTAAAGGTCGGTGCAGCGCTTTATGGGGTTCATTAATTACTACCGCCAGTTTATTCCTCACTTCTCAACTTTGGTAGCTCCCGTGGTTGCCCTCACCAAAAAGGGAGCTAATCCCAAATTGTGGTCTGAAGAGGTCTCCAAGGCCTTCACGTCTATTAAGTCCCATTTCGCTAGCGCTCCCATCCTACATCGCCCCGATGTTGATAAGCCATTTATATTGGAGGTGGATGCCTCGTCCGTTGGTGCTGGAGCAGTCCTCTTCCAAAAGGATGTTCAAGGTCGGAAGCATCCATGCTTCTTTTTCTCCAAGACCTTCACACCAGCGGAGAGTAATTATTCCATCGGGGACAGGGAGTTGCTAGCAATGAAGTTGGCCTTCTCGGAGTGGAGACATCTGTTGGAGGGGGCTCGCTTTCCCTTCCAAGTCTTCACGGATCACAAAAATTTGGTATATCTTCAGACAGTCCAGCGGCTTAATTCTCGCCAGGCCAGATGGTCCTTGTTCTTCTCCCGGTTTCATTTCACACTGCATTTCCTCTCGGGAGAGAAGAACATTCGTGCCGACGCTCTCTCTCGCTCTGTGGTGTCCTCGGAGGAGGAGGTGGAGGAGCCTCGGCTTATCGTCCCTACAGAGAGCCTGAGAACAGTGGCCCCTGTTTCGCTAGAGTCTGTGCCCCCGGGCAAGACTTTTGTGCCTACCAATTTGTGACCGGAGGTACTCTCTTGGGCACATTCGTCCAGGGTGGGTGGACACTTTGGGACAAAGAGGACATCTGAATTGCTGGCGAGGACATACTGGTGGCCGCATATGGTCCGTGACGTTGGGGACTATGTTCGGGCGTGTGTCTCCTGCGCCAAGAATAAGTCTCCACGACAATGGCCAGCTGGGTTACTTTACCCTTTGCCGGTGGCAGACAGGCCCTGGGAAGATGGTTGGGATGGACTTTGTGGTGGGCTTGCCCAAGTCTCGGGGTTGCACCATCATTTGGGTAATCACCGACCATTTTTCCAAAATGGTGCATTTGGTGCCGCTTCCACGGTTACCTTCTGCACGGGCTCTGGCAGCGTTGTTCGTTAGGCACATCTTCCGTCTACACGGCATGCCGGACAAAATTGTCAGTGACCGAGGTCCCCAGTTTGCGTCTCGGTTCTGGAGAGAGCTTTGTCGTCTACTCAGTATTGAGTTAAATCTCTCTTCAGCGTATCATCCTGAGACAAATGGGTTGGTAGAGAGGGCCAACCAGACCTTGGTCACCTATCTACGACATTTTGTCTCTGCCAGGCAGGATGACTGGGCATCCTTGCTACCATGGGCTGAGTTTGCATTAAACAATGCTGTGGCTGACTCCACCGGACAGACTCATTTCCTTCTGAACTACGGTCAGCATCCGCGGGTTCCGGTGCCCATGCCCGTGTCTTCCGCCGACTCCAGGGTGGCAGACTGGGCTGTGGAGGCACGGGACATTTGGGACCGTACCCAGGATGCCATTCAGGCATCCATGGAGAGGATGAGGTCCTCCGCCGACGCACATCGGCACCCCGCTCCAACATTTGCTCCTGGGGACTTGGTGTGGCTCTCGCCCGTAACATCAGGCTGCGAGTTGAGTCCACTAAGTTGGCACCCCGCTACCTGGGTCCTTTCAAGGTCCTCGAGCAGGTTAACCCTGTGGTATACCGTTTGGCTCTTCCACCACACCTGGGTATCTCCGACACCTTTCATGTATCCCTCCTGAAACCCGTGCTCATGTCCTGGTTTTCTGAGTCATCTGCCGGACATCGGGTTCATCTACGGATGACCATGAGGTGAACGCCATCGTAGGGTGTAAGGTGGTACGGGGCAAAAAGTTTTATTTGGTGGACTGGCTATGGGCCTGAGGATAGGTCTTGGGAGCCTGCCGAGCATTTTCACACTCCGCAGCTCATCGCTGCCTTTGAGCGCAGCGAGGCCCAAAGAAGGGGGGGCCCTAGGAGGGGGGGTAATGTTAGGGTTTGATTTCCCGCCGCTGCACAAGGGGAGTCTCGAACCCGTCCCGCTGCGGTCTCCCATTCATCTCCGGCCGCAGTGGAGTCTGCTCAGCAGAGACGTCGGTCCAGGCGTCTTGCCCACTCCTCTACTGTGCAGTGACTTGCTGCTGCCTTTCCTGGATCTGCTATTATAGCCAGTGCTGGAGCAGTCATCTTTGAGACAAAGTCCTGCGTTTTCCCATCTGAGCATGCCCAGAGTGAGATCTCTCATTGGAGATCAGGGGTCACATGTTCAGGTGCTGCAGCGGCTCCTATTGGTCCGCCAGGAAGGTCATGTAGCTACGTTTGTTTGTAACAGCTTCTCATTGGTCCTTGTTCCTGGAAGGTCCTGTAGCTGTTGCTATAAAAGGGTAGCATGGCTGGGCCGCCATGCGCTAATATCAATCATTGTATGCTATGCGCCAGTGTGGTCATGTGTATGTGTGGATAGGGACCCGGCTGAAATAAGCCACTAGAATACCGACTTAATCGGTGAGGAGTTTGGTATGGTAGCTGGTCAGGTCGGTGTCCTGGATGCCCTAGATTACCGGAATAACCGGTGAGGAGTTTGATTGCCGTATTCAGGGCCTGGCGTTCAGACGCCATAGATTGCGGGTGACTCCCGCGAGGACATTAGCGCATGATCACGTTTTATGTGCGCTTAGCACTTAACTGTGTATCTGGGAGCCTTACCGGACACAGTGCTTTTTCTCAGAGGCCCTGTGACGTAACAGGGTTCGCTTTCAACGCTAGTCAGCGCCCTAGCGTGTTTTCTTTGTCACTCAGTTGTGTCTAGTGAGTGCGCACACATCGCCATATAGCGTTGCGGCTCCTCTTCTAGCGGCTCTGTGGAGTAACAGAGTTCGCACTCATTGCCACAGCGCATTACGGAGTTTATGTTGGCAGCTCTGCGGGATAACAGAGTTTGCTTCTTGCGCCTTTTTGCCAGCAGCAGGCTTCACCTGCACGGTGGACCCCGGGCTGCGAACGCACTTATTATTTATATTATTTTGTGCGTTCCGCCAGCCTTAACAGTGACAGTATTTATATACAGCACTAGATAGCCCAAAAATAAAAAAAACAGGGCATACATTTGTTGTAGTGGTATCTCCGTGCCAGCTGATATCTGTGCATGCTCAAAGTTTGCCCAGTTTAGGCCGGTTTTCCTTTTTTGTCCTGGGTGTCACAGTACTTATATACAGCAGTATTTTTCAAAAAAATGAAAAAAATGCAGGCCACACATTTTTCGGTGTGGTATCTCCGTGCCAGCTCATATCTGTGCATGCTCAAAGTTTGGCCAGTTTATGGCTGTTTTCTTTTTTTGTCCTTGGTGTTACAGTACTTATATACAGCACTATGTTGTATTATTTTAAAAAACAGTCTACATTTTACAGTTCGGTCTATCTCTGACATGCCTCATACATCCGTGTGACAAAAATTGTGGCATTTTAGACCAAAATTCCCTTTTTTGGGCAGTCTGTCACTCTTGTTATATATCCAGCATTCTTTTGCATCCACCCAAAAAAACTCAACATATTTTACAGTGTGGTATATCTGTGACACGCCTCATACATCCGTGTGATAAAAAATTTAGGATTTTAGGCCGGTACTACAGTGTTTTCCTGTCTGTTACTCAAGTTATATACAGCACTATGTTGCATTATTTCAAAAAACAGGCCACCTTTTACAATAGGGTCTATCTCTGATATGCCTCATACATCCATGTGCCAAAAATTGAGGTATTTTAGGCCTAAATTCTCTTTTTTGGGCAGTCTGTCACTTTGGTTATATCCAGCAACCTTTTGCATCCACAAAAAAAAAGAAATTTACAGTGGAGTATGTCGGTAAAAAGATTTTTGTTTCAAGTTGTTAAGGCAGCTTCATGACTGTGTTAAATGCTCCAACTACTACCACCATCATCATCTTCAGCCTAGAGGCAGTCAATGCACAGATAGAAAGTCTGAGTAGCAGAGGGTGAACGCTTAGGTGGTGTTGAACTCTGTATTGTACTCTGTCTCTGTATTACGAAGGCTAAATCTTCTTGATGAAATCAAGCCTGAGAGAGCCATAGTAAGATAACGTTGAAGATCACGGAGACAGGACTCGCAACTACTGAAGCCTGATGTTCCTGGGCAGGATTCTAGCAAGCCCTCACCTACTAATACTGAACTGGTTGGACGCTGATGTTTAAAAGGAGCCTATGCATTTTCTATAGTTGAAGCCAGAGATTTTGACATTTCGGATGCATTTCCAGAGATGTCAATTGGAGAGCGTGGAGGTCGGAGATGTGACTTCTACACCACCACACAAGCTGCCGCCTCTCCACTAACGGAGGTGCCGCACCCACCACCTTCTTTCTCTATCCCATTCTCCCACAGAATGAAAGTTGGCAAGGACAAGGTCCTCTCACCTGTGTAACAGTCTGTCATTGTAATTTTTTTTGGGTAAACAATATCTATTACTGTGTATGTAACCCCTTGTCATGTACAGCACCATGGAATTAATGGCGCTATATAAATAACTTAATAATAATAATACTATATGGGTGTTTCCACTAGACAATCCATCAAACATGTGATTTTTTTTTTCTGACAACTCTGTTGTGCACAAACTATGTCAACTTGGTATCTATATCCCAGTGGGTGTTGGCACAGTGTCATGTTGACTTCAGTCCTCAGATGTTATGTAGGTCACTAATCTCACCTCTACTTCAGCAGAATGATGAATTAATAGGAAAAGCACGTGGTATTGGTGCAGCTGTTGTTTTCTTGACAAAGAAACTCAATAACATCAATGAGGTGGTTAGCCGCATACATAATGAAGAAATAGTAAAGATGATAATTGAGAAGTAGTTTCACATTTGAGGTAAAACACACTTCAACTAGTTGCTTTAACTCTTACAACATTATATTACAAAGCGTTGAAGAAAAAGATTAATTTATTCCGAACCAAATAGGTTTGAATAATTAATCACACAAATGATTTAACATAATTCTAAACATACACAAGCTATCAGTGGGGAAATTATTTTAATTATTTTCCACCAAAAATTTTAAGTATGAGACTTGTGGATAGATATGAGCCACAAAGTCCATCAAATTGAAACTGTTCTGGATGTACTGTGCAATTTCCTCTAGAAATTTGGAAGTACATGCCGTCCATGCTACTTGCATTAAAGAACTGATTTGCCAGGTATGTACGGAGTCAGGATGACCGGGCTGCGGGTACCTGTGCTGTGCCGTGTCCAGAACTGTCAAGGCTGCTTCCCTGTTTCCCGGCGGAAGGAATAGGGTAATGGACAGGCCCCATTACACCAAAAAAGGGGTTGTGTTTAGACAAGGAACCTGGCCGGAAGCTGAGGGAAAAAAAAGCAAAGCAGGAGTGAGTCCCCAGCTGTGACCGTGTGAGCAGCAAGGGGGGCAGTGCACTATGCACCCAAAGCGCCGACGCTGCGGCGAAATGCAGCAGACAGACTCGGTGACCTAGAGGCATGAGTGGCATGGACAAGCAGCGCATAGGAGGCTGAGCATCTTGCTCTGTCCTTAATTCACAGGCGCTGCAAAGGACTGTTCCCATTGGCTCCCGCCACTTAAAGCGGTACTGCCATTTAGCAAGGCACCGTGTGACCAGTGATCGCCAGAGAGCGAGGTGCCGTGTGCTCCTTGACTATGAGTACAGCTCATGTGCGCAATACAGAAAGCCAGGTCATGCCACATGTTCAGCGTGGAAAACCAATAATTATAAGGCACAGAGGAATGAGAGAGGACGTTGGTACGGTTAGCATGTTACTCCCTCAGCATTTTCACAAACTTTTCACTCCTTGTGAGAGTCCACCATGCCTCAGGGCCAGGGCAATGGAAGGGTCTGAGAAAACGCTCCCCAAACTTTTCCAGTGTTCCACTGCCTCTGCTGGATTGGAGTTGAGTCTTTCTGAGCGTTTTCATATGGGAATTTTTTAATAATTCCGCAAGAAGGGCCCTCTGGTCCTCCAAGATTTTGTACACCTGTCTGCCTCTGGAATAAGAGATAGAAAGTTCTCCTGGTAGCGTGGGTCTAGAAGTGTCACCAATCGGTTTTGCCCATCACCCAAAATTTTGAGAAATGGAGGGTGACGGGAAAGGCAGTGGATCATAAACTCAGTCATGCTTGCAAGACTGCTAAAAGTCAATATTTCTGTGTCCTCTCCAAGAGGTCGACTGACCATGCTCTCCTCCTCCTGCTTGTCCTCAGGCCTCCTCGACTTTCGACTAACCTAACTATATAATTGTAAATACATTATTGTAAATACACCCATGTAGTTTTTATCTCCCCCACCTCATTGTAGATTTTAATTTGTCATGAGCAGGATTTTTTTTGGGGGGGTTATTTCTTGTTATTGTTGTTACTTTGTGTAGATTGTAAGCTGTGACGAGCAGGGTCGTTTTATTTCTGTCTAATTATTGCATTATTGTTATCATTGTTATTTAGTGTAGATTGCAAGCTGTGACGAGCAGGGTCGTTTTATTTTGGTTTAATTATTGTATTATTGTTATCGTTGATACTTAGAACTGTTGTTTTTCAAAAGATTAAACTGTAAATATGTTTGCGCTATATAAATAACTATAAATATTCAGATTAGAACACACAGAAGCAGGATGGAGACGTTAATGATGGCGTCATTTACGCTCACCATTTTGTTGGTTTCCTCAATGTTTTGGAGGATGGTACATATGTCTAACATCCATGTCCACTCCTGTGTGATCTTTTGAATACCCACAACTTTGTTGATGCTGGTAGACTAGTCACCAAATGCCCTCCTCTGCTCCCAAATCCTTTCCAACAACTGCAGTCGGTGAGCCAGAAGCTGCAAGCACTGCTGGAGCACGGCAAGGGTGGATGAAGCTGTAGCTGACTTTCTAAAATGAGTACCCAGAGAGTTGTACTTTTCCTAGCAGATCTGGCAGCTCCGTGTCACTGTTCAGAAAACGTTGACCAATGAGGTTAATCGCATTTGCCAGGCATGGCACGTGTGTGAGCACGCCTCGCCACAGAGCGGCCACCAAGTTCCAGGCATTGTTACACACATCTATATAGCGATAAATACCACAATTCCTATAAATAATGGTGTAATTATTAATTCAAAAACTCAAATCAACGTTTCATACCACACCCTTATACTAATTAAAGTACTACAGGTCAAAGAGTATTTTTTAAAAATAAAATCAACAAGTTTATTATGACAAAAATTTAAAATATAAACAATGACAGCCTGTTTAGTGAGTTGCTCTGTCCTTGTTTATATTTTAAATTTTTGTCATAATAAACTTGTTGATTTTATTTTTAAAAAATACTCTTTGACCTGTGGTACTTTAATTAGTATAAGGGTGTGGTATGAAACATTTATATAGCGGTAGTAATTTGTAACATGATGTTTAAACAACTCATTGATGTAAATATACTCAATTTCGAACAGATTCATATATGCGTTAGCGTAGGCCGGAGCTACGTTGGAGCACATCGCGGTCCCACGCGTTTGTACGTAGTAAGTATCTTCATATAGAAAAAAATTCTCATGAAGGACAAGCTTCAAGAGATCCAGGCATAATTGAATGAAATTGGGAGACATATCTGACTTCTCAAGTAGTGAGTGAGTGGCACTGATACCCTTCGCATGTGTTATGGAGGTATAGAGACTAGTGTTGAGCGATACGATAATGCAAATATCGGCTATCGGCCGATATTAGCTCTATTGGCCTTTCGATAATTCGTTTCGATATTTTCGTCTTATCGAATACCGGAATCGGATTTGTCACTGTCACTGTGAGTGTCCGTCGGTCGGGTCTGTCAGGAGTCAGCGGCACTTACCTGGCAGAAGATCTCCGGCGGTCACGTCCTGGACTGCTTGATGGCCGCCATTATCTTCTCCCTGGCGGTCACATGCAGTTTTTCGCGGGTAATCCCGGCCGTAAAGCAGTCAGTCCGATGACGTCACCGCCGGGGAAGCAGGTAATCAGCTGTGCTGCGCCGGGATGACAGGCTCTGCCTGTCATTCTGATGTAGCAGAGCTGGATCGTCGTGGGACACTCGTTACTATGGACTGCGTCGGTCAGGTGGTATACTTTTTTTTTTTTTTTGTTTTTCATTTTTTTACAGGAGATCGATGGCGTCGCAGCAGGATGAGACAGTAATAAAAGAAATGAAAACTGTGTTTTGTATTTTTTTATTAAATTAAAAAAAAATTTTTGGAACATTCACCCGTCCGGGTACATAAACAATTTAACTATTTATTTACATACAGGGACCCTGTCCGGGTTATTTAGACTTCTTTGGCTGGCCTCTTCCAGGTACCACCTGGTACTCTTCTTGAGATTGCCAAACATCCGTGGCACCAAGGACCACCAGGACCTTATGACGTCGTGTGGCCTGTACAGTGACGTCGTGACCCGCTATCTGGGTCTGTGTGGCCACCTCTTTCATCTCTCTCCGGGTCTGGAGCCCTATGTCACGGACTGTACGAACCCCAGGGGGCCTAACAGGCGCCGGGTACGGGCCAGCTATACTTATCATGTCCATAGCTGGGGCTGCTGAGGAGACCACTGAGGGAGGCTGGGGAGATTTACGGCGTGGGGTGGGCACTTTTGCAGAGGCCTGGATGTGGGAGGCTGAAGGCTTCGAGGGTCTCACAGGTTCCTGACACACTGGGGAGTAGGGGTCGCACCTGGTAACATTTAGGGCGTACCCCCCATTGTAACCCCAGTGTCGGGTGTAAGTCACCAAGTCTCCTGGCAACAGGTCCCTCCCCGGGTGTCCTTCTGGGAGGTGAGCCTCCACGTCCCGCCGGGTCACAAAGACTTCTAAATAAAGTCCAGGCTCCTTGATGAAGCCCCACCCACCTTTCAATTTAAAGTTCCGTACTGCACCCTTACGCCGCGGCTCACTCAGGGTTCCTTTGTCCTTTCTCATCCGGTCCTTATCTGCCCGGTCCTTCTCCAGGTGACGTTGGCGAAGTTTTAGGGTTTCTCGCTGCTCCCTTTGTCGCTCTGCTTCCTTCTCCCAACGTCTCCACTCTTCCTCCTGACGCCGGTTATAATTCTCCTCCACCAGTTGCTCCATGTCTCCACCACTCCACTGCAGCTTACAGTGTCCGGTTTGCGGCAGCTCTCCTGTTGCCCCCCAGTCCTGGCGGCGCTCCCCTGCGGAGGAAGCAGACGGCTCTAAATCAGATGACAGTCGGGGCTCCGGTACAGGCAGGTAGTGCTCTGGTGCCTGCGCGGCCTCCTCCATGAGGACGGGTGTCGCTTCTTCTGTCTCAGCGACCGGGGCAGACAGCGGGATCTGGGGTGCTGCTGACGGTGCTGCGGTTTTTGCAGGAACGGGTGCCTCCACTGCGACAACGTCAACCGGATCACATTGCAAGGGCTCCTCTACTAGAACGGGTGCCTCACCTTCCGGTACAGAGTCAGACACTTCAGGTAAGAGGGATTGGCGCCGCTCCAAGTTTATTTTTAGGGCACGCCAGCTGGCTTCCATCCTGGCGACCTCCTCCCGGTGCCGGGCCAGGCCTCTCAGGGTATCCTCCGCTTCTTGCAGCGTAGGAGGGTTTACAGGCCGGGTGCCCAACGGTGATTCCGTGGCGATCGGGTCACTTCCGTGGGGGGAGAGCTCTGACTGCTCCATCCCTTCCCACTTCTGCTCGTCGTGTCCATTAGCCATCTCTGCCAAGTCACATGTGTCATATCTGGAGAGGGCCCCTCTTTTGTAGGGAGGCGGGACCTCCTCACACTGAGGAGGATGAGGAGGCGGAACTCCGGAGCTGTGGGGCACGATGTTACATTGCAGTACCATTTACAGTGGGCGGCCATCGTTTTCACGCCACTGAGTGAGTGACACCCACGAAGAGCACGCCCTTCTTCTTCACCAGTGCCTCGTCGTGACGCAGATATGGCGGAAAAATGGCAAATACATTCTCTGATGATTTTAGCAATTCTCAAGCACAAAACCAGTGCAATTCAGGCACACAGGACTCGCTTATAGCGAGCTACAGAATCCTGTTCGTGACGCCCAAGTTGAGTCGCACAGAGCCAGAGGTTTTCGGGGTACTCGGCACCGAGCCCGTCGACTTCTATGGGGTATGTCACGTCTTTACCCGGCAATTGAATTAGAGTCGATTTTACTATGTAGAAGTGTATAAACTATAAATATATGTATATATATATGTCACAATGACATGTATATATATATATGTATTCTATGTGTGTATATTTTGTGTTTACAACGAAAGAAAGGGTTTTTTTGTTGCGATATTTTGTTCCCATAGACTTACATGGGACTTCCGGTATCGAAATCGGATATCGACGATATTTAGTGCTATCGGCGATACAATTTCGATACGATATTTTTAGATATCGAGCAATATCGCTCAACACTAATAGAGACTGAACCACTTATTCTGCTCCTTTTTCATTTTTCACCATCTTGGATATACAATTGGTGCTTGTTTGGTGTTTTTTGACATTGTTTATTTTTGGTTGTTAAAAAATGTTTTCTGATTATTTCTGATGTCTGTTTGATTTTACAATTGATATAATGACCTTAACACTTGTTTTATCTCTCTTTTTAGCAATGTTATGATTAAGACTCGGGAGAGTCTAAACGTCAAATTCATTGCTTTGCTAATCACTCTGTATATAATTGCTCCCTTATTTGGTTCTGTAAAATAAAACACACGATTTTGCATAGAATTCATTGAGAGTGTGCGGTATATTCTATATTTTTAGTCATTGGGACCATATAGTCCACTATACCAGCACCTCGTCTCCTTATGACCGAGTGCACACCATTTCCTTTTCCTCAGTGACATGTACCGTCCATGACCACAAGCACTTGTCCACGTGTTTGTGGTTAGGTTGAGTTTCTAAGTAACAGCATTGTGGAGGGCACGGGTAATGTTGTGGGACATGTGCCTGTGTAATACTGGGACTGCAACACCGTGAAAAATAGTCCCGCTTATTCGTGGCTTGGGGTGATCCTCGACTCTACCCTCTCTTTCAAGCTACATATCCAAGCCCTTGCCTCCTCTGGCCCACTACAACTCAAAAATATTTCCTGGATCCGTACATTCCAAGAAACTTCAAAAATATTTGTGCATGCCCTCATGATCTCCCACCTCAACTAATACAACCTTATACTCTCTGGCCTCCCCTCTAGCACTCTTGCACCACTCAACTATATCCTAAACTCTGCTGGCAGAGTAACTCCAACTGTCCCTTTGTTATTCCCCAGCCTCTCCTCTCTGCCAGGCCCTTCACTGTCTTACTATTGCCCATAGGCTACAGTTCAAAAACCTAACTATGACATACAAAGCATTCCAGAAACTGTCTCCTCCATACATCTGTAACATCGTCTCCCAATGTCCGACTGGCTCACGACTTGTTCAATGCTAATCCAGTGTGCTGTCAGCGAGATGTACCGTCCCTGCCCACAAGCACTTGTCCACGTTTTCGTGGTTAGATGCACTTTCCCTGTAACAACATTGTTGAGGGCCCGGGTAATGTTGTGCGACACGTGCTTGCTTGTGTAATGTCGTTAGAGCAGGTCGGAAGAAATAGTGGCAGGTGGGGACCGAGTACCTTGTTACGGTCACCGCCATCAGGTTGCGGAATGCTTCCATCTTCCACGAGCCTAAAATTCAACATTTCAATCTCAAACAGACGAGAAATGTATGAATTTAGTACTGTGGCATTAGCTGAGTATTTCCGCTTGCCTTCCAAGGACTAGGGTGTGGACAACTGAATGCTGCGTTGGGACAAGGACATGATTGTTAATGGTGCTAGTTGAGTTGGTGTGCAACTACAGATGCAGGGAAGGAGGCATCTTTGCATGCACCATGGCAGGGGATTGGCTTGCACACACAACAGCAGAAGATGCAGTGGTATCACCTGCAGACACTGTTCATGTAGCCTGATGTTCAACCAACATAGTCGGGTGCATTGCTGCCATGTGCCTGATCATGCTGGTGGTGGTAAGACTGGTAGTTTTGCTACCCCTGCTGATGTGGACACGGCCAGTGGTGCAAATGGTCTTTTTGGGGTTATTGGCAGAGTCTTTAAAAAACAAGACTGTTAGGGGGACATTCATTGTCTTCCTCTCCCACACCACCTCCTCACCTCGACACCTGTCTTTCGGTGTTCCCCAAGGCTCTGTTCTAGGATCCCTACTCTTCCCCATCTACACCTTCGGCCTGGGACAGCAGATGTAATGGCACGGTTTGCAATATCATCACTACACCGATGACACGCAGATCTACCTATCTGTACTTGGCATCACCTCCTTACTGACCAAAATCACACATCTTCCCACTATATCATCCTTCTTTTCTGCTCGCTTTAAAAAAGTGGACATGGACAAATCAGAATACATAATCTTTCAAGCATCTCACGCTGAGTAGACATGAGAGCTGTGTATGCATCATTCGGTACCACTTTAGTAAGAGGGTAACTTAGCCCTAGAGAAAATGATTTTTCGGACATTCACAGCCTTTTTGCACATTTTTTGCAGCTGTGATCTTCATCTTCTTGCTGTGGATGTGGTAAATTTCAAAGTCATCATCAATACCATGATTGTCCATATCTTGTAAAGAGGAAATCTGGTGTTTCCAAGGGTCGTGGTTATGTATGTTTAGTGGCATTCCTTTAACAGTGTTCGTTACACTATGACAAATAATTTTCAACTGGGAAATTTGTGTCTTATTAGTAATATGTATAGGTGAAGATGAAGAAGCTTGTGCAATGGGTGTGTTTATAGTTGTGGACGGTGCACTCCTCTTTAAACTTAGCTTTCATGAGCATCCATCAGTTTGTTTGGTTACCCTCCGACACTGATCTGCTTTCTATAATTCAGCATCTCACGAACATGTTGCACTTTGCCCTTTATACAGACACGTGCGTGTTTGGCAACATATTTTGGACAGGCATTTCTTAGGCTGAGTCTCATACTCGCATCTGTTTCACCGATCTTCTGAATGGCATGAAACCGATTCTGGTAATTGATGATGGCTAAACGACGAATCATTGTAGGTTGTATCCCGGCTCTCATACCTACCATAGCCACTCCTGTTATTAATCATGTACTTTCCCATTCCTGTCATCACCATGCCCCTTTTCCTGATCACTTCATCTAAAGATTCATCCGCCATATTTTTACTAAAAACCTGCACCTTCCCAACAGCAACTGTGTAGGAAACCACGTTACAGTTTTGCAATATGTTCATGATGCCCCTAAAAAAAAATTACACACTATGTTGATATCTACCCCCAGGGGGAAATGTTTGCCAGCCAGTGTATGGGCATTCCAAGTCTAGGAGACATGCTCCTTTACATTGGGCCTATTTTTTAATCAGGCCTTCCTCCACGTGTCATCATCCACCGCCACTAAATCACCAGTGTTAAAGTGTTCCGTGCTGCTACAGCCAATGTTGAATTCCTAACAAGGGTGGGTGGTTATGCTTGGCATAAAATACTTGTTATGGAAAAGGTTGAGGTGTACCCCACAGGGGAAAATGTTTGCCAGGCCATACACTTAGTGTATGGGCATTCCAAGTCTAGGAGACCTGCTCCTTTTTAAATGGACATTTTTTTATGAGGCCCTCCTCCTTGTTTCAAGGGGGAATTGGGGTTGTTGTGGTGCATATGACTTGGTAGCAGGGCAGGCCTTGCTGTCAATGCATAAGAAAAGGGAATGGGAGTACAAAATGAATAATGTGAAGTGGATTTTCCTGTGCCCTTCCAGTATGTGGGTTCAAAGGCTTATTGGGGTGCATATCACTTGGTAGCAGGGCAGGCCTTGTAGTCAATGCATAAGAAAAGGGAATGGGAGTACAAAATGAATAACGTGAAGTGGACTTTCCTGTGCCCATCCAGTATGTGGGTTCAAAGGCTTATTGGGGTGCATATGACTTGGTAGCGGGGCATGCCTTGCAGTCAATCCATAACAAAAGGGAATGGGAGTACAAACTGAATAATGTGAAGTGGATTTTCCTGTACCCATCCTGTATGTGGGTTCAAAGGCTTATTGGGGTGCATATGACTTGTTAGCAGGCAGGCCTTGTAGTCAATGCATAAGAAAAGGGAATGGGAGTACAAAATGAATAATGTGAAGTGGATTTTCCGGTGGCCATCCAGTATGTGACTTGAAAAGCTTATTGGGGTGCATGTAACTTTGGGGCAAGCCAGGCCTTGCATTCAATGCAACATTTTTCTGGAAGCCCTCCTGTACCTCTCGTGAAAGGGGTATTGTGGTGCGTTGTATTTATTGGCAGTCCATCCACTCACTGCATAGGCAATAACAGTTTAGGAGACCCACTGTTTAATAATGGCCCTTTAAGAAGATTAATGCCGCCTGATGCCCCGGTAAAAATAGGCTCTGTTACCTTGAGTCCCTCATTCATAAATGAACAAGATGTGTCTGCTTATGTGTCATACCCCACATGGCCAGCTAGGGTTGGCAAATGTTACAATGATATTTCCAAGTAAATGTATTTGTATTGGTTGAAAGCAATGTTAAAGTTGAAAAACGCTTCAAAAACGCTGCATCTGAGCATAGCCCAAATGAGCGAGGAACATTTTGGTCTGTGGTTAATTATTTTGCATTGTATACAAGTCATTAACCTGGAAAGAATGTAACCTTTACATATTTCCTTGCAAAATCCGTTTTGGATTCATTTTGGTATGTTTTTTGGTGCACCGGTAAAAATGGCATGAAACTCTGACAACATTGTTTAAAGCTGTAAAGTAGGAGTCAGGAATGCTTCTAGGGGCAATCCCCATGATGTCACCATGTCATTTGAGCAGTGTTTCCATCATTATTTTTTCATTTTAAAAGGATCCCTGGGTAGGATCGCAGTGCAGTTCCCATAGAATTACATTGGGCTCATTGTTCTGTCCGAGTACCCGAGTATTTCAATTTGCTCGACCCGAGCCACAAGCACCCGAGTATTTTAGTGCTCACCCATCACTACACAACAGCTTTGGGGGTCTAATTTCTCCTGTTACCCTTGTGAAAATAAAAATTTGTGAAAAAAATATGATTTTTTATTTTCACGGCTCTATGTTATTAACTTCTATGAAGCACTTTGGTGTTCAAAGTGCTCACCACACATCTATATAAGTTCCTGGGGGGTGGTCTAGTTTCCAAAATGGGGTCACTTGTGGGGGGTTTCCACTGTTTAGGCACATCAAGGGCTCTCCAAACGCAACATAACATCCGATCTCAATTCCAGCCAATTCTGCATTGAAAAAGTCAAACGGCGCTCCTTCCTTTCCAAGATCTGCTGTGCGCCCAAACAGTAGTTTGCCACCACATATGGGGTATTAGCAGAAATCAGCAGAAATTTCTCAACAAATTTTGTGATTCATTTTCTCTTTTTACACTTGTGAAAATAAAAAAATGGTTCTGAACTAAAATGTTTGTAAAAAAAAAGTTAAATGTTAATTTTTCCCTTCCACATTGCTTCAGCTCCTGTGAAGCACGCAAAGGGTTAATAAACTTCTTGAATGTGGTTTTGAGCACCTTGAGGGGAGAAGTTTTTAGAATGGTGTAATTTTTGGGTATTTTCTTTCATTTACACCCCTCAAAGTGACTTTAAATGTGATGTGGTCCCTAAAAAAAATGGTTTTGTAAATATTGTTGTAAAAATGAAAAATCTCTGGTTAAATTTTAAGCCTTATAACTTCCTAACATAAAAAACATTTTTTTCCAAAATTGTGCTGATGTAAAGTAGACATGTGAGAAATTTTATTTATTAAGTATTTTGTGTGACATATCTCTCTGATTTAAGGGCATAAAAATAAAAAAAATTGAAAATTACAAAATTTTTGCCATATTTCCATTTTTTTCATAAATAAACTCAAGTCATATCGAAGAAATTTTACCACTAACATGAAATATAATATGTCCCGAAAAAACAAATTCAGAATCAGCGGGATCCGTTAAAGCATTCGAGAGTTATAACCTCAAAGTGACAGTGATCAGAATTGTAAAAATTGTCCTGGTCATTAAGCTGCAAATTGGCTCTTTCACTAAGGCTGGGTTCACAATAGCGTTCCTCAGAGCTGTGGAGGACTGCGGACTTCCTTTGTGAAGCTCTGCCCACTGCCGCACCTCCTCCAGTCAGCTCGCTCCGCCTATGTCTGCATGCGGCCTGCGTACCTATCTTTAATATTAGATATGCAGGCCTTCGCCTGCGTCATTTTGATGTTGCGGCGACCCGAGTCGAACGCACCATTTTGGAATTTGTTTTTGTTCGCCACATCGTCAAAATGACGCATGCGGAGGCATCCGCATACATCCGCACGGCCTGCGTACCTAATGTTAAAGATAGGTACGCAGGCCGCATGCAGACATAGGCTGAGCTGACTGGAGGAGGTGTGGAAGTGAGCGGAGCTTCACGGAGGAAGTCCGCAGCCCTCCGCAGCTCTGAGGAATGCTAATGTGAACCTAGCCTAAGGGGTTAAGTCTTGTTTGCCAGAGGAATCAAATAATTATTTCTCACTGCAAAATGCAAATAAATTTATATAATTTATACAATGTAAATTTCTGGATTTTATTTTTGATATTCAATCTCTCAGTGTGAAAATTAACCTAACCTTAAAATTAAAGACTGCTCATGTCTTTGTCAGTGGGGAAACTTACAAAATCAGCAAAGGGTCAAATAGCTATTTCCTTCACTGTATGTGGGATGCAAAGTATCTGGCTTACAGCCTATTGATGATGCCCATAATATTATCAGGCAGGCAGCCCAGCACTATATACATGCACACCACAGGGACAGACACCCCATTACACCAAGCCAACAAAAAGGGCCTAGCTGTATCCTTCAAAAAATGATAAAAAGTGCAATAAAAGATAAAAAAAATAATGCATATGATAACTACATTAAATGAGGTATTGGTTGATATTTTGGCCAAAATAGATAAGATCTCAACCCAACATCAAGCGTCCTCATACTTGTGAGTCCTAGCACTAATTTCAAAAACACCTAACATAGAAAAATTTTAAAAAACGCTTACCATAAGGAAACAGCCTTACCAAAATCTGTCAGATGACAAATGCACTAGCAGGATGCAGCAGGCCCTCACAATAAAGGCAGGAGCAGCACAGGTGTAAACTACTAATAGAAACAGCCACCCACACACCTACCAGATTATGGATGAGTTGGCTGCCTAGTAGAAATAATGCACACAAATGAGACTTGCATAGAATGCCAGTCATACAGGTGTGTAGGATGCAAAGTGTCTGGCTTACAGCCTATTGATGATTCCCATAACATTATCAGGCGGGCTGCCCAGCACTGTATATATGCGCCCCACAGGGACAGACGCCCATTACACCAAGCCAGCAAAAAGGGGCCTAGTTGCATGCTGCAAAAAATGATGAAAAGTGCAATAAAATATTTTAAAAAATTAATGCATATGATAAATACATTAAATGAGGTATTGGTTGATATTTTGGCCAAAATATATAAGCTGGCAACCCAATGTCAGGGGTTCTCATACTTGCGAGTCCTAACGCTAATTTAAAAGCACCTAACATTGAAAAATTTAAAAAAACACATACCATAAGGAAACAGCCTTGCCAAAACCTGTCAGATGACAAATGCACGAGCAGTACGCAGCAGGCCTCCACTGATAAAGTGCAAGCTACTGATAGAAATAGCCACTCACATACTTACCTGTGTGACTGATGTTCTGCACAAGCCTCATTTGGATGTTTTTTTTCTACTAGGCAGCCAACCCCTCCATAATCTGGCAGGTGTGTGGGCATGTATAGAGCAGATTGACCAATATAAATCTTAACTTTTAATAAGTAATTAAAATATACAAAAGTGCCAAATGTGCCAAAAGTGCTAAGGGTGCAAAAAACCAAAAAAACAGTGCGAATAAAATGACAAGATAAATGACACTGCCACTGGTTCACCAAAAACCTTTAGCAGAATATTATTACCCAGTATAGAAACTGATACCCCCTAATAGTACGCTGTAGACGCATTTGTAAAGGTGAGAAATCAGAGTTAGTTTTCTTAAATAAACGTGGTATAATACCTATATCCTGCAGGTTTACTAGATCCGCGCCTTGATGGGATTCTAGTGACTCTCAGCGTGCTCAATCAAGTCACTGTATGAGAGTGTAAACAGAATATATTAGCTTGTGTGCTGGATCACAGATATCTTATACTAGATGGGCAATGAATACCAACATTCCATATAATCCCAGTTATATGTTGCCAGATATGGTTTTTGTGGCTGATAAGTTGCTCTCTGTGTCAGGGAGCCCCAATGATGGGATGTCTCATCATTAGTGTTGAGCGATACTTTCCGATATCATGAAATATCAGATCGGATTGGATCGGACCGATACCCAAAAAGTATCGGGTATTGCCGATTCCGATACCGGAAACCAATGCAAGTCAATGGGACAGAAATATCGGAATTAAAATAAACCCTTTCTTTCCTTGTAAACACTGGATATACACACATAGAATACATATATATATATATATATAATATATATATATATATACATGTCATTGTGACATGATATATATATAATATATATATATATATATAATATATACATATATTTATAGTTCATACACATCTACATAGTAAAATAGCCGCTAATTCAATTGCCGGCTTTTGTGAAATTACAGAACCACCCGACATGAAATGACACATGGTTAATATACAGTTAACCATGTCATTTCATGTAGTTTGATATATGGTTTTCACTAACAATTACATGAGTGTATGTGTGCAAATTTTCAGACATGTAGGGGTTAATTAAAGGTGTAAATTCGTTGAAAAAAAAATGCGTGGGCTCCCGCACTATTTTCTCAACCAGACAGACAAAGCCAGCGAGTGGGGGCAGATAATAATAGCCCAGAGAGGGACCATTATTTTGTGCCCCCCTGGCTACTAACATCTGCCCCCAGCCACCCCAGAAAAGGCAAATCTATAATTAGATGCGCCCTTTCTAGCACTTTGCCGGTCTATTCCCATTGCCCTGTAGCGGTGGCGAATGGGTTAATAATGGTTTAAAGCCACCTTGCTATTGAAAGGTGACTTTAAGCCAGGTTAATAATTGAGAGTTGTCAATTTGACAACTCTCAATTATTAATCCTATTGAAGGAAATAAAAAAAACACTCACATGAAGAATAAATAATTTTAATGAAATAAACACATTTTTTGACCATCGTTTATTTAACTGTTAATCCTTGCGAAGCCCTTGCTCTCCTGTAATAAAGAAAAAATAATAAAACAACATTATTCTTACCTATCCGCCGCTCTGTCAGGTCCACGCTGTAATCCTTCTCAAAGGGTTAACTAGCTTTCAGCCAAGCAGCGCAGCTAATGCTGCCTGCTCAGCTGTAAGCTCCCAAATGAATGGGTTCCTCTCCAGGCGACAGGAGAGGAACTGATTACTGTGGTAAGCTTCATTGATTGCTTCCCACTTTCACTTCAGGTCAGCCGGGACTCCCTCTGATGTCACTGATGCTGTGCGGTGTCCCTGGCTGACCTGAAGTGAAAGTGGGAAGCAATCAATTAAGCTTCCCACACTAATCACTTCCTCTCCTGTCAGCTGGGAGAAGAGATGATTCATTCGGGGGTTTACTGTGAGGCTGGCAGCATTAGCTGCGGTCCCTGCAGTAAACATTAACCCTTTCAGAAGGATTACATCGGGGGACCTGACTGAACACCGGATAGGTAAGAATAATTTTGTTATTTTATTTTTATTACAGGAGAACAAGGGCTTCTCAAGGAATGGCAGTAAAATAAAAGATGGTCAAAAACTGTGTGATTATTTCATTAAAATGATTTTTAATTAAAGTGTGTGTGATCTCTGTTCAACAGCTCCAGAACCCGGTGAGGGCATTGTCAAGTGATGGTGGAGCCCTACTCAAGAGCAATCCAGTCCTGCAAGGACAACTACAACTCCAAGTGGGAGCATTATACACGAAGAAGTTTGTCTTCCATATGCTGTCTAGTATGCCCATGGGTCATTCAGAGCCAAAAATTTCTTTACCCTTCAGGTCTGAAGACCCAGCAAGGTGCTTTGGTTGAAACAACCAAGTTACAAGAGGTATCTGGTTCCAATGCATCAGAGTCAGTCAGCAGTTTCGTCTTCTTCCTCTGGTCTGCTAGTTAGTGAGTCTAGGTGTGATGACGTCTCCAAAGAAGGGGAAGCAGTGGCGTTCTCTCTACACGGCTCCAAAGCCTATACCAGTGTTCTGTTTCCAGGAGCATCACTGCCTCATGATTGTCTTCCTCTGAGCAATGGGCTGAAGATGGATCCTGAGTATATGCCTTCAGCTCCTATGTGGCTGGTTGGTGAAGTTACGAAGACACAGGTTTACTCATCCTCTAATCCAGAAGAGGTGGTCAAGTTTTTTCAGGCTAACAGGCTGAAGATGCTTCCTGAATGTATGGCTTCAGCTCCCAAGTGGCCGGTTGGCGAACATACCAAGACAGAGGTTTTCTCATCATCTAACCTGAAAGAGGTGGTCCAGTTTTTTCAGGGTAATGGGCTGAAGATGCTTCCTGAATGTATGCCTTCATCTTCCATATGGCCGGTTGGTGAAGATACTAAAACAGAAGTTTACTCATCTCTGCTTTCCACTAATCTGGAGGAAGAGACCCAGGTCATTGAGGAAGTTGACCTCGCCAGGCACCTAGAGACTGGGCATTCTGTGTTTCATGATGGCACGGTCACCTCATGTTACTCGAAGGACGTCGTGATGGCCTGGACTGTGTGGTCCAATACTTCTGCAGCCAATCGTGATGGGATTGAAGAAGAGGGAGCATAAAGGGGGGTACTGTAACAACCCTGCCAGTATCACTTCATGGCCTTCCATCCCCCACATGCCTTACACACCAACTTACTCACTACTGCAGGCCATGCTGTGAGTTTTGTCTGTTGATGATTCCATGCTGTGTGCTGCATGTCTCCTGCCTGATCTGTGCATACTTCCTGGCTGTGTGCTTAGGGGGCAGCACCTGTACTTCCCAGTTCTTATAGAGTCAGTGTGCACCTTCCTAAGGTGTCCCCAGCCAATTGCCAAGAGGCCTCTGGTATTTAAAGCATCCTCGCCCATAGGAGAATGCCTGAGCAATCAATTCTCTCAGTCAGTATCTTGCCGCTGAACTGCCAGGTCCTGTCCTGTTTTCCGCCTTCTCTGGGGGCTGTGTATCCAGATCTGTTTCTGTGCTTTGTGCCTTATTTGTTTCACCCTCCAAGAGGCTGCATATCCTGGCTGTGTCCTAATTCCTTTACCTTATCTCATACCTGACCCTGTCTGTATTCAGTCCTATTTCTGTGTCTGTAGAATCCTTGTCCTTAGCCTTCCTTACCCTGCTGTGTGTATCCTTGTGGTTACTCCTGCTCTGCTTTGCTCACTGCACCTTGTGGCTCCTCTCTGCTCTTGGCCGTTCTGCCTTTGCCCCGCACTTCTTTCGGTTCTGCCTTTGGTACGCACTCCTTGCGGTTCTGCCTCTGCTCCCCACTCCTTGCGATTCTGCCTTTGCTCCGCACTCCTTGTGGTTCTGCCTTTGCTCCGCACTCATTGCGGCTCTGCCTATGCTCCGCACTTCTTGCGGTTCTGCCTTTGCTCTGCACTCTTGTGGTTCAGCTCGTTGCACTGCAACCAGCGACTCTGCTCTACTCTGCGCTCAGCAACCTTGCAGTTCTGCTCTGCTCTTATTGCGCTTCCTGTGGTTCTTTATCTGTCCCTGCTTCCCCAGTGTGAATAGGTCCCTACCTGTTCCCACATATTACTCTTACCTGTTCCCATATACCACTTATGTCTATCCATGTTCCAGTCCCTACCGAGTCAGTTCCTGCCCCTTCCGTGTGTACTGTGCCCACCTGCCTGCCAGTGTCTCAGCCATGCCCGCCTGTCTGCCAGTGTCTCAGCTGTGCCTGCCTGCCAGTGTTTCAGCCTTGCCTGCCTGCCAGTGTCCCAGCTGTGCTCGCCTGTCTTCCAAGATTACCAGCCCTGCCGCCACAGTACCAATAGTGCCTGTCTGTACTCGTCCTCACTTCTCATAGTGTTCTGTTCCCCAGTGGGATCAGCAGCCAAAGCCAGACACCACCCTGGAGTGGTACCTGTCAGCTACCTGCCGCACAAGCCTGACCTCACCATCAGAGGCTCCAGTTAGCACCAAGGTAGCTGCTTAGTGATGCTCCTTCCAGGGTAGTCTGGTCTGTGGCAGAGGGGCCACACCCCCACCAGTCAGGGCACGAGCGTTACACAACAGTGTACTTTTATTATGACCCAAACTGGAACGTGAACGTGATTTGAGAACCTGTTTATTCAATTAAGTGTGCAATGCTTCATAATTGAAATTACCGTATATACTCGAGTATAAGCTGACCCGAGTATAAGCTGAGGCACCTAATTTTGCCACGGAAAACTGGGTAAGCTTATTGACTCGAGTATAAGCTGAGTATGCATTGTCCCCTCATCCCTTTCCTCCTCTGTATGGCTCCCCCTGTCCCATACTTCTATGTATGGCTCGGCTCCCCATCCTCCCCATCCTCCTCTGTACTCCTTGGTCCTCCTGCGTGCTCCTCTGTCCTCCTCTGTGCTCCCCCGTCCTCCTCCGTGCTCCCCCATCCTCCTCCATGCTCCCCGTACTACCCCATCATCCTCTGTGTTCCCGGTCATACTCACCCTCCTCGCGCCATCGCTGCACGTCCCAGCATCTCTATTGTCCCGGATTCCTGCAGTTCTCCTGTGCTGAGCTGTCACTATGAGTATACATTCCTTTGTTTCCTAGAGGTAGCCTGTGCTTACTGCAGAGGCAATGCATCACTTATCTCTTCATGCCAACACACGCCACAGTCATTGAATGACACAGGCATCAGTGAGCGCAAGAATGACAACCCCCTTGTTACATGTTTATAGCTGAGCCAAGTTATTATTTTTCTCATTGGCCACAGGTATGTTACCAGCCTGATCGGTCATCTTACATGGGACTGCTGGTACAGACACAATCATAACTTACAAAGAGCTGCTATGGAATAGAAACCCATCTTACAAGACTTTGCTAACTCTTTCAAGGCTGGACAGGTTTATCTGCAGTAGCAGTGCAACCCCTTCATGCCAGTACAAACAATACACAGGGTTCACTACAAGTTCAATGCCCCCTGCACCTCCTCCAGCCCAGACTTGTCTCTGCATTTCTCATAGGACAAAGTAGCCAAGAAACACAGCAGATCATACATCACAGAACGAATGGCTTTGTGCTCGGTTGATGCAACACTGCGACATTGCACAACAGCAGATTGGGTAAGCGTTTCCAAAGTGAATGACTGACAAGCACTTGGCTGTAAAGGTGGGGGGGCGCAAGCGCTTTCCCAGAAAAAAAATCAGGATTCGGCTGATGACATAACGATCTCAATGGCGATCGTCAGATTCCTAGAAAGCGATCGCTCTCCAGAGCCATCTATAGAGCCTGGTACAGGTACCTGGAGACCACAGCTCTGCAGCATCACCTGCCCGGGGGATTGGGGCTCACCTTGACTTTGTCGTTGCACACTCCGCTGCAGCGACTGCTGATGATTTCTGGAGCTGGCACAGCCACCCGTGGGGACAACCTCATGGCTAGTACAGTGACGCACACAGCACTGGTACAAGGCTGCCCGTTGTTCTCTGCCACAGTGCACTGAGCGCTCTATTGTTAGTAGTTGGACAGCGGAGCAGAACCTCCTCACTCCCCTCTCCGCAGCGCACAGACGGCGAGCACCTAGTACCGCTTATTAAGGTAATGAATATGTGCTCCATGCCTATGGGAGTGGAGACGTGCGCATATTCATTACCTTAATGAGCAGTACCATGTGACTGCTCAGCACAGGAGAGCTGCAGGAAGCCGGGACAATGGAGATGCAGGGACGTTCAGCGATGTCACAGGGAGGGTGAGTATGATGTCAAAGCTGCCAACTCCTGCCGGTCCCCATCCCCACTGGCTTTCTGAACAATGACTCGTGTATAAGCCAAGGGAGGTATTTTCAGCAAAAAAATGTGCTGAAAATCTCGGCTTATACAAGAGTATATACGGTATCCTAATATGCTATGTTCTATATTGTTTGTTCACTTTTATTTGTTTACTCTATAATTGAGAGTGTAATGTTACCTACATGTTATTGTTTAGGGTGACTGTTTGGATCATTCTGACCATATACTGTGATATTATATGTTTGTAGCTTTTCCTGTGGAATCTTTTTATAAAAAGAATATAAAAAAGAATACTGGCTGTGCATCTTTCTTGACCCATGGTACAAGAAGAAATTTGCTTCCCTCATGTCGGAGGCAGATGTGCCATTTTCAGTGCATGCATTCCAGAGGGCCGATGTGGAAAACTTGATAAAAAGACGACCCTCAGAAAACGCTGCTGGCAGAGATACTGGCTTTTTTCACCCACAAGGCTCACAGGGCAAGGCTACGCACACCAGGTGCAACTCGGGGGGGTGGGGATGTCCACCAACTCGGCCATTTTCATGAAACCATCACATCAGCAGGGGCTATTTGTGGGTGTAACTATGATGAGGAGGGAGAAATTGACCAAGATGGTGAAAGACTACTTAAGTGACCATACCAGCGTGCTTCCTGATTCTTCAGTGCCCTTTAACTATTGGTTCTCCAAGCTTCACATTTGGTCTGACCTCTCCTTGTATGCCTTGGATGTGCTGCCATGCCCTGCCACAAGTGTGTTGTCTGAGCTGCTTTTTAGTTCGGCTGGTGCAATCATAACGGATCTTTTTTCCATTTCCCTCCTCCAGTCCTTCCTTTCCCATTTAATCATAATATATCTATGTATACTGTGATGCGTTCCCCTTTTCTTTATGATATAGTAAATACATCTGTATATACTGTTATGCGTTCCATCAGGTGAAACACAATAATACGTCACATTCTGGGCGGGTCAGTGCCTGCAAAATTGCGCCGTCCACATGAGACATTTCTGGCTATATCATTATCAATACAGCGTGGGTTCCACTGTGGAACGCACGCCAGGGCCATCAATGTGAGTGAGCGTTCTCGGTGGTGGTTATCTTTTAGTGATGAACGGACATTTTCTGGGGGATCTGAACTTTGCTGGTGATTATGGAGCGACCATTTTTGTGATGACTTGTGTGACTACATCTCTGCATCTTACCATTTTGTTGCTAATTTGAGGTGAGATGGAGGCAAGCTATATAAGACCGGACTGAACATTTGTTTGTCACCATGCTATATCACATCTGACCTCCTGATGAGCCGCTGGGCGAAACACGTAGAGGTGTCATAAGAATATATCAAGATGAGTACCCCTCTTATTGAGCATGTATTTGGGAACCCTGGAGTTTACTCATGAAGGGGAGATTATCTTACACCCTGGTGTGATATATCAATCTCAGTAATACTGGATGCCTTCATCATTATCATATAGCACAGTTATTACTCTCACACCTTACAGGGTACCCATACTTATATATATATATATATATATATATATATATATATACATTTTTGCTGGGAGCAGGGACCAGTAGTTATTTTGAGGGGCTCTATCCATAACATCATCTTGATTTTTCATTTATTCATAACACATCAGGCATGGTAATTCAGCCTTGATCCCTGACCTGAATATACAGGAATACACTGCCGGTTTCCTACCTTTAAAGGGCACTATCTTCACTTGTTGTGCATGGTTTTTGGGGTGCACCTATTGTAAGGACATATCAGGAGCCTAGGGGCAGCCGACGTGACCGGGGCGCCACTCTCGTTGGGGCTGTCTTAGGGTGCCAACCTCCGCATGCTAGGCAGGTGTACAGTTCAGGGCATTGGTTTAGGGTGAATTCAGTGTGCACTTTTTAAATGTGTGGTGTTTTTGTTGTATGTCCCGATTTTAAAGTACCATTAAAAGTTATATTTTACTGCTTTTGGGTTTTTTGTATATGATTTAGAGGTCCCCATTATGGCCTCTTTCAGCTTGTCTGATACAGATGCCTTTGTTAATTTTTTTAAAGCTTTGCACACTGTGCAATGGTGAAACTTGTACTACCTATCTCTACTTCTTCTAATAACTGCAAAATGTATTTTGATGTCTTCATCATGACATCTTTGCGCTAATCTGACAGAGACTAGTGATGAGCGAGTGTACTCATTGCTCGGCTCGGGTGATCTCCGAGTATTTTGGCGTGCTCGGAGATTTTTGTGTTTGTCGCCGCAGCTGTATGATTTGTGGCTGCTAGACAATCTGAATACTTGTGGGGATTGCCTGTTTGTTAGGAATTCCACACATGTATTCAGGCTGTCTAGCAGCCGCAAATCATGCAGCTGCGTCAACAAACACTAAATCTCCGAGCACGCCAAAATATTCGGAGATCACCCGAGCATGCTCGGCAATACCTGAGCAACGAGTATACTTGCTCATCACTAATAGAGACCTCTTGGGTAATTTTTTGAAACCTTTGCACATTGTGCAATGGTGAAACTTGTACTCCCTATCTCTATCTCTTGCCATAACTGCAAAATGTATTGTGAGGTCCCCGTCATGGTGTTTTTTAGCTTGCATGATACAGACGCCTTGGGAAATCTTTGGAAAACTTTGCACATTGTGCAATGGTGAAATTTATCTCCTCATCTCTGCCTATTCTAATAACTGCAAAATGGATTGTGAGGCTCCCATCACGGCCTCTTTCAGAGTGTATATTATAGTCCCCTTGGGGTAATTTTTGGAAACCTTTGTAATTTTTTACTGCATAAACTGACCTTCTGTTCATTTTTTAAATGAGCAAAATGTCAATTTTTCTTGCAATAAGTATGCATTTTACTTGTGTATTTTCTACATAGACCTGAAAGAGATGAGGAAAATTTACATATAAAAAACACATATGCACTTTTAGTGCATTTTTGCAGTGGAAGCCCACTAAAAATTCATAGAATCCACATGTGACTGTATCAATAAAGTTTAACAAAGTTAAGCAACAGGAAGTATCCAAAACAAAGCAGTTTTATTTATACAGTGACATACTAACAAGATACAAAAATCACAGCTGAAAAAAATATGATAAAAACACAAGTAAAAAATGCAGTGAAAAAATGCAAGTAATCTAATTTAGCTAGTAGGTGCAGAAATGGTGCATGAAATCTGCAACATCAAAAACTCACAAAATAAGGATTGTACCTTAATCAACTTCTAATCAAGGCTGACTGAAAAAATCCGCCATGAATGTGCACTGTTTGCTTCATATGTTAGTCTGGCGTCAAGGACTTGTTCGGCAGTTCAGAGAATTGCTTAGATTGAATACAGCTACGTTCACTTTTCTGATGAGGACTGGGCATTTTTGGATTTCTGGGACTTCAGCCTATGGATGTACAGTAAGTATAAAAAACTTTTATTCATTGACACCAAGCAGAATAATTCAATATTTAGGAAGCAGTCAGATGGCCGTATTACTCACACAAGGATCTCATTACAATCCCTGAACTGGCCATTGGCTCTCCTAACCTGAGTGTAACAGCATGTATTTCTATGTAGAGGTCACACTCAGGTCAGGAGAGTCAACGGCCAGTCCGAGGATTGCAATGCAATCCCGCGTGAGTAGTATGGCAATCTGACTGTACCCTAACTATTAAATTATTTTGTCAATTAAATGTTTTCTATTTAATGGCGAATGAATAAGCTTATGTCAAAAGTTTGACCATGATCCCCTATGTCACCTTTCTACAATATTTGACTCTATTATTTGGCTCTAATATTTTTCCTAAATATTGTTTATCTTATGCAGGTTACAATATATTACTCAAGGAAATATGCAGCAAATATATTTTGATTGGAAAAGGGAAATGATTAGAGCAAATACATATTCAAAATAACTAAAAAAGCCAATGATTGTGTACATATTAATCAATCTGTGATATAAAAAAGCAATTCTAAGCACAAAAAAACTTACATCAAATCATGTATAATCTGGGAATATGTTTGTTAAAGACTCCTTAATCCCAGTAGGTGTCACTGTATGACAATCAAATGATACCAAGGGACAATTTAAAAACAACGACATTAAATGTAAGTAGCTAATCACATAGAACAAACCAATAATGGATATTAAGATAGTAATTAAATTATTATACAAAATTAAGAAGTCAGAAAATGTAATGTAAATCAGATTATAAGAAATTGGATTTCAATTTGTGTTCACTATAAAAAAGTATTTAAGCAATATAATACCATTCAAAAGAAAGCACTTGTAAAAGCTAATACATTATTTTATATTCACTATTTTGTAGAATGCGATATGCATGACTCCAGACCTCCTGCTAATTAAAATCAACTGTGCCAAATGGGAGGAGTGCACATCCAAAGGAAAAAAAACAGATCATGCGATATGCAAAAAAAAGAGAGAAAGGACAGCACCTCCAAAAATCATACAATGATCTAATGCCTCTCGGCAAAAAATATATATGACTAAACATGAGGTTCTTAGTTTAACATTCTGATCAGACTGTATGAAACCCACTGCCACGTCACTGCAAACCTCGTAGTGGGTGCTGACCAACCCTAACAGAGCGGAGCTGTGCGGCGACCACCACCACCACGCCAATGCATCCGCAGGGCAGATGGCCTGTTGCCCCACAGCACCCGTGCTGCAAGACTGAGTCCCCATGACTCCAGACTGTACTGCCCCACCAGCACAAAGCCACAGCAACAATGGCCGCCACACGGCACCCACACCAAAAATGAAAGGAGTACTGAAACTCACCTTCCTCTAGCTCTTCAGTGAGAGCAGAAAAGGGCTAGACCCATTACTATGCAGTCTCTTGCTAATTAAAATCGCCTGTGCCAAATGTTCAGTTATATATATTGTTGCCGAGAGGCATTAGATCATTGTATGAGTTTTGGAGGTGCTGTCCTCTCTCTTTTTTGAGCATATTGCATGTTCTGTCCTTTTTTTTTTTCCTTTGGATGTGCACTCCTCCCATTGGGCACAGGTGATTTTAATTAGCAGGAGACTGCAAGTAATGGGTCTAGCCCTTTTCTGCTCTCACTGAAGAGCTAGAGGAAGGTGAGTTTCAGTACTCCTTTCATTTTTGGTGTGGGTGCCGTGTGTGGCGGCCATTGTTGCTGTGGCTTTGTGCTGGTGGGGCAGTGCTGTCTCGAGTTATGGAGACTCAGTCTTGCAGCACGAGTGCTGTGGGGCAACAGGCCGTCTGCCCTGCTGGTGCATTGGCACGGTGGCGGTGGTGGCCGCACGGCCCCGCTCCGTTAGGGTTGGTCAGGACCCACTACGAGGTTTGCCGTGACGTGGCAGTGGGCTTCATACAGTCTGATCAGAATGTTAAACTAAGAACCTCATGTTCAGTTATATATATTTTTGCCGATAGGCATTAGATCATTGTATGATTTTTGGAGGTGCTGTCCTCTCTCTTTTTTGAGCACTATTTTGTAGAATGCTAATGAAAAGTAAGCCAAAATGGCGTGAACACTGAAACTGTACAGCGGTTACAGATTCCAGCATATACAAAGTCTTGTAAACAGGCAACAAAAAAAATCTGTGTTATAATAATTGAAAAAGTGAATTACTGTTTTTTGGGATAGTTGCTCCATAAGTACAAATTTTCAAAAGGCGAAAATGCTGCATTAGAGGAGAACCCTTATTTAGATATAACTTTGAATTTAAACAATTGCTACATGTGTCTATTTCTTCTGAGTTAATATTATTATCAAAGATATAATGTAAGGGGAATGTGTCTTTAGAAAATAAGCAACTGTTTACAGGTAATTACAGGCTGTCAAATAAAGACCGAGGCCAATATTACTGTCAAACTATCTAAATCAAGTTTCTTTGCAGAAACATCACCAAGAGGTCATGCAAAATACGTTCAACTCAACAGTGTTCCATAGTACACTGCATACTGTATATATACATATATATATACATATACAGTATGTACTGTGCTATGGAATATAGTAGCACCCCATTTTGAAAGTAAACAATCACAGTAAACGTTTTTTGGAGCCACCCACAGTCTTTCAATTCTTGTTTGAGAGGCTTCTATCCATTCTTCCTTGGAAAATTCATCTAGTTCTATAAGATTGCTGAGTCGTCTTGCATGCACTGCTATTATGAGGTCTAGCCACATATTTTCAATGATGTTCAGATCAAGGGACTGTGAGAGCCATTGTAAAACTTTTAGCTAGCACCTTTTGAGGTAGTCTATTATGGATTGTGATATGTGTTTAGGATCATTAATAGTGATGAACGAACGTGTTCGGTAATGTTCGTTAATCGCCTGAGCATCGCTGTACTTGAGGTACTTGGCAAGCACCGAATATTTCCGAGATAGCTTGGCGGGAGTTTTGGTGCACACCCTGCAGTTTTGGCACTCTTTAGAGCGCCAATCAACATGCAGGGATTGTCTGCCACTCACTGTAATGCTGCAGCCATCTTGGTTGTGGCATTACAGTGATTGGCTGGCCGCACAGTGTCATCAGGTGTATGAGAGACCTAGCACCGCTATGCTCGTCACAGTCTGCTCTGGAATCAGCTAGTGTAGGGAGAGCTGCTGCCAAGATAGGGTCAGATTTGGTGGTTTATAAGATAGTGTGGGTATACCATAAAAGAATACAAAAATCCAGCTATATCAACAGTCCTTCTAAGGACTAATTATGGGGTATATAGATTGCAGTGTTAGGTAGGGAGGGAGTTTATATGCGTATATACATATCAGTACAAGGCATGCACACTCTACATGTGGGTATATAGATATCAGTAGCAGGCAGGCATTGTATGTGGCACACTTCATTGCATACATCACGAGGGTTCATTCCATTACTGTCTGCTGCTGCTGCCTATTACATATATTGACCGTATCTACATAGCCCAAGGTCTCAGTGGGCAGCAATTTTATTTTTGCATCTTAATCCTCATTATTTTATTCCAAAGCAATGCAGAGCCCTCTTTTTTCCATTTGCTTTTTGATACTGCAGAATACAGCCAGATCTTTTTCATAGTACAGTGTGAAAATCCAGCTATTTTAAACGGTTTTGTCCGTCCCAGCCATCACATCTGAGTGCA
Organism: Oophaga sylvatica; assembly: GCA_033576555.1. Lineage (NCBI taxonomy): Eukaryota > Metazoa > Chordata > Amphibia > Anura > Dendrobatidae > Oophaga > Oophaga sylvatica. The sequence continues at coordinate 323,149,584 of JARQOD010000006.1, forward strand.
TAAAAATTTCTGACATTTTTGTGGTACTGTTAAATTTTTTTTGGAGTGTGTTATATAATTTCTTGGCAATGTTTTGCTGCCCAAAAAATATTTAGCTGCCAAAAAAATATTTAGCTACATAGCAGATATTTTACACCATGTTTTGTCCGCCACACGGATGGCATATCATTGCGCTCTTAATTGTGCCATTTCAGGCCTCCATAGAATTTTTTTGTTGTGTCATAGCCAACTTGTTGAAACAATTTAGCTGGGAAAAAAAATACAAGCCAGATATTTTACAGTGGGCTATCTCTGTCACACGTCTCATCTATCTGTGGGCTACAAATTGTGGCATTTCAGGCCTCCATCAAAATGTTTTTGCTGTGTCTTACCCTAGTTCTATACACTATTGTGCAGGAAAGAACAAAAAATACAGGCCAGATATTTTAAAGTGGGCTATCTCTGTCAGACGCCACATCTATCTGTGGGCTACAACATATGGCATTTCAGGCGTCCATTCCACTGTTTTTACTGTTTGTTACCGTAGTTCAATACTCTATTTTGGGATAAAAATTAAAAAAATACTCCCAACATATTAAAGAGTGTGATATCTCCGTCAGACGCCTCTTCTATCTGTGGGCTACAAATTGTAGCATTTCATGCCTCCATTCCACTGTTTTTACAGTCTGCTACCCTAGTTCAATACACAATTTTTGGGTAAAAATTTAAAAATTACTGGCCACATTTTGAAGAGCGTGATATCTCTGTCAGACGCCTCGTCTATCTGTGAGCTACAAATTGTAGCATTTCAGGCCTCCATTCCACTGTTTTTGCTGTCTGTTACCCTCGTTCAATACACTATTTTGGGATTACCACTAGAAGTCCCAGAGAGGGGTCATTTAACATTTCTACCTTTGGAACCCAGAGACGGGTCCAATGACCTGAAGGATTTTAGCTGACATCCTATATTCACTGTCTTTTGTTCTGTAATTAAGGCCATTACTGTCGCACCACAGGAGGTTGTTGTTTTCCATTGAGTTTCGCCATTTAGTTTCTAGTTCAGTTTATTGTATTTGATAATATAAAGACTATACATATTGTATTTAGTTTAGTTTTATTTGAGCAAAAAAGCACTGAAACAATGAATCATTTTTTTATACATTTTAAATAGAGAATTAGAAATTTTAGAGCAAGGTACAGCTGTGAGTAATGACCAGAAGCATTTGTGTCTAAGGCCTCAAGCACACTAGCGAAAAAAAATCGCGCGAAAATCGCATCGCAATGCGATGTGATTTTTTTTTTCTGCGATTTGTCAATGTATTTCAATGGCACCAAGCACACCCGCGATTTTTTTTCATGCGATTTTTTTCATAGGTGCGATTTTCCTGCGATTTTTTTTTGAGATTTTTTTTGTGCGAAAAAATTCCAGAGGAGTGATCTATATGACCAATGGGACAGATCACAAAAAAATCTCAAGTAGCTGCGATTTTTTTGCGAATTTTTTTTCGCACCCATTGACTTGAATGGGCTGCGATTTTTTTCATGTGATTTTTTTCATAGGTGCGATTTTCCTGCAATTTTTTTTGTGCGATTTTTTTCCTGCGAATAAATCCCAGAGGAGTGATCTATATGACCAATGGGACAGATCGCAAAAAAATCGCAAGTTGCTGCGATTTTTTTGCAATTTTTTTTCGCACCCATTGACTTGAATGGGCTGCGATTTTTTTCATGCGATTTTTTTTTGCGCAAAATTCACACTAGAGGACTGAAATTTCAGTGAGAAAAATATACAAAAGAACAGCTGTTATTTGTTTCCATGCTTTTTATTTTTTTTTATTTTTATTTTCACTAAAGGATTATTTCACACCAACATCAAACAATAGTCACATTTTCAAGATGAGCAGTGTAAGCGGCATGGCCAAACAAATGTGACAAGACAGTGAACAAGAAAACAATATCATCAAATTATACAACAGGGAGGGATGTTGGGGGAGGAGAAGTGGGAAGAGGGGAGGGGGGAAAAAGGGTAAAGACAATTATATGGGAGTAGGGGAGTAAAGGAGCACGCATCAAAGGATGTTTTTTTATTTTTGTTATAAAAATAATAAAAAAAATACAAGGAATAAAACAATTCCACACATATTCACAATAGGCTGCAGTGGGGGGCTGCGTGTGTGTGTGTGAGTGGCATGTCCTTCTTGTGTGACTAGCATTTCAGCACTCACTCAGCAGTCTGTCTGTACTGTCGGAATATACCTGGCACTGCCTGGGTATGTCCCTAGTACATTTGCCACACGTGTATTTGTAGCAGTCAACACATCTCTCAGTTGCACAACTGCTCGTGCATCAATGGTTGACCTGACACTTCACCCTTTTGCCAGGGCTGGGTGTGGAAGGTTGTTGCCGAAGGAGTTTCTCCTTGCATGCCTTCTTTTCAGTCACATGAGAGCCACCTAACTCTTTTGCAAGCTCAACCAGGAAGTCCACTCGTCTCTCCTGCACCCCAGTGCATGCCTGATATAGAACATGAGCATTCAGTGCTGCCATGTCAATCATGTTGTAGAACACGGTGACTGGCCATCTCCGTGTTGTAACGAATGGAAGCGGAGGCAGAGATGGTGAAGTTCACATTCGTCTTTATTTTTTAATGTGGAACCTCCAGACCGCGGTCCCGGGGGCTCCGAAGGGGGCATGAATAGTGAGCCCCGGGTACCCGTAGTAAGGCCCCTCGAACAGGACCAGAATGGAATACCCGGAAGACACAGGTGCTACCTCCAGTTAGACCCCGGACACGTGGCAGCTGTCCCAGAAGGACCAAAAGGGTAACAGGTATATAACAGAAGCCGTGGAGAGTTTGACGGAGATGAGGAAGGTCCTGGTCCAGAGCGGGTGGTAGCAGGCTGGCTCCAGTGACCTTGTCACAGTCCACGGATACGGATGGCTGATGGCGGAACGGGATGACACTTGCGCCAGTAATAACCGAGATTGTCCAAGTTAGCCTGATACGGGTTAGCAATGATCTGTGGAGACAAATAGTATAAGCGAAGCACAGAGACTGCAGACGCAGCGCAGACAGATCAGGAACAGAACCGGATGTAGCAATGATAGAACACGTTGCTCCGGCACTCCCCTTATGGTGGAGTGACCAGATATAGTACTGAGTGCGCTGCCATTGGTTAATTGACTATTTCAAAAAATGCACGCTGCCCCTTTAAGAGAGACGGTGGGCGCGGCCTCGCTTCCTAAGCAACCTTCCTGGAGGCATGCTGGCAGCGTGCCAGGAACTGGGGGAGGACGCCGGACGCTGAGGAGCAGATGGAGCAGGAGACCTCAGCCTGCGCACAGACAGCTGTAGAGGGACAGCCAGAGGAGCAGAAGGTAAGTGACCAGAACGGAGAGCAGAGCCAGCACGGGGACCAAGTGTAACAGTATCCATCTCTTTACCCCTCCTCTTTTTCAAGCCTGCGTGAAATCTTTTAAGAAGAGGAGCCTGGATGTTCTCTTTAGGCTCCCAAGACCTTTCCTCAGGACCAAAACCTTTCCAGTCCACCAGGTAATAGATCCTACCTCTTACTTTCTTAGAGGCCAAGATATGTTTTACCTCAAAAACATCATCCTCAGAGACCGGATCTGGAGTGGTACCCGGGTCCTTAAAGAAGGAGCTCAACACTACTGGTTTGAGGAGGGAAACATGAAAGGAGTTAGGCACACGTAGAGAATTAGGCAATTTCAGTTTGTAAGAGACCGGGTTGATTTGTCTCAAGACTTCAAAGGGACCAATGAAACGGGGACCCAATTTGTACGATGGTAACTTCAAAGGGATGTACTTGGAGGGAGCCATACCTTGTCTCCGGGACGAAAGATGGGAGCCTCCAAACGTCTTTTGTCCGCATGCCTTTTCATACATTGAGAGGCTTTCTCCAAAGCAGACCTAGTATCTCTCCAAATGTTCGAGAAATCTTTAGACAAGGTATCGACTGCCGGAACATCAGACGATCCAGAGATAGGAAGAGGAATTCCGGGTTGGAGTCCAAACACAATCTGAAAGGGAGATTTTCCAGAAGATTCACTTACTTGGTTGTTGTAGGAGAATTCCGCCCAGGGCAGTAATTCTACCCAGTCGTTATGATGAGCATTGATGAAGTGACGCAGGTATCCAGCCAGGATTTGATTGATCCTCTCCACCTGCCCATTGGACTGGGGATGGTAGGCACAGGAAAAATCTAGTTCAATTTTTACCATTTTACAGAGTGCTCTCCAGAACTTAGAGGTGAACTGGATGCCCCTGTCGGACACGATGTGGAGAGGAAATCCATGTAGACGGAAGATGTGCTGAATGAAGTGAGCGGCCAGTTCTGGAGCAGACGGGAGACCAGATAGCGGAACGAAGTGGGCCATTTTAGAGAAGCGGTCCACCACAACCCAAACCACTGAGCAGCCAGAAGAAATGGGAAGATCCGTGATGAAATCCATCGCGATGTGCTGCCAGGGAGCGGACAGGATCGGAAGAGGCAGAAGCCTGCCAGCTGGTAGATGTTTAACAGTCTTGTTACGGGCACATGAAGGACAGGCTGCGACGAACTCCTGGATATCCCTGCCCATGGTAGGCCTCTAGTAGTAACGGGAGATGAGTTGCTGAGTCTTTTTCTGACCAGCATGGCCAGCCAACTTAGAAGAATGACCCCACCGCAGAACACAATTACGATCAGAAGCGGACACGAGAGTCTTCCCTGGAGGAAGCCGGGCAAGATCAGTGGAGGCAACAGAGACTAACCTAGAAGGTTCAATAATGTGCTGAGGTTCCTCCTCCAGTTCAGGAGGCAAAAAGGCTCTGGAGAGTGCGTCTGCCTTGATGTTCTTATCAGCTGGGCGGAAATGAAGTACAAAATTGAAACGGTCAAAAAACAATGCCCAGCGGGCCTGACGGGGATTCAGCCTTAGAGCAGATTGGAAATAGGCAAGGTTTTTATGATCGGTGAATATGATTACCTGGTGATGAGCTCCCTCAAGAAGATGTCTCCATTCTTGCAGAGCCAATTTGATGGCCAACTGTTCACGATCACCGACAGAGTAGTTTCTTTCTGCAGGAGAAAAAACCTTGGAAAAAAAACCACAAGAGAACATCCGCCCGGTAGATGACTTCTGGGTGAGAACTGCTCCTGCACCTATGGAAGAAGCCTCTACCTCAAGAAAAAATTGCTCATTAGAATCTGGACGATGGAGAACGGGTGCGGAAGCAAAGGCTTTTTTGAGAGAGACAAAGGCCTCCTCTGCCTCGGAGGACCATTCCTTAGAGTTTCCACCTTTCTGGGTTAAGGCTGTGAGAGGAGCCACTCGGGTGGAAAAGTGTGGAATGAATTGCCGGTATTAGTTGGCGAACCCCAGGAACCGTTGTATGGCTTTTAGCCCGGATGGACGAGGCCACTTGAGAACAGCAGACAACTTTTCCGGGTCCATTTTTAAATCCTGTGGAAGATACAATGTACCCAAGGAAAGGCAAGGAAGACTGCTCAAAGAGGCATTTCTCATATTTGGCATATAGCCTGTTCTCTCTCAGTCTTTGTAAGACCAGGCGTACTTGCCTCCGGTGTGACGCCAAGTCTGCAGAAAAAATCTAAATATCGTCCAGGTAGACCACAACACAAGTATAGAGCAGTTCCCTGAAAATGTCATTAACAAATTCCTGAAAGACCGCAGGTGCATTGCTTAGACCAAATGGCATTACCAGGTATTCATAGTGGCCGTCACGGGTGTTGAAGGCTGTTTTCCATTCGTCTCCTTCTCTGACTCGGATCAGGTTGCAGGCCCCTCTGAGATCCAATTTGGTGAAGATCTTGGCCCCTCGGAGACGATCAAACAGCTCTGAAATAAGAGGTAATGGATACCTGTTTTTTACCGTGATCTGATTTAGACCCCGGTAGTCGATACAGGGCAGCAAGGATCCATCCTTCTTCTTCACAAAGAAGAATCCAGCTCCTGCCGGTGATGACGACTTTCGGATAAATCCTCTTGCTAGATTCTCTTGGATGTAGTCCGACATAGCCTGAGTCTCTGCCTGCGAAAGAGGATAAACTCTCCCGCGAGGAGGAGATGCTCCAGGAAGAAGCTCTATCTGACAGTTATACGACCTGTGTGGAGGTAGCCTCTCAGCCTCCTTTTTCCCAAAAACGTCAGAGAAGGACCAATAGGAGGAAGGCAACCCTGGCAGGGTATCAGGCTGGACTGGAGGCGAAACAGGTTGAATCTGGGTTAAGCAACGATTCATGCAGGTATCTCCCCAACGCAGAACTTCTCCAGTTTTCCAATTTAGGACTGGTTCATGCATCTGGAGCCAAGGTAGACCTAAAAGCAAGGGATGGGACAAACCGGGATATACATAAAATCGCATTCGTTCAGCATGCATTAGGCCTACCCGGAGTTCCACCAACTCGGTTTGAATCTGGACGGGCTCGGTCAGTGGTTTGCCATCTACGGCGGTCACCCGCAACGGATCAGCAAGACGCTGGACTGGTAAGCGGTAATGACCCACAACCGCCTGCTGGATGAAGTTCCCTGCAGCTCCAGAATCCAGTAGACAATGTTCGGAGAATTTTATTGCTCCATAGGACACGAATACTGAGATGTGTAATGAGGGAGAGGACTGTTCTCTACCTAGGTTGGCCCCTCCTACCGAACCTAGGCACTGGAGTTTCCCGACTTTTTAGGACAGAAATAGATCAGATGTTCAGAACTACCGCAGTAGTAACAACTTCCCTCCTTGCGACGTGCCTCCCGGCTGCGGGTGGCCAAACTTACACGGTCTACCTCCATGGCCTCGGAGGAGGAAGGTGATGTACCTGTTTTGAACAAACTAGAATCCAGGTGATAGGACCTTTTGTCCCGCTTGATCTCCATGGAATGCTCCTGAAAGCGCAGGTCAATTCGGGTTGCCAAGGATATTAGCTCTTCCAAGAGGGTAGGTCTGTCCCGTCCCGCCAGCTCATCCTTGATTCTTCCGGATAGGCCTTCCCAGAAGTTAGCAACCAGGGCCTCATTGTTCCACGACAATTCAGACGAGAGGGTGCGGAATTTAACAGCATACTGAGCTACCGTGAGAGTACCTTGGCGCAGGCGGAGCAAGGCAGAAGCAGTCGAAGTGGTGTGACCAGGTTCATCGAAGGTCCTGCGAAAAGCCTCTAGGAAAGATTGAAAATCATTAACCAGTGGATCCCCTCTCTCCCTTAGCGGGTTTAGCCAGGCGAGGGCCTCTCCTCCCAGGTGTGACATGATGAAGCCCACCTTGGCTCGGTCAGAAGCAAACATATGCCCCAAGATTTCGAAGTGTAGAGTGCACTGATTGAGAAAACCCCGACACTGAGTAGGATCACCCTGGAAACGGGTAGGAGCCGCCAGGCGAGGACCTTTACTTGCCATGGGAACTGGTACCTGAGTATTGATAGAAGAGTCTGGTGCAGACGAGGACCCCAAGGAATCCATGCGGGTAGACAAGCTGCGTAGATAAGTCGTGATCTTGTCCTGTTGAACTCCTAAACGGGCCACCTCCTTGCACAGATCCGTGGTCGGAGGTCTCTGGGATCCAGCGGGTTCCATGGCCAGAGCAATCTGTAATGAATGGAAGTGGAGGCAGAGATGGTGAAGTTCACATTCGTCTTTATTTTTTAATGTGGAACCTCGAGACCGCGGTCCGGGGGCTCCAAAGGGGCGTGACTAGTGAGCCCCGGGTAGCAATGATAGAACACGTTGCTCCGGCACTCCCCTTATGGTGGAGTGACCAGATATAGTACTGAGTGCGCTGCCATTGGTTAATTGACTATTTCAAAAAATGCACGCTGCCCCTTTAAGAGAGACGGTGGGCGCGGCCTCGCGTCCTAAGCAACCTTCCTGGAGGCCTGCTGGCAGTGTGCCAGGAACTGGGGAGGACGCCGGACGCTGAGGAGCAGATGGAGCAGGAGACCTCAGCCTGCGCACAGACAGCTGTAGAGGGATAGCCAGAGGAGCAGAAGGTAAGTGACCAGAACGGAGAGCAGAGCCAGCACGGGGACCGAGTGTAACACGTGTTCCTGCATGCACGCTGTACTCCCGCTCCATTTGGTCCATTACATCCACACCGCACTTTGTGTGGTTGTATTGTGTGACCGTGTTTGGCTTCCTTTTGTTAGTATCCTCAGTATCAACCACGCTGTGTATGCTGCTGAGAATGTAGACGGCCTTCTTTCGTTTGTGTGCATACACTGTCAGTGTGGCACCAGTGGTTGAAAACATCTGAGTGGTGAATTCAGTGCGGTCCATCTGTCTTGTGGATTGAGGAATTTCCCGGCGACTCTTGTTGACTGTGCTGAGGATAGTGGTTTTCCGGCTAAGCAGTCATTGTGCAAGTGACAATGATGTAAAGAAATTGTCCGTGGTTACAGTTCTGCCATTGTCCATGAATGGTTCCATCAGCCTCATCACAACAGTTTCGGACAGTTTCTCCCGCTGGGACGACTGGGGTCCTTGCCAAGATATGGGAGGACATTACAGATGTACTTTGATTTCAAGTCGCAAGCCACCCAAAACTTGATGCCAAACTTGTCTGGTTTTGTTGCAATGTATTGCAGAAAACAGCAGCGAGTCTTTGACGGGAAAATCTGTTCATCAATAGTGATGTGTCGGCCAGGGTTGTAGGATGCGATGCAGTTGGTGACAAACGATCTCCACACATCGGAGATTGCAGCAAACTTATCTGTCTCCACCCGCTCACTGCGTGTGAACATGTCATCAAAGCGTAGGTGTTGCATGATGTCTTGGAAGCGGTTTCGGGTCGTAGTTGCAACGATCCTTGGGTTTGCCAGTTTTGCTAACCAGCTGTCACGTAGTGATGGAACCTTGGTCACCCCCTGCAAGATAATGACTGAAATAAATGCCATTAGTTCCGGGAGACCCATGAACCAATCCACTTGCTTCGTTTGACGTGCATGTTGAGTAGTCCATTCTTGAATGAATAAAACAGAGGAAGCTCTGAAGGCGATTCCGGACACTTCGTCTGGCCTTAGCACTTGGCTCTCCATCTGTAGGGTATGGTTCTATTGGGGCGAAATGGAGACTTTTCCCCACTTGTACTTCACGCAACACTGTGCCATTGTTATGGAAATTTAATTAGGATAAATCTATCCTGCAGTGTTTGCTGCTGCTGTTCCCAATCTTAAACTAAAATGTCTTTTTGAGCGCTCAAACGAAATGAGGACTGTCCACACAGAAGTGTCAGTATAACAGTTCGTCAAGACCAACAGTTTATTATTCATTTAAGGTTTTATACTTTTACAAAAAGGGGCTAGTTAGTCAATTAACATACAATTAAAAGCTGCAAGATTATTGGCTGTTTTAGTATAAGTATGATAATTATGATGAAAGGGCTGAAGTAGCAGATTTATTGTTCTTTGCCCCAGTTTTCCTACGTGACCAGTTATCAGAAAATAATAGATATATACCCAGACCTTATGTCTTTGTTTCCCTTTTTTGTGTCCTTGGTAAAAAGTCCCTATGAGCTATCTTTTGCAGCAGCCTGACTTATGTAGGCCAGGGGTCATGTCTTAAGCAACTGATTATAGCTAGCATCAGCTTTTGCATAGATATGTGTGAGCACAGGATTTTTAGCAAGTGAGATCTATCTGACTGTAAATGCATATACATATACATTGAATATATGGAATACATATATATTTCCATGACAGTCCCCCCTTAGATACCACTTGCCCTAAAACTTGCTCCCGTCCCAAAGCGCTGCAACTCTTTTGTGCTGCCGATGGGCTGGCACATGTCTAACACATGCACCCCTCATTGATGCAGGCTTTTCGCAAATGGGCGGTCAGGAGATCTGTCCCTAGCAGGGGTTCATGTGTTTGCAATCAGTCTTTTTATTCAACAGCATGTTCAGAAAAACGTGTGTATTCTTCATCAGGTAGGTCATCTGTCTGGTCAGTCAGAGCATTCACGACATCATTCATGGCTTAGGTGTCTCTTCTGGTACGGGAGCTTCCTTGCAATGCGATACGTGGATCCAAGCAAGCTTTCCCTCTAGTTTTTGGTGTCATCTGGGGCTCTTGGACAGGACCATCAAATCTGGGATCGAGTGTTCTCATTTCCAACTTTTTCACCAACACCCAGTCTCCTGGCTTTCAAGGAGTGCGTACCGGACACTGAGTATGGATCTGGCAGTGAAGAGAAAAACTCGAGAATGGACATTAGTTTTTTGACCAATTCAATTACATAAGCAAACAAGATATCATTTTGCATATTCTGCTGCTGAGGGAAGAATGGACCTAACTTGGGACTAGACCCAAACAAAATTTCGTATGGTGACAGCTTTTCTGGGTCTCTGGGACCTTACGCTAAATAGTGCAATTGGGAGTGTGTAGGCCTAAATCAGACCCTACTGCTAACCAGATCTCTTGTGTCAGATTTGCTGTGAATGCGGGTCCCTGATCACTCTCTATCACTTCTGGAGCCCCATATCTGCACACTATTTTCCGAAAGTAGCTTCTTTGCAGTAGTCTTTGATGACTTGGAAGGCTTCTGTCCATCTTGAAAACGCTTCTTTGACCACAACGACGTATTTGAATCCTCCACTTGGTGACATCTGGATGTGGTCTATCTGGATCCTCTGGAGCTGGTAGAGTGGTCTTGCCAGATAAGGTGAGGGGGACTTTCTTCCACACGTCCAGGCTTGCATTTGCCGCAGGTCAGACAGCTGCTGGTGAATTTGGCTGTTAGGGTGGAGATCGCTGAAGTGAACCAGTAAGCACCAATCGGATCATTCATCTTTGTCTTTGATATGTGGGTGGGTCCATGTGCCCATTGGACCACCATAGGGTGCATACTTTGTGGGAGACAGTGTTTGGAGTCCATTGTAGATAGCCTTCCTTCTTCACATGTTGATCCTTTCGCATTCAGCTCTTCTTCTCCTTTGGAGCTTGGTCTTGCAAATTCTTGAGCAGATCCCTGGACGTCTTTTTGTCTGGATTCTTGTCTTCGGTCGTCATGTAGTAGTCGTCCGGCTCTACGACCTCTCCCACTTCTCCATGTTGTCTTCCTTTGGCCGCTTCTTCGGCTGCCATGTCTGCCATGTTATTGCCTCACAACTCTTCTGTGTTCAGTTTCCCATGCACTTTGATTTTTCAAATTGCCACCATTTTGGAAGTTGGAGTACACCCAGCAGGTCCCTGAAGGCTCCATGATGCTTCAAGGTTGTCCCGCTTGCTGTGATGAAGTCCCTTGCAGCCCAGATGGGCCCAAAGTCGTGTGCTATGCCATGCGAGCACCTGTAGTCGGTGTAGATGTTTGCAGTCTTGACTTCTGCCATCTGGCAGGCCTTCGTCAGCGCTATCAGTTCTGCTTCCTGGGCTGACAGGCTTGGTGACAGACTTCTGGACCACAGGATTTCTTAATTGCTGGTCACTGCACTTCCAGTGTGGAATCTTCTTCATCATCTGCAAATCTGGAGCCATCCAAGTAGATGATAAATTCTGTAAATTTTTGTTCTGAAAAGTCCATATTGTATCCCCCCTTGGGAGTGGAAGTAGAGTGGCCGGGATGAGGACTGTAGCTCTGGAGACGGTGACATTGTGAGACAAAGGCGATAGAGGCGAAGATGCCTGGCTGTGGGGAGATTTATTTGGTTGAGCTTGATTGAGGATTGCCAAAATGTCATGTGGAGTGAGAGTTTCCAGTGGCCGTCCAAGAGTGATGTCAGCAGTTTTGTCCTGGAAGGTGTGTGCTGCAGATACTGCCATCAGACAGGAGGGTGTTCCTCTTGCAACTGGAACCAAGCGGGCTGAGAGACAGCCTAAAAGTCTCTGTTTTCCCCTGTGAATCCGTGTCAGGACTCCAGCAGCATGACCTTCTTTCTTCCATCAGGTAGACGGAAAGGCTTTTCGTAGTCAGGTAGGCCTGGTATTGGCGCTGAGACTGTGGAGTTCTTCCAATTTCCTGAATGAGCTGAAGGCTGCGTCCGATAGAAGGAGCGGGGTTTCGTCGATGCAAGCGCACAGAGGCTGCATTAGGCGTGAGGCATCAGGGATCCAGGTTCTGCAATACGACACTAGACCAGGGAAGGCCTGCAGCATTTTCGGAGTTGTTGGGGGAGCCATATTCTCCACAGTGGTCTTCCAGTCATTTGACAGGTGTTTAGTCTGGTGGGAAATACAGTGTCCCAGGGATGTAACTTGCTTCTGACACCGCTGGACTTTGTTCTTCCAGACCTTGCGTTGCTGTTCCTCCAGGTAGAGTAGGAGAGACAAGGAATGGACTCTGCAGGTATCGATGTCAACCACACAAAAGAGAAGGTCATCCACGTGTTGTAGAAGAGTGACTCCTGCATATTCTGCAATCCAGTTGACGAGGATGGAGGACATTGTCTTGGTGAAACTTGAAGGGCTTGTTCTGAGCACCTTGAGGCAATACTGTCCATATGCACTGCACTGGTGCGTGAAGGCAAACAGGTCATCCAGGCAGAGGGGAACACTGAAAAAGGCACTGGCCAGGTTGATCACCGTGAATACCGTTGCTGTAGCTGGCACTTTTAAGAGCAGAGTGTGCGGGTTCAGCACTGTTGGGGTTTCAAATACCGTAGCCTCTTTCACGGCCTTCAGGCCTTGCACCATTCTGAACTCGGTTGGTTCTTCTTTTATAGTATTTTTCTTTACTGTGGAAAGCTGGGATTGATTCCGATGGGCGAGGCAGACTTGTCCTTCACTATGCGGCAGGGGACTCCCATCTCCCGGCACAGAGCTGGGGGGAAAACAAACCATCTACTAGGATCCACATCATGAGAGATGACGACCAGCTGGCTTTCTTGTTCTCCACCAAGGCAGTCACTGTGTTAGCACCTGCTCTGATCACAGGGGGTCTTCTTGTTGGGACGTCTCCTTCACCGGCTGCTTTTTTCTCAGCATGGGCCATCAGTTGTTTCTTTTTCTCCATGCTCGGTCTCAGGTCAGTATTTGTGCACCAGTTTGAAGAGCTGAGTGGCCTTTTGCCGGTCCAGGGCCTGGGTGAACTGGTTGATTGCAGGGGGCACCTCATGGTGCTTGCACAAGATGAACCTCTGGCGTTGGAGCCGGATGTGGTGCTGCCATTCAATGAAGTGAGTAGGGTCTTTCTTGAGTTGAATATCCTGGCCAATGCCAAAGTTCCTAGGCCGTCTTCTTAGGCGGGTTCACTTAGACCTTCAGTTGGTCAGAGACATCTTGACTCTGGGTGATGGAGTGGCTTTCTGGTACTATGTCTAGCACCTCCTGTGATAGGCCTGCAGTGGTTGTTTGAGGTTCCTGTTTCTTCTTGAGTCAGGGGTGAAGAAAGTGTCACGTCCCATCCTCCTGGAACACTCTGGTCGCCATCAGCTTCTGCAGTAGGTCCACTCCCAACAGGTTGAGGGTGCAGGTCTTTGACACAACAAACTGGGACATGATGGAGTGTTCTGGCTGAGTCCACACGCTCAGGGGCTTCATAATCTGGAAATATCTGACTTGACCATCAATTCCCATGCAGGACGCAGAAGATTCTGATAGACAGGTGAGGTTGCGGAGATTCACATATCTCATCACGCTTTTGGTTGCACTAGTGTCCACAAGAAAAGATCTGACTACGCCATCCACTCTCAGGGTATTGGTCCCACTAATGGGGTTCCCTGTGGACCAGGGTGCTCCTGTCCTATGGACGGGTTCTTCACTGCTTTCCTTGTTTTCTCCTTGGCTTGCTCCTCTGGGCAAAGTCTTGGGCTGTAGGGGTTCTCCGCAGCGGTTCCGGTAATGGTCAGGCTTGCCACAGTTAAAACACTTGACGGTTCTTCTGTCCTTATAGCGTGGTTGCTCATTTTGGTCTGTGGCACCATCAGGGGGGCTGTCTTCCGTACTCCTGGCTGGGATTCAATCCCTTTTGCGACTGTGAGCAGGGTGTCCATTGCTATTGACCTGTACTCAGGACTAGCTACTATCAGTGGCTTTTTGATTGGTTCTCTCAGTCCATGCACAAAGGCCTGTGCCAAAAATTTTTTTTTGCGGTCTCTGTCGGCTCACTCGCCAACCGAGCTCTCTTTTTTGGTAGAGTAGGAGTCTCTTCATCTGCAAGATAAATAATTTCAAATTAACATTTTGTTTTGGTTCTAAATAAAAAAGATAGGCAGGAAATAAAAATAGGTAATTTGAAAAATCTAACCTGAAGACAGCTCAGAGTCCGAATCCAGTTGAAGGACTATGTCTTCTCCCTCTGAGTCAGAAGGGTTGGTGTTGCTCAGGATCAGTTCCAATGCCTGTTGAATGGTGTGCCTTCTCTGCATTTTGTTTCTTGTGAACAAAATAGGTGAAGCAGTCACCTATTTATCCCAAACAGCACAAAAGGCTGCATGCAAATTTGCTAAGGTGTTAGCAACCTTATGCATATCGCCTGCACAACAATGCAGCTGGGGGGTGGGCAGACATATTCAGGAGCTGCTTACATTCTTTTGTTTACACTATCTTCCAATACCTTTGTTGAGGTGGATCAACACAACACAATTGCCCCCTGCAGATTCCTCAAGCAATGGCCACATTTACAAATGAAAGGATGCTAATTGGAGCCAACAGAGTTGTCAGTTTGGACTAAAGGGTATGTCACACTAAACAAGGTTGCTAACGAGATCGCTAAAAAACGTCACTATTTAGCGATCTCGTTAGTGACGCTATTGTGTGTGGCATGTAGCAACGACGTGGCCCCTGCTGTGATCTCGCTGATCGTTCACTAAAGTTCTGGACCGTATTTAGATCGTTGGCGTCCCGCTGGTGACGCTATATCGCTGTGTCTGGCACCTTTTGTGAGCGATGTGCGCTGTTTTTTACATCGCAATGACCGTTAAAGTCGTTAATGAGATCGCTAACCGCTTATGAGTCGTTAACGAGATCGCTAAGTGTGGCAGCTACTAGCGACATTAAAACGATCACAAAAACGATTGCATTAGTATGCGTCGTTATTGTGATCGTTAGCGGGAGCGTTTAGTGTGGCAGTACCTTTAGGGTCATTTGACCCTCTTTCCAGACTTCAGGGGGAGCTCAAAATTTCTGGGAGTTCTAGTGTTAAAATTAAAAATATACTGCCCACATATTGAAGAGTATGATATCTCCATCAGACGCCTCATCAATCTGTGGGCTACAAATTGTAGCATTTCAGGCCTCCATTCCACTGTTCTTGCTGTCTGTTACCCTAGTTCAATATACTATTTGGGGTAAAAATTAAAAAAAATACTGGCCAAATATTGAAGAGTGTGATATCTGTCTGATGCCTCATCTATCTGTGGTCTACAAATTGTAGCATTTCAGGCCTCCATTCCACTGTTTTTGCTGTCTGTTACCCTAGTTCAACACACTATTGTGCAGGCCAGAAAATTAAAAGTGGTCTATCTCCGTCAGACGTCTAATCTATCTGTGGGCTACAAATTGTGCATTTTAGGCCTCCATTTAAGTGTTTTTGCTGTCTGTTACCCTAGTTCAGTACACTATTGTGCAGGTAAAAACAGAAAAAACAGGCCAGAAATTTGAAAGTGGGCTATCTCCATCAGACATCTCATCTATCTGTGGGCTACAAATTGTGGCATTTAAGGCCTCCATTCAAGTGTTTTTGCTGTCTGTTACCCTAGTTCTATACACTATTGTGCATGAAAAATCAACAAATACAGGCCACATATTTTACAGTGTGCTATCTCTGTCACACGACTCAGCTATCTGTGGTCTAAAAATTGTGTCAATTCAGGCCTACATTGAAATGTTCTTGCTGTGTGCTACTGTGTTATCCCACAAAGTGGCCTTTTTTTTGGGATACGGGATATATAGTGTGTTGTCATCTAAATGCTTTGAATTTTTATGGGGACTGGGCATTTTAAATATATTGTGAGAACTGCTGACAGGCAGCATAAAAGGGGTTCATCTCTCCTCCCAAGCTTGATCACGTGACCCAGCTTTGTTTTAATATGCAAAATTTTCTTGAAAAACAGCTCAGGGCACTCAGCCAATGACTGCAGCTGAAACGTCACATAGAAGGGGGAATAGCCAAGTCCTTGGAGAGTTTTGAACTTTGAAGTAGCAATTGATGGTCGGACATCTCAGTAAGAGGAGGCCATTTTGTAGGTGATGGAATTAACTACTTGCTCCCTTCCAGCTTTGCTTAAAACGTTGACTGGCACGAAAAGGGGAGTTAATAGTCTTCATATGAGGAAGAATACCATTGCACCTCTAGGAGGGAGCATTACCTCAGGGAAGAAACAGAGCACATTGCTGAAGAAGAGATATTCAGACTTAATAAAACCAGAGGTTACTAAGATCTGCCTATCTGCAGGTACACAGCAATCTTCAACCGTGAGTGTAATCCCCTTCCTCAGTTTACTGCTGTTTGTAAATAATAATTAGCCCCATTTCCTTCAGTAAAAAGAGTTCTGTTTCAGATTCTTATGGCTGCTTCATGACTGGGGCTCAGATACACCAACTACTACAACCATCATCATCTTCTGCCTTGAGTCAGTTACTGCGCAGATAGAAAGTATGAGGAGCAGAGGGTGAACGCTTGGGCGGTGGTGTACTCTGTCAGCTGATTACGAAGGCAAAATTTTCAATATTAAATCATGACTGGAAGTGCCGAAGCAGGCCAGGACTCACAACCACACACTGTTGGCGTTCCTGGGCCTAAATCTGACAACCAATCACCTAGAAATACTGAACTTGTTTGACGATGATGTCAAAAAGGAGCCCCTGCAGTTGCTATAACAGAAACTAGAGATTTTGACATTTCGGCTGGATTTCAAGATGTGTCAATTGGAGAGCGCAGTGGTCATAGATGTTACTTCCATGATATGGATGTTTCCACTAGACAATCCATCCAACATGTCATAGAATCAAAATCTGTTTTTTCTATTCAGCTGTGCACAAACTATGTCAAATTGATTGCTGGACCCCAATGGGTTTTGACCCAGTACAATGTTGACTACAGTCCATAGATGTAATCTAGATCCATAAGGTCACCTCTACTTTACCAGCATGATGACTAATAGGAAAAGCACATGGCTTTGATGGAGCTGTTCTTTTCTTGCCAAAGAAACGAAATAAGATCAATGCGGTGGTTAGCCGCACATGCAATGAAGAAATAGTAAAGATTACAATTACTTTCACAAATGAGTTACCACCAACATCACCAACTTGCTTTCACTTTTACAACATTATATTATGAAGGCTTCGTAAGATGATGAATATGAAGCAAATAGGTATGAATTATTATCACACAAATGATGCAACAGAAGTCAGAACACACAACCTATCTGTGTTGTAAGGATTTACCACCTCAATTTTGCAGTATGAGGCTAGTATCAAGTTGCATTGATGTGAACCACAAAGTCCTTCAAAGTGAAACTGTTATTGATGTAATGTACAATTTGTTCTCAAAAATTTGATCACATACTGTTATGAATGTGCTAGAGATGGTTTCTGAGCAGAGGCTCCCTCTGGTGGTTACAGACAGTACTGAACCTTTCAGCGAGGAATGGCAATCTGGGATCACGGACTGGTCTGATATAAGGGAGGTTCCCTCCCATGATGGTTGCCGATGATCAATTGTTCTTGTCTCAATTGTGGTTCCTGGTTCATTTGGAAGTTTACTGAGTCTGGCCTGCATCTTCTGCTATCAGATAAGATATTTTCTGCTTTTATTTTTGTGCTTGCTTTTTGAATTATTCCCTGCACTTCTGTGGAGGTCAGCCAGGTCCCCTCCGGGGGCTTGTGCTCCTCTCAGTTTATCTGGAGCCACTGTTGTTTGTTCATTTGCTTTTTTCTGTTTTTTCAGTGGCTGCGGCTTAGTTTTGTTACACCAGAGAACTGATTTAGGTGGTAGAGATCGTGTGATCTCAGGTGTTTTTGCAATCAGAAGAGTTGGTATTTTTTAGGGGGTTTTTTTGGATTGCAGTGAGTATCCTTTCCTGTACTTTTCTGTCTAGACGGATTGGGCCACAGATTTGCTCATTCTATTTTCTGTCTGTGTCCGTGCTTCTTCTTGTCTAACCGCCATTACATGTTTGGGGGCTTCCTATTTTCTTTGGGGATCTGCTCCGGGGCAGATAGCTTTCATCTTTCTGCCTTTAGGTGTAGTTATCTCTCAGGCTGTGACGAGGCGTCTAGGATCAACGTAGGAACGCTCCACGGCTACCTCTAGTTGTGTGGTTAGTTCAGGTTACCGCAATCCAATAGGTTCCAGCCTCTCTGGTGTTTTGCCGTTTTTGCTTATTCTCCTCAGCTACCAAAATATAACAACATACCTTCTATGATGCTTGCATTAAAGAACTGATTGGACAGGCTGTGGGTACCTGTGCTGCGCAGGGTTCGGAACTGTCGAGGCTGCGTCCCCTGTTTCCCGGGGAAAGGAATAGGGGACCATACAGGCCCCATGACCCAAGAAGAGAGTGCGTGTTTAGACAGGGAACCTGGCCGGAATCTGAAGGGAAAAAGCGCGCGAAGCAGGAGTGAGTTTCCCGATGTCTGTGTGTGAACAGCAAGGGGGGCTGCGCGCAGCGCACCCGAAGCGCCAGCTCTGCGACAGACTGCAGGAGACAGACCCGGTGACTTAGAGGCAAGGGGCCAGGCTAAGAGAAAGTGCACATGAAAGCAGAGAGTTTTGGCAGGTACAAGCAGCGCATAGGAGGCTGAGCAGAGTGCTCTGTCCTTACAGCACTGGCATCGCAAAGGATTGTACCCAGTGACCACCAGAAAGCGAGGCGCCGTGCGCTCCATGACCGTGAGTATAGCAGGAGAGAGAGCCAGTTCATGCCACGTGTCCAGATTGGATACCCAATAATTAAGGCATAGAAGAATCAGGAGGACATTGGTACAGTCAGCAAGGTACTCCCTCAGCATCTACCAAAACTTTGCACTCCTTGTGCGAGTACCTCGCACCTAAGGGCCAGGGCGATGGGGGGGTCTGAGAAAAATCTCCCAGAACTTTGCCAGTGTTCCACTGCCTCCGCTGGATTGGAGTTATGTCTCTCTCACCTGTACTCCTCAGTTGTCCAGCAAACTGTGACATCTGCAGCCAGCGTTTTCAGATGGGAATTTTTTTTAATAATTCCGCAAGAAAGGCCTTCAGGCACTGCAACATTTCAGTACACCTGTCTGCCTCTGGAACATGAGATATAAAGTTCTCCTTGTAGCATGGGTCTAGAAGTGTCACCAATCAGTATTGGCAGTCACCTAAAATTTTGAGAATGCGAAGGTCACGGGAAAGGCAGCATAACATAAACTCAGTCATGCGTGCCAGACTGCTAACAGGCAAGACTTCCGTGTCCTTACCAAAAAGACCACTCACCATGCTCTCCTCCTCTTCCACCTCCTCCTTCTGCTTCTCCTCCTACTCCCTGTCCTAAGGCCATCCACGCTGAATAGACGGTATGACAGTTGTGCGTGTAGTAACGTCTATAGCGCATGAAACTAGCTCCTGTTCTTCCTCCTCTTTCTCATTGTCACCCAATCCATGTTGAGATGAGATGAGGCTGGCCTGTGTGTAATCACCCGGTATGGTTCCTTGCTCCATCTTATCATGCTCCACCAGCAATGCATCCTGTTTGATTGTGAGTAGAGGATTTAACACTCTATTAATTGTCCTATTCCTCACTATACTTTCCCCTCTCCAGTCTATCCTTAATGCAGCAGCTAGTTTCGTCCAACTGGCTGATCGGTACTCGGATGCATACGCTTTTTGCCTGTCGTTACACTGGCTGCCCATTCATGGCTGCAGATTTGCACAGAACTGTAAAAATTTTACCAACTCAGGAGGCACTCAGATATATAACATCAGGCGATTTATTAATTGCAGTACTACTAATGTTATATGCAAAATACAAATTACTGAGTGCAATTTAATGTATATAGGCTGCACAATAAGGAAACTTAAAACCCGC
This sequence comes from Oophaga sylvatica, assembly GCA_033576555.1. Lineage (NCBI taxonomy): Eukaryota > Metazoa > Chordata > Amphibia > Anura > Dendrobatidae > Oophaga > Oophaga sylvatica. The sequence goes on from JARQOD010000006.1 coordinate 323,169,499, forward strand.
ATTCTCGAACACATCAGAGATATAGAAAATAATAATACCGATACTCGCAATGCCTCCATATCCTCTAAGCATTTTATTATGTATCATAATGGTAGTACAGCAACACTGAGAATAGCAGGCATTGAATCTATAGACAATCGCAAAAGAGGTGGAGATGTGAGGAGACGCCTCTTAACCAGAGAGGCATTTTGGATATTTAATTTAGAAACGAGGTATCCAAAAGGTCTGAATAAAAGAAATGATATAATGTATCACTATTAATGGACATGTTTATATGTATGTATTTTTATTTTATTTTTTTATGTTGATTTTCCTATATTTTGATGGTCTAGCATAGTTACTATATGTGTCTAGTTAGTCTCAGGACCTGTGATTGAGTGATCATGTGATCTGTTAAATCTGTGTCATTGGTTCGTACAACATATATATCTAATGCATAGTAAAGATGTTACAGCTTTGATAAAGATCCCTATAGGATCGAAATGCGTAAGCTGCTATTAGTGCCTTCAGCGCATCCATTCAAATCTGAGGAGATCGCCATAATTTCATGTTTTTATGGGAATAATAAAGAATTGAATTTTAGAAGCTGGAAAACCTTTTTTTCCTCATCTTCTTCAGTCAAGTCACGCCGGAGTCCAGGCGGGTTCTTGTGCTTCTGTGGTGGTTGGTGAGCTGGCTAGGGCTTTCAACCCAACCTTTTTTCACTTTGTGTATTTTGGGACAAGGCAGGCCTTGCATTCAATGCATAGGCAAACATTATTGCAGTACCAAATAAAGCTTAATGGGAACTTTGATTTAACGTAGCCATTCACTATGTGGCTTCAAAGGGTTATTGGAGTGTGTGTAACGTTGGGGCAGGGCAGGCCTTGCATTCAGTGCCCGGGCAAACAGTATGGCAGTACCAAGCTTAATGGGAACTTTGGTTTCATCTCTACCCATTACTAGTAAATATATTTGAATAGAAATTAAACCATTCCAGAGAGTGAGAATGAGGGTGTAGGGGTTGAAGAAGGGAGTGGGGAGTATAAGTATTATATATTTTTTTATATTTTTAAACGTTTGATGGCTTTTTTTTTACGGTTGGCCAGCAACTGCCATTCTCCTGTATGTGAAAAGAAGTGAATTAAAAAAATGCATTTTGTCTAATGCAATTTTTTGTAATATTCAAGTAGAATTCAAATCCACTTGAAAATATTCATCTTGTCTAAAAGTCACACTTTAGTGCTAATGCTTGATAATACCTTTTACTTTTGATAAAGGAGTTTAAATTTACAGCTTGGCCATATCACTTTTCTCAAAGGTTTTCTCCTTTTCTTGAAAAAACAAATTTGTCAACATTTTGCAAAAATTTAGAACAAATTCAGCATCGTTTCAAATACAACTTTTTAACTTTCTGTTTCCACCATTAATGGTGAAATAGACTTTACCATTCCTGTTTCTTATTTTAAAGATTTTGATTGTGTATATATATTTTCTTACCTTTCGTATGTTCCAAATATAGATGTTAAGAGGCAGCAATTGCTTTAGTTTGACTATAAAATTGTAAACAGCTTTTTCTAAAAACCGTAATTGTGATTGCAATTTAATCACATGTTCTATTTGCTATTGATTGAATCAAATGCAGTAGAGTATGACAAGTACCTAAATGGTTATTTCTATCATTTGTAGGATAAATAGTAATTTATGTAACATCTAATTTGCCACAAATCAGATAATAAATATTATGTTAACAATACTAACTCATTATGTTTTGCTGGTGTTCTGTTTTGCTTGTATTTTGTGTTGCCCTTTTCACCTTATTTGTTCTGGACAATTTAATTCATTGATCTCTATTACAAGAGCTATAAAACTCCTTGTGAAGCTTTGCGAGTACAAATCTATTTCATGCTTGGTAAGTGGGCTTTGAGCCAAGCTTGTTAAAGGGCATGGTGTATCATCTAAAGTAGATATAGAAAATGAGCTTAACTTTTTGTAACCAGTTTATAGTTAAAACTAACAAAGTAACTTTTTCAATAATTATATTACAGTATAGAATTTGACTTAAAGAGCTTATTACATACATGGAATAAATTTACCAAAATATGATACAAACATCTTACATTGATAATTTACTTTATGTAAAAATAAATTCATATATCGAAAAAATGTGGATCCATCTTGTATTTAATAATGTAAGTTTGTCATTTAACACAGAAGCAGAAATTGTATACAAAGGCTGTATAAGGATGGATAACTTTAGATTATTGAATTTAGTGATACATAGACTTATAATATCTGTCAGTGTATTACATGTATATAAAACTTGATTAATATAAAAGTAATGTTAAACAATTATTTGTATCCATATTACATAGTACTGTAGGTTTTTTAATAAAGTAAAAAAGCACTATTATTTTTAAAGAATTTACTAAGATAATATTTAGTTGAAATTGAAAATGAATCATAATATAAAATTAAATTATCTGTAAGTCCCTAAAATTTATCTGGATAAAGTTAATTATTTTATTAAATCAGTTGATATTTCTTATTGTATTGTCAAATAAATGCTTTATCCACCCTGTTTGACAATCCTTCAGTAATACATAAGAATAATAAAAACACAAACAATAAAAAAATAAAAAGGACTTGTTCTAATGTTTTGGAAAGGCAAAGTCAAATTGGTTGATGAGTGACTAGAGATTTAGTGACTGGTCAGTTGTAGATTAACTTTGAATTCACGGGAACTGAAAGATTTACTGAAGTTTGAAATTTTCCTGCAGTTTAAGTAGAACAATTTACAATTCAATTCTCAAGGATCGTGAAATAAAAAGTGCATTGCAACATTTCTCACTCTGCTGAAGACTGCAGCAGTCAGAAAGAAGGCAAAAGACGTAAGGAGCTGCTGTGCCGGCTTTCCCATAATGCCTTGTAACTATCAAATCATAAGTTGCAACACAGCCCGTCATGGGGCACTATCACAGTCACTATAAAAAAGGAGGGTTGACCAAGCAATGCCATTTTAGAATTTTACATCATAGGAATAGAGTGACACAGATCATTACATAAAAGGAAAGAAAAGGCATACAGTAAATCTGATTGTTATACATTACTGCAATGTTGAAACACAATGAAGATGGGAATGGTAGTCTCAGTCTGTGAATAATAATCCAAACATTCATGTAAGGGCTCATGCCCACTTGCGATTAAATTGGATGAATTCAATCTGATAAAAAATCATATTGAATTCGTACCAATGTTATATATTTTGAAGGCTGAGAATCGCACAAATGTTCTCCACATGGTTATCCGTATGTAATCCGTTTGCAATGCGATTTCCTTGCATCTATGTATCCATGTGACTTCCGTATGGCATCCGTATGTCATGCATATGACTTTACATTTCTCACTGATTTTCCCCATTGAATTTAATGGCTCAATGGGCTGAAATGAGGAAAATACTTGGGTTTTTCTCTCAAATCACACTGTTGGTTTGTGTGGTGTCCAATTTTTTCTCGCACCCATAGACTTGCATTGGCGAACCTCGGCAGATATACGTTAACAATCGCAGGATGCTGCGATTTCACTCGCACGTAGAATACGCCCGAGTAAAAAAATGGTGATGTGAGCTTCCCCATAGATTAACAGTGGTCCGAATGCTAAGGGATGTTTTCTCGCATAGCACTCATATGTATTCAACGCTAGTGTGACTCCGGCCTGCCAGCAAAAATCGGATTTCATCCCACAATATAATTCAATGGGTGCGATAAAAAATCCCACAGAACTCGCACAGCAATAGTACCATGCGAGTGCTGTGCGATTTTTACACTGACCCCGGCTATAGGGTAGATGGAGAAATTCATTTCTCCACCTTCTCTGCAGCTGTGTGAGACGCTTGGAGCACACTCGCATGACACTCGGCTCCTGGTCGCAGCAGAGCAGTAGCCGAGGGTCATTAGCATATCACATCCGATGCTCTAGGATGCAGTGCGGCCTAAGGGTACGTACCCATATGCGAGAAGAAAACGGTCCAATTTTCAGACCGAAAAAACGGACGAGTGCCATACGATTGTTATGCGAGTGTCATGTGATTTCCGTGCGATTTTTAAACCGAATATCCGAATGACATGCGTATGAAATCTGTATGCAATGCAATTTTAACATGAGATTTAACATAGAGCAGTTCTCTGTATGTAAAACTCATGTTAAAATGGCGATGTAATACACAACTGTACACATCGTTTTAAGACAAAAAAATCTTCAAAACACATACATACATATATTATAGAGATATATATAATATCTATAAAATATATATGTAATACATACATATAACATAATACAACAATATGCCATACCTGTCTGTCTTGTCCCATGCTGTAATCCATATCTGGGGGATATACAGTTTACAACCTGGATGGTGCTAAGAGGCGACCACCCCGGCTGTAAACCACTAGTGAATGAGAAGATGCTGCCGGCGCAGCATCAGTGACTAGCGGTAACATCACTGATGCTGCGCTGCCTCACAGCCTGACCCCCACTGAACTCTTGAGCATGGGAAAATGAACTGGCATTTTCCCATACACAAGAGTTCAGCGTGGGTCAGGTTTTGAGGGAGCGGAGCTTCAGAGACGTCACCGATAGTCACTGAAGCTCTGCTCTCTGCATCTCAATCATTCACCAGTGCTTTACAGCCAGGGCGGTTGCAACTAAGCACAGCTCCTCATTGTAAACTGTATATCCCCAGATATGGATTACGGCATGGGACACAACGACGGACAGGTATGGTATATTGTTGCTTTATTATTTTATGTTTATTACAGGAGAATGAGGGCTTCACATGGATTAGATGTGTTTGTAAGTATGGTTTAATTAATAAGAATAATAATAAAGAAGTCTGCGTTTTATTTTAAATAAAGGATTTTTTAATCGGTGTCTGTGTTATATTTATTATTTGACTATATGGGGTTAGTAATGCTGGCGTCTAATTGACGCATCTTCATTACTAACTTTCTCAAAAGTCAAGTCGAACGAAATCGGCCGACTATTGCGAAACGTCGGAGGTCCGACTGAAACACGAAACCCAATGCAAATCAATGGGGAAGCAAAGTCGGTAGGGGGTGGAGGACAGGAAACACACCTACAGTGCCAATTTCAATGGCAGCGACATCAATTCTTATTACTTAAGATTTGCAACCTTAATTTACTTTATAATAATAGTTACGCATTGAAAACTGGGTGTTATTTGCCTAAAGTTGTGGGGGGGGTAGGGCTGGCTCCAGGTTTTCGTGTGCCCCGGGCTAAAGAGTGTCAGTGTGCCCTGTTATGATTTGGTAACTGAGGAGGACAGGAGCAAAACAGCAAGGCTGCCGAACACCTGAGAGGTTGGAAACTAATGGGTTGCAGATCCCTAAACTAACTGCACAACTAGAAGCAGCCGTGGAGCATACCTACGGTGGACTTAGATGCCTCGGCACAGCCGGAGAGCTAGCTACACCTAAAGATAGAAACAGGAAACCTAACTGCCCCGGAGTAGAGCCCCAAAGGAATAGGCAGCCCCCAAACATATAATGGCGGTTAGACAAGACGAAACACAAACGCAGGCAGAAAATAGAGTGAGCAAACGCTGGATCCATACACTGCCTAAATAGGACAGGACAGAATACTATCTGCAACCCAGCAAAACCCTAGCAAAACTTCCAACACTTCTGATTTCAAAAATGCTGAGATCGCACGATCTCGCCACCCACTAAATCAGATCTCATTGTGAACAAGGCTAACGCGCAGCCACTCAAAAAGCAGGGAAAGAGCAATTGAACAAATAACAGTGGCTACTGAAAAACAGAGAGTAGCACAGGCCCCAGGAGAGGACTCGGCTAACCTCCACAAAGGTGCAGACAAAAATGGAAATAGCAAACAAGCAGAAATTATCTTATCTGAAGGTAGCAGACGAAGGCAAGACACCGGCAGACTTCCAAATGAACCAGGAAACAACAATTGATCACCGGCGAGGATCATGGGAAGGCAGCTCCCTTATATCAGCCCAGTCAGTGACTCCTGATTGCCAGTCACAGCTGGCAGGTGAGGAGGACCTGTCATTAGATGCAGCTTCAGTAACGTCAGCAACCACCAGAGGGATCCTCAGCTCAGAAATTATCTCCAACACATTCACAACAGGGCCCTTTTAACAAATGCCACAATTCATGATGTTCCGATACGGCAGAGAAATATAGGTATAGTACAATTCCAAATACTTCACTTCTTACATTACATGACTGATATCTGTTTTAAATTCTACAATAGCTCAAAAACCGGACAGTATATTCCTGCATACAGTATAATGGCCACCACATTGTGCGCCATACAGAATAATGAGCCCCATATATTGCTCCATAGAGAATAATTGGTCCCATATAATGTTCCATACAGTAAATGATGAGCTCCACATAATGATACAGTATATGATGGTACCCATATAATGTGCCATACAGTATAGCACTGTCCCCATAGAGTATAATGAGCCCCACATATTGCTCCATACAGTATAATGAGTCACATATAAAGCTCCATAAAGTATATGATGGGCCCCATATAATGCTCCATACAGAATAGGCCCCATATGTGCTCCATATGGTGCTCCATAACCTATATGATGCCCCATAAATAATGAACCCCATATGATGCTCCAGTATATGATGGGCCCCATGGATGATGCTCCAGTGTATGATGGGCCTATATAATGCTCCATATATATCAGGCCCCATTTATAATGCTCCAGTGTATAATGGGCCCCGTATATGATGCTCCAGTGTCTGATGGGCCCCATTTATAATGCTCCAGTGTATGGTGGGCCCCATGGATGATGCTCCAGTATATGATGGGCCTATATAATGCTCCATATAAAATGGGCCCCATATGATGCTGCAGTATGTGATGGGCCCCATGGATGATGCTCCAGTGTATGATAGGCCAATATAATGCTCCATTTATAATGGGCCCCATATGATGCTCCAGTATATGATGGGCCCCATGGAAGATGTCCAGTGTATGATGGGCCTATACACTGTGTGCAGAATTATTAGGCAAATGAGTATTTAGATCATATCATCCTTTTTATACATGTTGTCCTACTCCAAGCTGTATAGGCTTGAAAGCCAATTATGTAAATCAGGTGATTTGCATCTCTGTAATGAGGAGGGGTGTGGTCTAATGACATCAACACCCTATATAAGGTGTGCTTAATTATTAGGCAACTTCCTTTCCTTTGGCAAAATCGGTCAGAAAGGAGATTAGACGGACTCTGAAATGTCAAAAATTGTTAGATGTCTTGAAGATGGATGCATTAGTCTTGAAACTGCCAAACTTTTGAAGCATGATCACTGAACAATCAAGCGTTTCATGGCAAATAGCCCACAGGGTCGCAATAATCCTGTTGATAAAAAAAAGGCTCAAAATAACTGCCCATGAATTGAGGAAAATCAATTGGCACCAGTTTTGCCATATTTCAGAGCAGCAACGTTACTGGAGTATCAAAAAGCTCAAGGTTTGCCATACTCAGGGACATGGCCAAGGTAAGGAATGCTGAAAAACGACCAACTTTGAACAAGAAATATAAGATAAAACGTCAAGACTGGGACAAGAAATATGTTAAGACTGATTTTTCTAAGGTTTTATGACTGATTAAATGAGAGTGACTCTTGATGGGCCAGATAGATGGGCCCGAGGCTGGATCAGTAAAGGACAGAGAGCTCCGACTCAGACGCCAGCAAGGTGGAGGTGGGGTACTGGTATGAGCTGGTATCAACAAAGATGAACTTGTGGGACCTTTTCGGGTTGAGGATGGAGTGAAGCTCAACTCCCAGACCTACTGCCAGTTTCTGGAAGACACCTTCTTCAAGCAGTGGTACAGGAAGAAGTCGGGATCGTTCAAGAAAAACATGATTTTCATGCAGGACAATGCTCTATCACATGCATCCAAATACTCCACAGTGTGGCTGGCCAGTAAAGGTCAAAAAGAACGAAAAATAATGACATGGCCACCTTGTTCACCTGATCTGAACCCCATAGAGAACCTGTGGTCCCTCATAAAATGTGATATGTACAGGGAGGGAAAACAGTCCACCTCTCGGAACAGTGTCTGGGAGGCTGTGGTGGCTGCTGCACGCAATGTTGATCGTAAACAGATCAAGCAACTGACAGAATCTATGGATTGAAGGCTTTTGAGTGTCATCGTAAAGAAAGGTGACTATGTTGGTCACTGTTTTTTTTTATTTTTGTTTTTGAATGTCAGAAATGTTTATTTCTAAATTTTGTGTTGTTATATTGGTTTACCTGGTGAAAATAAACAAGTGAAATGGGTAAATATTTGGTTTTTATTAAGTTGCCTAATAAATCTGCACAGTAATAGTTACCTGCACAAACAGATATCATCCTAAAGGTACTGCCACACTTAGCGATCTCGTTAGCGATCACGATAACGACGCAAGCTAACGAGATCGTTGGTGTGATCGCTTTTAGGTTGCTAGTAGCTGCCAAACAGGAGATCTCATAAACGACACATCAGCAGTCAGCGATCTCTTTAACGACTTTGGCGGTCGTTAGGATGTCATTAGCATGTACTGAGCGCTTCTGATTCATAGGAATTTCCAGCATCGCTCCTGCTCTCTGCGTCCTGCTAGCCTGCTTTGCAACTTCTGCGATCCTCTCTGTGACGCAAAAGAGAACCTACAGATATTGCGATCCACTCCGTGACGCTAAAAAGCCCTAGTCCCGCTTGCGCAGCTGTCATATGCGTCACAAACGAGGTCGCTCGTCGTTCGCAAAAGGTGCCAAACACAGCGATATAGGCTCACCAGCGGGACGCCAACGATCAAAAAACGGTCCAGAACGCTAGTGAACGATCAGCGACATCACAGCAGGGGCCACATCGTTGCTACATGCCACACACAACGACGTCGCTAACGAGATTGCTAAATAGTGACGTTTTAGCGATCTCGTTAGCGATCTCGTTAGCGATCTCGCTTAGTGTGGCATACCCTTAAGATAGCCAAATCTAAAAAAAACCCCACTCCAACTTCCAAAAATATTAAGCTTTGATATTTATGAGTCTTTTGGGTTGATTGAGAACACAGTTGTTGTTCAATAATAAAAAGAATCCTCTCAAATACAACTTGCCTAGTAATTATGCAAACAGTGAATAATGCTCCATATATAATGGGCCCCATTTATAATGCTCCAGTGTATGATGGGCCCCATGGATGATGATCCAGTGTATAATGGGCCCCGTATATGATGCTCCAGTGTATGATGGGCCCCATTTATAGTGCTCCAGTGTATAATGGGCCCCGTATATGATGCTCCAGTGTATGATGGGCCACATGCATGATGCTCCAGTGTATGATGGGCAAATATAATGCTCCATATATAATGTGCCCCATTTAAAATGCTCCAATGTATAATAGGCCCTATCTATGATGCTCAAGTGTATGATGGGCCACATATATAATTCTCCAGTGTATAATGCTGCCCATATATTGCTCCAAACATTAAAAAAAATGAAATACCTCTCATCGCTGGGCACTGCTCTACTCTGGACTCCTCAGCATCATCATCTTCCAACTTTCTGCACTGTAACTTTTCAGGCAGAGGGTGCACAGACGTGACGTCATTGCACTCTCTGACCTAAATGTCACTGTCAGGAAACGAGGAAGACGTCACAGCGGTGGAGCAGGGAGAGGTAAGTATTGCAAGTGCTGGGGCACTGAGCAAGCAGGGGGGCCCACTCGTGGGTGACGGCATAGGCACATGGCCCCTCATAGTACGCAAGTGTGTCTGACGGCGAGTGGGCCCCACCACCGTCAGAGACATTTTTGCATATAAGAGGGGCCCTGTGCCAGTGCCGTTGTCCACGAGTGGGCCCCCCGCCTGCTTAGGGCACCGGCACTTGCCCGGGAGCGCCAGGTGCTGACACAGGCCCTGGGGGGTACAGACCAGTTAGGGAGGTGGAAAAACTGGCATATGTTGAGGTGTAGGCCTGGCGTTCAGCAGCTGCAAATGGAGGAAATGGAGAAGTCGGAGGAAGAGGAGGACAAAGGGAGCCATTTTGCTGGCAACCTATGTGTCATCAGGGAAAGGTGGTACAAAATCCTTTGAAACCCAGGCATGGTTCATTTTAATGAAGGTGAGATCACCAACATTTTGGGTCGACAGCCGGGTCTTTCTTTCTGTCAGGATTGATCCAACTGCACTGAAGACTCTTTCTGATAGCATACTACCAGCAGGGCAAACGAGCTTCTGTAAAGCATATTGTGCCAATTCAGGCCAGGTGTCCAGTTTACAGGCCCAGTAGTCAAAGAGGAATGAACTGTGAGGGAGAACATCGATAGGGGAGGAGAGGTAATTTTGACTCATAGTTGACAACTGCTGTCTCCTGTCTATTGCAATCGATTCAGCATTACCAGTCGTGTGAGCGGTACTCGAGAAATCAGTCCACAACAGGGTCATGAAACCCCTGTCTCCAATGCCACTTCGGCTGTGTGCACCACAAACACCTCTTCCGTTTGGCCCAGTACGGCTCACGGTAGAACCTGCACCGCTGCTGTGTGCTGGGAATGCCTCTAACAAACGGTTTACCAGAGTTGCTTGTTTGTTTGCCAATATTAGCTATAGGTTCTCTTGTGGCATGATGTTCTGTAATTTGCCTTTATAGAGTTAATCGAGGATTCTGGCCAACCAGTAGTCGTCATCCTATACAATTTGGCAATGCGGGGGTCCCTTTTTAGGATCCACAAGACATAATCACACATGTGGGCCAATGTTCCAGGTGTCAATGATGCACTGCCAGTGGTGGATGGAGGAGCACTTTCTGCCAAATCCACATCCCTCCAGTCATGCACAAACCCTGTACCTGACCTTAGCAAGCCAACATTTTCTCTTGCTCCCAGAGAAGCATCCTCCTCCCCAAAATAATCATCCCCCTCATCCTCCTCCTCCTCTTCCTCTTCTTCCTCCACCTCATCCAAGACAGTTCCCTGAGCAGACAATGGCTGACTGTCATCAAGGCTTCCCTCCTCCTCCTCCTTTTCCTCCTCCACTGCAGACGCCTGATCCTTAATGTGCGTCAAAGTTTGCATGAGCAGACGCATAAGTGGGATGCTTATGCTTATGATGGCGTTGTCTGCTCTTACCAGCCGTGTGCATTCCTCAAAACACTGAAGGACTTTACAGAGGTCTTTCAGCTTTGACCACTGCACATCCGACAACTCGATGTCTGCCCTCAAACTGCCTGCCCGTGTATCCTCCCACAAATGCATTACAGCCTGTCTCTGTTCGCACAGCCTCTCAACCATGTGCATGATGGTGTCCCACCTTATTGCAAAGTCTATGATTAGGCGGTGCTTGCAGAAGTGGAGCGATCGCTGCAGCCTCTGCATACGACTGGAGTCTACGGACGAGAGACGTGTGTGCGAGCATGGTCTTCGTACCTTTTGGAGCAGGGCTGGTAACTCCAGATAATTATTTAGGAAGCACTGCACCACCAGGTTCAAGGTGTGAGTCAGGCAAGGTATGTGTCTGAGTTTTGCCAGGGCTATGGCCGCTACAAAATTACGGCCGTAATCACTGACTACCTTGCCTGGCGCAAGATGTAGACTGCCCAGCCATGACTCAGTTTCTCACTGCAAGTAGTCGGCCAGTCCGCGGTGTGTCTGTTGTCGCCCAAAGACATCATCTTTAAAACAGCCTGCTGACGCTTACCACTAGCTGTTCGATAGTGGTACTCCTCGTGTGCAACACTGGCAGTTGCGGATGGAGTGCTCGTGTGACTGCCCTCTGTCTACGAGCTTTCGCTTCAGGAGAAGGAGGAGGGTCGAACGCCTACAGCCAACTGTTGCCTATACCGTGGGCTAGGCAGCACTGTCCCACCGCCGCTGTCCCCTGTGGACCCTGCATCCACCACATTAACTCAGTGTGCAGTGATGGACACATAACGGTCCTGGCCATGCCAGGTGGAGGTGCACATTTCCACTCACTGATTGTTTGAGTGCATGGACAATGCGGTCTTTCACATGCAGGTGGAGGGCAGGGATGGCTTTTCTAGAAAAGAAGAGCCGACTGGGTAGGTCATAGCGTGGGACAGCGTAGGCCATGAGCTCTTTGAATGCTGCCTTTTCAACCAAACGGAAGGACATCATCTCTAATGAGATCAGTTTGGCCATGTAGGCATTCAAAGCCAGTGTACGCGGATGAGAGGATGAGTACTTTTTTGTCCTACTCAGAGTGTCTGCTACGGTGAGCTGGACTTGAGAGCTGCATATGGGAGAACTAGCGGTGGACATGACGGACTGAGAGGGAGTTGGTGATGGTGGTGGTGGTGGTGGTGATGGCCTAGATTCAGTCTCTCGTTGCAAAAACATTGTGATTCCCTGACTGCTTTGGCGGGGCTTTCAGTGGGGAAGCGATGGAGCATTGCTGGCTACCTTCAGTCGGAGCAGGTGCACATGTGCTAACTGAGGTTTTGTAGTCTGTCCACGCTTGCAAGTGCATGGTGATTAAATGTCTAAGCATGCAACTGGTATTCAAATTTCGGAGATTTTTCCCTCGGCTAAAGGTCCTTCCGCACTTCTTACAGATAACCTTTGCCTCTCAATAGGATTTTGGTAAAAAAAGTGCCACACTGCACTCTTCCTACTATGGTATAAATTTTCAGGGCTTGCATGCTGTGCTAATTTGACCATCTAGCCAAGCTGTCCTGCAACTCTTTTTGTTTTTATAACACATTTTTGGACAGCTAAGGGCCTGCCAGATAACCGCTGCTGCGATGTCGATGCCAGCTGCGGATCCTCCTCCTCTTGTGAGCTATTGCCAGCGACAACCCCTTCCCCCAATGGATGCCAATCCGTGTCAACAACTGGGTCATCCATCACCTCCTCTTCAATTTCATCTGCACCTTCCTCTGTGTCACCGTGTAAGGTGGTATACTATGCGGGAAGGGGCACCTGAGTTTCATCAAGGTCAGATTCTGGCTCAGTAGACTGCGAGAGCATTGTAGTGCTCTGGTTGAATGTTCCAGCAGAATCATCTAGCAGTGGCTGTGCATCAGTGCACTTCATGTCAGATTCATGTTGGACTGGGGAATTCAGGATTTGACTTGATAACCCAGTCAAGGTATGTGAAAAGAGCTCCATGGAGTAATCTGAAGTGTGGCCTGCCGCATCCTTCACTTTTGGTGGGGGTGAAGGACACAAGGAAAGGTGTTGTTACTGACCAGGAGCCTGCACTGACGACTCAATGCTTGCATTTATTGAAACTTCAGAAGAGGAGGCGACAGACCTGGAGGCTGTTTCCGCAATGTAAGACAAAACTTGCTCCTGATGCTCCGGCTTTAAAAGCGGTTTACCTACTCCCAGAAAAGGGAGCCTTCCAGGCCTTCTGGAGCCAGATGATGATGCAGGCTCAACACCTCCTGCCTTAGGTGCTATTGTGCTTTTGGCACTACCAGCAGATGCACCACCACCACCATCAGTACCAGCTGCCCCTCCCCACCCCGACCACGTCCGCGGCCTCTTCAACCATACTTCCTCATGTTTGGGAAAATGTATCCAAAATACCAGCAGATATATGGTACTGTAAGAGGAGCGTACAGCTGTATATGGTGAAGGGGAAAATTTAAATCTCCGTATATATTTCCGGAGTCACACACAGACGCTCAATCAGTATGGATTTGACCGTAATACAAAGACCAGATGTACGGTACTGTCTCAGAATCGTACAGCTGTACATGGTGTAGGGGAAAATTTCAATCTCCATATATATTTCCGGAGTCACACACAGACGCTCTCTCAGTATGGATTTCACCGTAATACAAAGAGCAGATATATGGTACTGTCTCAGAAGTGTACAGCTGTATACGGTGTAGGGGAAAATTGCAATCTCCGTATATATTTCCGGAGTCACACACAGATAGTCAGTATGTATTTGTCCGCGATACCAGCCGCTACATGGTAGAGTGTGAGTAGCGTACAGCTCTATACAGTGTGGGAAAAAATGTACGGTCATTAACTATGCAGAAAAAAAGAATAAAAGTATTAGTGCTGTGTAAAAAGCAGTCTGCATAGCAGTGTACACACAGCAATACATCTATCAGGCAGCCTAATAACCAGCGCTGCTGCACACAAGAAAATCCATCCCTGTCACTGCACGCTAGCTGTACAGCACAATTGCTATCAGCATAAGCACAGAAGAACTTCTGTTTCCAGCCCTAACTCTCTCCCTACTGATAAACAGTGTCAGCAACCTCTCCCTACTGTTGATATCGGCAGAAGTAAAATGGAGGTCAGCACTCAGGGCTTTTATAGACACTATGACGCCCCCCAAAGCAAGCCAATCACTGCAATGCCCTTCTGTAAGATGGTGGTGGACGCTGCTCATGTCATCTCGTTGCCCACAGTGTATGTCCTTGCTCATTGGCTGAAAAAAGGCGCCTGAAAGCATTCTGGGATATTTGACTTTGGCTCTCGTTTTGCCGACCGCAGGGCCGACTGCACCCTATGGTCTGGTTTTGACCAACGAATCCCGACTTTGGCGAAAGTCAGCGACTTTTGAATCTGACCTACCTGTTTCGCTCAACTTTAGTCACTACTTCACTTCCGAGCCTCGACGTGTGCCCACACAGTAGTTTTCTCCCACATATAGGGTATCAGCGTACTTAGGACAAATTGGACAACAACTGTTGGCATCCAATTTCTCACCTTAACCTTGGGAAAATAAAAATTGGTTACTAGTGTTGAGCGATACGATACCGCAAGTATCGGGTATCGGCCGATATTAGCTCTATCGGACTTTCGATACTTAGTTCCAATATTTTCGTCTTATCGGATACCGGAATCGGATTTGTCACTGTCACTGTCAGTGTCCGTCGGTCGGGTCTGTCAGGAGTCAGCGGCACTTACCTGGCAGAAGATCTCCGGCGGTCACGGGCTGGACTGCTTGATGGCCGCCATCATCTTTCCCCGGCGGTCACATGCAGTTTCTCGCGATAACTGCAGTGACTGCTGGGTAATCCCGGCCGTAAAGCAGTCAGTTCGATGACGTCACCTCCGGGGAAGCAGGTAATCAGCTGTGCTGCGTCGAGATGACAGGCTCTGCCTGTCATTGCGATGTAGCAGAACTGGATCGTCGTGGGACCCTCGTTACTATGGACTGCGTCGGACAGGTGGTATACTGTTGGTTTCTTTTTTTTCTTTTTTTACAGGAGATCGATGGCGTCGCAGGAATGAGAGTATAATAAAATAAATGAAAACTGTGTTGTCTTTTTTATTTCAGTAAAATACTTTTTTCTTGCTGTGTCTTTTTTTTATACATTTAAAAACTTTGGGATTAATAATGGATCGGTGTCTTATTGACACCTCTCCATTATTAACCGGGCTTATTCTCACCGTTCAATCAACGGTGACATTAACCCCTTATTACCCCGCTTGCCACCGCTACAGGGCAGTGGGAAGAGCCGGGTAAAGTGCCACAATTGGCACATCTTTTGATGCGCCAAATGTGGGGCTGCTGTAGCCTGGTATTATCAGGCTGTTGAGGGCCAAAATCCATGGGCCTTGACAGTCTTTTAATACCAGGCCGCAGCAGTCTGCATTTTACTTGGCTGGTTAACAAAAATAGGGGGACCCCTACGCCGTTTTTTTTTTGAGGGGATCCCCTATTTTTGTTAACCAGCCAAGCTAAGAAGACTGCTGTGGCCTGGTATTATCAGGCTGGCAAGGTCCATGGATATTGGATCCTTACCAGCCTGAAAAACCAGGCCTCAGCAGTCTGCTTCATCTGGCTGGTTAACAAAAATAGGGGGGACCCCACGCCAAATTTTTTTCGAGGGGATCCCCTATTTTTGTTAACCAGCCAAGATATGCAGACTGCTGTGGCCTGGTATTATCAGGCTGGCAAGCAGGGTCGGACTGAGGCACCGGGACACCGGAGAAACCTACGGTGGGCCCCAGCTCCTGCGTGGTGGGCCCTGATTTGAAAGGATAGGTCGTGGGGCAGAGGGGGTGGTGGCCCCAGGGCCCGCGCTCTGAGGGGGCCCACCCGGAGCTACGATACAGTTACATTCTGCGGCAGAGCAGGGAGAATCGCTCTCCCTGCTCTGCCGCCCGGAAGCTATGGGCCTGAACAGGCGTTGGGGGGGCCCGGTGCCAGCAGTGGGCCCCCCACCCGTCATCGGAGGGTCAGCTGTATCGGCATCCAGCCGATAAAGCTGACCGCATGGAGAGAGAAGGAGCGAGCGCTCCTACTCTCCCATAATCCCCCTCTCAGCATATGACAGCGGGCGCAATAACATCACCTGCCGGCGCCCGCTGTCAGATGCTGAGAGGGAGAACAGTGAGCAGCACAGGAGCCGGGAGGTGAGGTTTTTTTAGATTTTTTTTTTAATGGGGGTGCAGTCGAGTCCTGGCTGGAGAAGTCGTCATGTCGGTGTGGGCCAGATGGAAAAGACATGAAAAGTGAACAATTCCATTAGAAAGAACATCAGCGGTAAGTCATTATCTGTACCTGTGCTGTAATCTATTATATGTTCTGTAGGACTGGTATTATTTAACACAGACCATATGGCGGTAATATCAATATTGGTCTTTTTATATATAGATTATTTTGGCCAACAGCGCGGTCATTTGCTGAGGTTCTCTGATGATGGGCCCACTCAGAAGTTTTGCCCCCACTAAACCAAAACCCTAGCTACGCCTATGCCTTTCTCTCTAGTCTTTCTTTCTCGCTCTTTGTTCTTTCCTTCTCGCTCTCTGTTCTTTTTTCTCTCTGTTCTTTCTTTCTCTCTTTTCTTTCTTTCCTCTCTTTCTTTCTCTGTTTGTTCTTTCTCTCTCGCTGCTCTTTCTTTCTTTTCCTCAGTACCAGCCACTGTGCCCTCATTACCAGTCAGTGTGATCAGCAGTGCTAAATGGTTACGCTTGGGGCGAGGATATGGGTGTGATTAGCTGTGAAATGGGTGTTGTCAGGGCGTGGCCTAAAAATTTCAGCGGCGCGCAACACGCGCCGCAGCCTTTAATCCTCTTTCCTGTCTTCCAAATTTGGGAGGTATGCTGTATGACCTCCCTACAACTTCTGGCCATGCTCCTGATGAGCGCGACGGATGGTCTCGTGAGGGATCTCCTCCCACACCTGGACTAAAGCATCCACCAACTCCTGGACAGTCTGTGGTGCAACGTGGCATGGCCTAAAATTTTCTGCAGCATGCACAGCGTGCCACAGCCTTTGTCCCTCTTTCCCTTATTCAAAGGTTGGGAAGTATGATGTTGGGCGGCAAGAATATATTTTCTCTGGTGGGCCCAAGGTACTCCAGTCCGACGCTGCTGGCAAGGTCCATGTATGTTGGCTCCTTAACAGCCTTAAATACCATGCCTCAGCAGCAGGGGAGTACATATAAATCATGGGGCCCCATAGCAAAAGTCTGAATGTTCCCCACCCCCCCAAAAAAAAACCCAGAGGCATTGTAAATGTAAAGTGCCAGCACAGTGAGGGAAGTTGAGTCGCACAGAGACAGGGGTTTTGGAGGTACTCGGCACCGATCACGTCGACTTCTATGGGGGATGTCACGAGTAGCACAGCTCGGTCCGTGAACTGGGCGATCACTGGAATGTGGGATATTTCCAGGGGATGATAGAATGTTTGTGTAGTTTGT
This sequence comes from Oophaga sylvatica, assembly GCA_033576555.1. Classification (NCBI taxonomy): domain Eukaryota; kingdom Metazoa; phylum Chordata; class Amphibia; order Anura; family Dendrobatidae; genus Oophaga; species Oophaga sylvatica. The sequence continues at coordinate 323,187,167 of JARQOD010000006.1, forward strand.
CGTGACGCCACCTGTAGTACCTGGTCAGGGTGTCCAGCGCTGCTGTGCAGGTCCTCTGGAAGGGATGGTGTAGTGCAGGTAGGTGAAAAGTCTTCTACAGGTAACACGCTATCCTTCCAGGGCAGATAGATGTGAGATAGAGCAATGGTGCAAAGTGATGTAGCAGAGTGGACTATGCGACGTAGTAAGAAAGCAGGAAACACTTCAAGTTAAACGTTGCATAATAAAATTTTTAATAATAACATTACAAAAGTGCAAATGGCTTATATTATGTGACATGTTTTGTTACTGTTCATACCCTTGATATGTGTTATACATGTGTGTTAATAAATACATATTCAACAAAAGTGCAAATAGCATTAGTGCCGAAGTTCGTGGAGACTTCTTAGGACTACAACCCCACCGGGGTAACTTCACAGTGTCCTTTACTTGTGCTTGTGGAGGACCCGCTCCAAACCTCCAACTGTGGTCTTGGGTGGGCTGCAAGACTTTCCTTGAGCAGACCTCACTTTCGGCCACACCAAACGGGTTTTTAGTTTCTGAGGTAGTTGAAAATAGTGCACAGTTAAAACCAAGATGGAGCACCGAAGTGGCAACTATTTACAGAAAAATTTGTGAGCCAGTACAGTTCATGGCTTCAAAGTTCAACATTTTCATTACAGTGAAACACCATTACCCAACCTGGGTATATTAAGGCAACAATAAACTTGTTCTTCTGAACATTCACCCGTCCGGGTACATCAAACCATTACCCAACCTGGGTATATTAAGGCAATAAACTTCTTTTTATGAACATTCACCCGTCCGGGTACATCAATAATTTAACTATTTACATACAGAGACCCTGTCCGGGTTATTTAGACTTCTTTGGCTGGCCTCTTCCAGGTACCACCTGGTACTCTTCTGGAGCTTGCCAAACATCCGTGACAGGAGGGTCCACCCAGACCTGATGACGTCGTGTGGCCAGTACAGTGACGTCGTGACCCGCTGTATGGGTCTGTGTGGCCACCTCTTTCATCTCCCTCCGGGTCTGGACCCCTATGTCCCGGACTGAACGAACCCCAGGGGGCCTAACAGGCGCCGGGTACGGGCCAGCTATCATTATCATGTCCATAGCTGGGGCTGCTGAGGAGACCACTGAGGGAGGCTGGGGAGATTTACGGCGTGGGGTGGGCACTTGTGCAGAGGCCTGGTTGGGGGAGGCTGAAGGCTCGTAGGGTCTGTCAGTTTCCTGACACTCTGAGGAGTAGGGGTCGCACCTGGTAACATTTAGGGCGTACCATCCATTGTAACCCCAGTGTCGGGTGTAAGTCACCAAGTCTCCTGGCAACAGGTCCCTCCCCGGGTGTCCTTCTGGGAGGTGAGCCTCCACGTCCCGCCGGGTTACAAAAACTTCTAAGTAAAGTCCAGGCTCCTGGATGAAGCCCCAACCACCTTTTAACTTAAAGTTCCGTACTGCACCCTTACGCCGCGGCTCCCTCACCGTACTTTTATCCTTTCTCATATGTGCCTTCTCTGCCAGGTCCTTCTCCAGGTGACATTGCCGAAGCTTTTGGGATTCTCGCTGCTCCCTTTGTCGCTCTGCTTCCCGCTCCCGACGTCTCCACTCTTCCTCCTGACGCCGGTTGTAATTCTCCTCCATCAGCATCTCCATGTCTCCACCATCAAACGCCAGCTTACGATGTCCGGTTTGCGGCAGCTCTCCTGGCACCCGCCAGTCCAACGGCGCTTACCTGCGGCGGAAGCAGCCGGCTCTGGAACAGATGACGGTCGGGGCTCCGGTACAGGCAGGTAGAGCTCTGGTGCCTGCGCGGCCTCCTCCATGAGGACGGGTGTCGCTTCTTCTGCCTCAGCGACGGGGCAGACAGCGGGATCTGGGGTGCTGGTGCGGCGTTTTCTGCAGGAATGGGTGCCTCCACTGTGATACTGGCAACCGGTTCAGATTGCAAGGGCTGGGATGCCCGCACGGCCTCCTGTACTGGAACGGGTGCCTCCACTGAGATACTGGCAACCGGTTCAGATTGCAAGGGCTGGGATGCCCGCATGGCCTCCTCTACTGGAACGGGTGCCTCACCTTCCGGTACAGACACTTCAGGGGGTAAGAGGGATTGGCGCCGCTCCAATTGTAGTTTTAGGGCCCGCCAGCTCGCTTCCATCCTGGCGACCTCCTCCCGGTGCCGGGCCAGGTCTCTCAGGGTATCCTCCGCTTCTTCCAGCGTAGGAGGGTTTCCAGGCCGGGTGCCAAACGGTGGCTCCTTGGCGATCGGGTCGCTTCCGTGGGGGGAGAGCTCTGACTCCTCCATCCCTTCCCACTTCTGCTCACGTCCATTCGCCATCTCAGCAAAGTCACATGTATCATTAGCATCAGGAGAGGCGACATCTTTTGTAGGGAGGCGGGACCTTCGCGTTCGTTTACGCCCACTGAGGAGGATGAGGAGGCGGAACTCCAGAGCTGTGGGGCACGATCTTACATTGCAATAACATTTAGAGTGTGCGGACATCGTTTTCGCACCACGGAGTGAGTGTACGCCCACGAGAGCACCCCCTTATTCTTCACCTGTGCCTCGTGGCGCAGATATGACGGAAAAATGGCAAATACAGTCTATGATGATTTTTGCAATTCTCAAGCAAAAAAACAGTTCAATTAAGGCACACAGGACTCGCTTATAGCGAGCTTCTGAATCCTGTTCGCTGGGTGCGATGCAACATCTCTGTGGCGACTGGACCCTCGGGTGCTTCTGTCTTTTCACAAATGCCGGCTTTACCCGGCAATTGAATCAGAGGCTATTTTACTATGTAGAAGTGAATAAACTATAAATATATGTATATATATGTCACAATGACATGTATATATATATATATATATATATATATATATATATATGTATTCTAAGTGTGTATATTTTGTGTTTACAAGCAAAGAAAGTGTTTTTTTAGTTGCGATATTTTGTTCCCATAGACTTACATGGGACTTCCGGTATCGGAATCGGATATCGCCGATAGTTAGTGATATCGACGATACCATTCCGATCCGATATTTTTAGATATCGAGCAGTATCACTCAACACTATTGGTTACTAAATATCATTTTTGTGGAAAAAAATAGGATTTGCTATTTTCATGCCCGGGCATTATAAACTTGTGTGAAGCACTTGGGGGTTCAAAGTGCTTACCACAAATCTAGATAAGTTCCTTAGGGGGTCTAGTTTCCACATGGGGACACTTGTGGGGGATTTACACTGCTTAGGCACATCAGGGGCTCTGCAAACTGAACATGACACCCTTCAAAGTCTGCATTCCAAAATGTCATTACTTCCTTTCTGAGCCTTGCCGTGCACCCAAACAGTATTTCTCCCCCACATATGGGGTATCAGCGTACTCAGGACAAATTGACCAACAACTTTTGGGGTCCAATTTCCATGTGAAAAATCAAAAATTGGAAAATTGGTGACTAAAAATTAATTTTTTGTGGAATTTTTTTTTTCATACCCATGAATCAACTTTAACTTGGGGGTTGAATGTGCTCACACCAGATCTAGATAAGTTCCTGTAAGGTTCTGTGTATCTGTTTCTGAAACTCAGTTTGTTCGTCGGCCATTTTGCTTTCTGTTTTGCTGCAGCTATCTTGCCCTCAGTCAAAATGGAGTTTTCCAGCTTGCATGTTCCCGCCCTGATTCTCTCCGTTTGCTTCTTAAACAGCCACAGCTGAGCAATCAGTGCTTCAGAATCTAGCCTGCAGTGAACCTGTGTTCTGACTCCTGAAGCCTTGGACCTTGTACTCCAGCCATTCCTACTGAGGAACTCTGAAGCACTTGTGGACTCTGAACTCTGCTCTTGAGAGCCTCACGTTTGCATGGACTTGCGGTAACAGAGAAGAAGATCTGAATCTGTTTGGAGAGTTATTGCTGAGCTTAGATTACTCTGGCCTGCTGTGTCTCCTGCTTCTGTGTTTGCAACCTGTGTGTTTATTTTTGCCAATTTGTATGAAGCAATACAAGACTTTCTTTATCAACCTGTGTCTCAAGTATTTTCATCGCACCCAAGCACAAGACGCTATATGAACTGTACCACATACATTACAAGATTCTGAAGCAAACGTTAGTGTCTGCTGGGTCTGGAAAGGCTTGTCTGCTGTACTGTGGATATCGGATGTCCGGTTGTACTTTCTGTGATGACAGTGGTTGTGACTTCTCACAACATCCATTCCAGGTGAGCAGTTCCCTTAAAGTTTTTATTCTTTCTTCAGTGTTGCCACAGGTGAACACTATTGTTTTTTTTTTTCCTCTTCTTCCAGTATCCTGTCTTAAAAGATCTGGAAAATGGAGGCCCGCATAAAGGAACTTTGCGGAGTGACTGATAATATCCTTGCAGATTTGCAGAATATAAAGACCCGTTTTACAAATCTTCAGGACCTAAATAATCACAATTTGCAAGTGGTTGGACAGACTACCCAGGATTTGCGAGCCAGGATTGAGGTTCTGGAGGGGCAAGTCCAGGCTCCTGCCGTGGCCCCGAGTTCTGGGATTCCCAAGTTGCCCCCTTTTCGTTTTGGTGGTGAACGTGAAAAATTCAGGGGATTTGTTAATCAATGCAATCTTTTTTTTTCTGCACATGCTTCACAATTTCCTACTGAACGATCTAAGGTGCTTACTATAATTATGTTGCTTACCAACAAGGCTTTGATTGGGCAAACCCTCTGATTGAGACTGAGGATGATTGTTTGAATCACCTTGATGATTTTATTTCAGCCATGGGGCAGGTGTTTGATGACCCCAATCGAGGTGCAACAGCTGAAGCAGCCATGTTAGCTTTGCGCCAAGGTAAGCACTCGGTAGCTGAATATGCCTTGGATTTCAGGAGATGGGCCCTTGATACCACCTGGGACAATTCCGCCAAAAATCTATTTTTCGAAAGGGGTTATCCCCACTGATTAAGGATGAACTTGCTCGTGCCGACCCTCCCACTGCGTTAGGTGACTTTATTAACTACTGCATCCGTATTGATACTCGTTTAACTGAACGCAGGCAAGAGAGATGGTTCGAAAGCAATCGTACTAACCTTTTCCTACCTTCCTCTCCAGCTAAGGAACCTTTGAATAGGATTACACGGGAACCTGAACCTGAACCCATGCAGGTAGACTCTTTACTACGACGGGTTAGTGATGCACGCAAGGAACATCGTTTTAAGGAGAATCTATGTTTTTATTGTGGTAAGTCAGGGCACTTTATTATTAACTGCCCAGCCGTTCTCGCAAGCACTAGTTCTCGCAAGCACTCAACTGCAGCACATCATTCCATTAACCTACTGAGGACGTTGACTGTGTAAATGCTGCCATCTTTCAAGTTTCCTCAGCGGTGTCCCAGCTGAGTTGTAAAAAAAACAATTCTCACTGTTTTCTTTCCATCAAACTCTGGGTTGACTCAGCCTGGGTGTCTAGCTCTGCTATGATCGACTCAGGTGCAAGTGGAAATTTTATGGATGTCTCCTTTGCTCTGAAACAGGGAATACGTTCAGTGAAGAAGGCTACTCCAGTACAGATGGAAACTGTGGATGGCTCCCTGCTGACCTCTGGACCAGTGGATCAGGAAACAGAGCCTTTAAAGGTTCTTATGGGTAAAGATCATCAAGAGAAACTGTCCTTTATGCTTATCTCTTCTCCTCACTTTCCCATTATTCTAGGGCTACCATGGCTGCAGGCTCAGAATCCTACCATTAACTGGGAGACCAAGGAATTACACTTTCCAGAGAAACAGATGAGTCCAAAAATTTCAGCTTGCTCTGTTCCTAAAGGAACCATGTCAGTCCCTGAACTACCAGCTGTATACCAGGACTATGTGGATTTATGTGACAAGAAGAACGCTGACCAGCTTCCTCCTCACCGTCCATATGATTGTCCAATTGAATTATTGCCTGGAGCAGAGATACCTTTTGGTAAGATCTACCCCCTGGCGGGGCCCGAGCTGAAGGCTTTAAAAGAGTACATAGACGAAAATCTAGCCAAGGGCTTCATACGCCCCTCTTCATCTCCTGCAGGGGCACCCATATTCTTTGTAAAGAAGAAAGATGGATCCCTGAGACCATGCGTAGACTATAGGGAACTCAATAAGGTTACTATTAGAAACCGTTATCCATTGCCTTTAATCCCTGAGTTATTGGAGAGAGTGCGACATGCCAAAATTTTTTCTAAACTAGATCTTCGTGGGGCCTATAACTTAGTCCGTATTAGACCTGGGGATGAATGGAAGACTGCATTCAGGTCACGCTATGGACACTTTGAATATCTAGTTATGCCTTTTGGTCTGAGTACCGCCCCAGCCACTTTCCAACACTTGGTGAATGACATCTTCAGGGATCTCCTGGATACATTCGTGGTAATTTATTTGGATGATATTTTAATTTTTTCTAACTCCACAGAGGAACATCATGGACATGTGAGAATGGTCTTGGAACGTCTAAGACAAAATCATCTTTACATCAAGCTTGAAAAGTGTGAATTCCATAAGACCGAAATTCAATTTCTGGGGTATGTACTGTCTACACAAGGAATTAGTATGGATGGAAGTAAAACCCAAGCCATCAATGATTGGCCAAGTCCTAGAAATGTGAAGGAGGTACAGCGCTTCATCGGGTTTGCAAACTTCTATAGACGTTTCATTAGAAATTTCTCTGAGGTAGTGTCACCTATCACCCAACTTACCCGGAAAGAGTCTAAGTTCTCCTGGACTCCCAAGCCCAGGAAGCATTTTCCCGTCTAAAAGATAAATTTACCACTGCACCTATCCTAGTACATCCCAACCCAGAGCTTGCCTTCATAATAGAGGTGGATGCTTCAGACTGTGCCGTGGGAGCTATACTCTCTCAGAGAACAGGTGAGAAGAATGTCTTGCATCCCTGTGCCTTCTTTTCCCAGCAGTTGTCTTCGGCTGAGAAGAACTACGATGTGGGCAATAGAGAGTTGTTGGCCATTATTGCCGCCTTCAAAGAATGGAGACACCTTCTTCAAGGAGCTGCACAGCAAATAGTCGTTCTGACAGACCATCGTAATCTTGAGTTTATCAGGTCGGCTAAGTGCCTGACTCCTCGCCAGGCTCGCTGGAATCTTTTCTTAAACCAATTTAATTTTATTATTTCTTATAGACCAGGATCGCGCAATGGAAAGGCTGATGCACTCTCTAGGATTTACTCAGCAGAGACACGTCCAATTACTCCTCCTAAGACTATTCTTCCTGACTCTAGATTCCTAGGAGTGATTCATCATCAAGACCTAATTAAAGACATCAAGGAAGCATACCATGCGGATTCTTTTTTGGCTCAACCCCAAGGGACGTAAGTCTTGTCTTTAAGAATGGTGTGTGGATTCTGGGACAACGTCTGTATATACCTGAAACAGTCAGATTGAGAGTATTGCAACTCATTCACGATTCCAAAATAGCCGGGCATAGAGGAATTCTAAAGACACAGGAATTTCTTTCTCGTTTCTTTTGGTGGCCCACTTGTAGGAAGGATGTTTTGGACTATGTCACTTCGTGTGAGGTTTGTGCAAGATGCAAAACACCTCGCTCTTCACCAACTGGTCTGTTACAGCCTCTTCCCACCCCGTCCCGCCCGTGGGGATCCATTTCTATGGACTTCATTGTGGAATTACCAACCTCTCAAGGGAAGAACACTATTCTAGTGGTGGTTGACCGTCTAACAAAGGCAGCTCATTTTATCCCTTGTGTCGGCTTACCCACTGCAAAACAGACATCAGATTTGATGATTAAAGATGTGTTTCGCTTACATGGAGTACCGGATGAGGTTATTTCGGATCGAGGGGTGCAATTCACTTCTAGGTTTTGGCAAAATTTCTGTGCAGCATTGGACATTAAAGTAAACCTTTCTTCTGCTTTTCATCCCCAGACTAATGGACAAACCGAACGAACCAATCAAACCCTGGAGCAGTATCTCCGCTGCTTTATCTGCCACCTACAGGATGATTGGGTGGATCTACTTCCATTGGCTGAGTTCTCTTACAACAACTCTCAGAGTGCCTCCACTAAACAGTCTCCTTTTTACTCTAATCTAGGTTATCATCCTAACATTCTACCACGATTTCCCATAGAGACGCCTTTGCCAGCAGTGGCTGAAAGAGTCACGACTTTACAGAAGAATATGGATCTTCTAAAGGAGAATCTGGAATCGGCTCAGGAAAGGTACAAGAAGGCAGCAGATAAATTTCGTAAACCTGCACCAGCTTTTAAGGTAGGAGACCTGGTCTGGCTGTCAACCAGAAATCTTAAGTTAAGGATTCCATCGTCTAAGTTGGGACATAAGTACATTGGACCCTATAAAATCAGTAAAATTATAAGTGCCGTTGCTTGTCGTCTTCAATTGCCCAGAACTATGAGAATCCACCCTGTCTTTCATGTATCCCTACTAAAGGCTGCGACACCCAATACGTTTCCTGGACGTTCTTCTCCTTGCCCTGACCCAGTGCTAGTCGATGGTCAGGAGGAATTTGTGGTGGAAAGGATTTTAGATTCCAGGTTGTATAGAAATCAGTTACAATATCTGATTAAATGGCAGGGCTACCCAGTGGAGGACAACTCATGGGAGCCAGTCAATAACGTTAATGCTCCTCGCTTGCTCCGTCAGTTTCATCAGAGGTACCCACACAAGCCTGGTCTGAGGTCATCCGGAGGTTGTCCCTAAGGGGGGAGTAATGTAAGGTTCTGTGTATCTGTTTCTGAAACTCAGTTTGTTCGTCGGCCATTTTGCTTTCTGTTTTGCTGCAGCTATCTTGCCCTCAGTCAAAATGGAGTTTTCCAGCTTGCATGTTCCCGCCCTGATTCTCTCCGTTTGCTTCTTAAACAGCCACAGCTGAGCAATCAGTGCTTCAGAATCTAGCCTGCAGTGAACCTGTGTTCTGACTCCTGAAGCCTTGGACCTTGTACTCCAGCCATTCCTACTGAGGAACTCTGAAGCACTTGTGGACTCTGAACTCTGCTCTTGAGAGCCTCACGTTTGCATGGACTTGCGGTAACAGAGAAGAAGATCTGAATCTGTTGTGGAGAGTTATTGCTGAGCTTAGATTACTCTGGCCTGCTGTGTCTCCTGCTTCTGTGTTTGCAACCTGTGTGTTTATTTTTGCCAATTTGTATGAAGCAATACAAGACTTTCTTTATCAACCTGTGTCTCAAGTATTTTCATCGCACCCAAGCACAAGACGCTATATGAACTGTACCACATACATTACAAGATTCTGAAGCCAAACGTTAGTGTCTGCTGGGTCTGGAAAGGCTTGTCTGCTGTACTGTGGATATCGGATGTCCGGTTTACTTTCTGTGATGACAGTGGTTGTGACTTCTCACAACTTCAGGTGAGCAATTCCTTAAGTTTTTTTTTCTGCGTGTTATCACAGGTAAACACTAGTTTTTTTTTTTTTTCTTCTTTTGTCTGCTGAAACTCGGATTCAGATGTCTGGTTGAAGCTTTCTGTGTGATAGTGGTTGTGACTTCTCACAACCATTCCAGGTGAGCAGTTCCCTTAAAGTTTTTTCTTTCTTCAGTGTTGCCACAGGTGAACACTATTGTTTTTTTTTTTCCTCTTCTTCCAGTATCCTGTCTTAAAAGATCTGGAAAATGGAGGCCCGCATAAAGGAACTTTGCGGAGTGACTGATAATATCCTTGCAGATTTGCAGAATATAAAGACCCGTTTTACAAATCTTCAGGACCTAAATAATCACAATTTGCAAGTGGTTGGACAGACTACCCAGGATTTGCGAGCCAGGATTGAGGTTCTGGAGGGGCGAGTCCAGGCTCCTGCCGTGGCCCCGAGTTCTGGGATTCCCAAGTTGCCCCCTTTTCGTTTTGGTGGTGAACGTGAAAAATTCAGGGGATTTGTTAATCAATGCAATCTTTTTTTTCTGCACATGCTTCACAATTTCCTACTGAACGATCTAAGGTGCTTACTATAATTATGTTGCTTACCAACAAGGCTTTGATGTGGGCAAACCCTCTGATTGAGACTGAGGATGATTGTTTGAATCACCTTGATGATTTTATTTCAGCCATGGGGCAGGTGTTTGATGACCCCAATCGAGGTGCAACAGCTGAAGCAGCCATGTTAGCTTTGCGCCAAGGTAAGCACTCGGTAGCTGAATATGCCTTGGATTTCAGGAGATGGGCCCTTGATACCACCTGGGACAATTCCGCCAAAAAATCTATTTTTCGAAAGGGGTTATCCCCACTGATTAAGGATGAACTTGCTCGTGCCGACCCTCCCACTGCGTTAGGTGACTTTATTAACTACTGCATCCGTATTGATACTCGTTTAACTGAACGCAGGCAAGAGAGATGGTTCGAAAGCAATCGTACTAACCTTTTCCTACCTTCCTCTCCAGCTAAGGAACCTTTGAATAGGATTACACGGGAACCTGAACCTGAACCCATGCAGGTAGACTCTTTACTACGACGGGTTAGTGATGCACGCAAGGAACATCGTTTTAAGGAGAATCTATGTTTTTATTGTGGTAAGTCAGGGCACTTTATTATTAACTGCCCCAGCCGTTCTCGCAAGACTACTGCAGCACTCATTCATTGTGAGTGTTGCGAGAGGGGATCTGTCAGGTCCGAGCCTCAGGCTCCAGAGAGATCTGCAGCAACAGATCTTGATTTCTCGGACTTAAACTCCGTTACCTCTGAGGACGTTGACTGTGTAAATGCTGCCATCTTTCAAGTTTCCTCAGCGGTGTCCCAGCTGAGTTGTAAAAAAAACAATTCTCACTGTTTTCTTTCCATCAAACTCTGGGTTGACTCAGCCTGGGTGTCTAGCTCTGCTATGATCGACTCAGGTGCAAGTGGAAATTTTATGGATGTCTCCTTTGCTCTGAAACAGGGAATACGTTCAGTGAAGAAGGCTACTCCAGTACAGATGGAAACTGTGGATGGCTCCCTGCTGACCTCTGGACCAGTGGATCAGGAAACAGAGCCTTTAAAGGTTCTTATGGGTAAAGATCATCAAGAGAAACTGTCCTTTATGCTTATCTCTTCTCCTCACTTTCCCATTATTCTAGGGCTACCATGGCTGCAGGCTCAGAATCCTACCATTAACTGGGAGACCAAGGAATTACACTTTCCAGAGAAACAGATGAGTCCAAAAATTTCAGCTTGCTCTGTTCCTAAAGGAACCATGTCAGTCCCTGAACTACCAGCTGTATACCAGGACTATGTGGATTTATGTGACAAGAAGAACGCTGACCAGCTTCCTCCTCACCGTCCATATGATTGTCCAATTGAATTATTGCCTGGAGCAGAGATACCTTTTGGTAAGATCTACCCCTGGCGGGGCCCGAGCTGAAGGCTTTAAAAGAGTACATAGACGAAAATCTAGCCAAGGGCTTCATACGCCCCTCTTCATCTCCTGCAGGGGCACCCATATTCTTTGTAAAGAAGAAAGATGGATCCTGAGACCATGCGTAGACTATAGGGAACTCAATAAGGTTACTATTAGAAACCGTTATCCATTGCCTTTAATCCCTGAGTTATTGGAGAGAGTGCGACATGCCAAAATTTTTTCTAAACTAGATCTTCGTGGGGCCTATAACTTAGTCCGTATTAGACCTGGGGATGAATGGAAGACTGCATTCAGGTCACGCTATGGACACTTTGAATATCTAGTTATGCCTTTTGGTCTGAGTACCGCCCCAGCCACTTTCCAACACTTGGTGAATGACATCTTCAGGGATCTCCTGGATACATTCGTGGTAATTTATTTGGATGATATTTTAATTTTTTCTAACTCCACAGAGGAACATCATGGACATGTGAGAATGGTCTTGGAACGTCTAAGACAAAATCATCTTTACATCAAGCTTGAAAAGTGTGAATTCCATAAGACCGAAATTCAATTTCTGGGGTATGTACTGTCTACACAAGGAATTAGTATGGATGGAAGTAAAACCCAAGCCATCAATGATTGGCCAAGTCCTAGAAATGTGAAGGAGGTACAGCGCTTCATCGGGTTTGCAAACTTCTATAGACGTTTCATTAGAAATTTCTCTGAGGTAGTGTCACCTATCACCCAACTTACCCGGAAAGAGTCTAAGTTCTCCTGGACTCCCCAAGCCCAGGAAGCATTTTCCCGTCTAAAAGATAAATTTACCACTGCACCTATCCTAGTACATCCCAACCCAGAGCTTGCCTTCATAATAGAGGTGGATGCTTCAGACTGTGCCGTGGGAGCTATACTCTCTCAGAGAACAGGTGAGAAGAATGTCTTGCATCCCTGTGCCTTCTTTTCCCAGCAGTTGTCTTCGGCTGAGAAGAACTACGATGTGGGCAATAGAGAGTTGTTGGCCATTATTGCCGCCTTCAAAGAATGGAGACACCTTCTTCAAGGAGCTGCACAGCAAATAGTTGTTCTGACAGACCATCGTAATCTTGAGTTTATCAGGTCGGCTAAGTGCCTGACTCCTCGCCAGGCTCGCTGGAATCTTTTCTTAAACCAATTTAATTTTATTATTTCTTATAGACCAGGATCGCGCAATGGAAAGGCTGATGCACTCTCTAGGATTTACTCAGCAGAGACACGTCCAATTACTCCTCCTAAGACTATTCTTCCTGACTCTAGATTCCTAGGAGTGATTCATCATCAAGACCTAATTAAAGACATCAAGGAAGCATACCATGCGGATTCTTTTTTGGCTCAACCCCCAAGGGACGTAAGTCTTGTCTTTAAGAATGGTGTGTGGATTCTGGGACAACGTCTGTATATACCTGAAACAGTCAGATTGAGAGTATTGCAACTCATTCACGATTCCAAAATAGCCGGGCATAGAGGAATTCTAAAGACACAGGAATTTCTTTCTCGTTTCTTTTGGTGGCCCACTTGTAGGAAGGATGTTTTGGACTATGTCACTTCGTGTGAGGTTTGTGCAAGATGCAAAACACCTCGCTCTTCACCAACTGGTCTGTTACAGCCTCTTCCCACCCCGTCCCGCCCGTGGGGATCCATTTCTATGGACTTCATTGTGGAATTACCAACCTCTCAAGGGAAGAACACTATTCTAGTGGTGGTTGACCGTCTAACAAAGGCAGCTCATTTTATCCCTTGTGTCGGCTTACCCACTGCAAAACAGACATCAGATTTGATGATTAAAGATGTGTTTCGCTTACATGGAGTACCGGATGAGGTTATTTCGGATCGAGGGGTGCAATTCACTTCTAGGTTTTGGCAAAATTTCTGTGCAGCATTGGACATTAAAGTAAACCTTTCTTCTGCTTTTCATCCCCAGACTAATGGACAAACCGAACGAACCAATCAAACCCTGGAGCAGTATCTCCGCTGCTTTATCTGCCACCTACAGGATGATTGGGTGGATCTACTTCCATTGGCTGAGTTCTCTTACAACAACTCTCAGAGTGCCTCCACTAAACAGTCTCCTTTTTACTCTAATCTAGGTTATCATCCTAACATTCTACCACGATTTCCCATAGAGACGCCTTTGCCAGCAGTGGCTGAAAGAGTCACGACTTTACAGAAGAATATGGATCTTCTAAAGGAGAATCTGGAATCGGCTCAGGAAAGGTACAAGAAGGCAGCAGATAAATTTCGTAAACCTGCACCAGCTTTTAAGGTAGGAGACCTGGTCTGGCTGTCAACCAGAAATCTTAAGTTAAGGATTCCATCGTCTAAGTTGGGACATAAGTACATTGGACCCTATAAAATCAGTAAAATTATAAGTGCCGTTGCTTGTCGTCTTCAATTGCCCAGAACTATGAGAATCCACCCTGTCTTTCATGTATCCCTACTAAAGGCTGCGACACCCAATACGTTTCCTGGACGTTCTTCTCCTTGCCCTGACCCAGTGCTAGTCGATGGTCAGGAGGAATTTGTGGTGGAAAGGATTTTAGATTCCAGGTTGTATAGAAATCAGTTACAATATCTGATTAAATGGCAGGGCTACCCAGTGGAGGACAACTCATGGGAGCCAGTCAATAACGTTAATGCTCCTCGCTTGCTCCGTCAGTTTCATCAGAGGTACCCACACAAGCCTGGTCTGAGGTCATCCGGAGGTTGTCCCTAAGGGGGGAGTAATGTAAGGTTCTGTGTATCTGTTTCTGAAACTCAGTTTGTTCGTCGGCCATTTTGCTTTCTGTTTTGCTGCAGCTATCTTGCCCTCAGTCAAAATGGAGTTTTCCAGCTTGCATGTTCCCGCCCTGATTCTCTCCGTTTGCTTCTTAAACAGCCACAGCTGAGCAATCAGTGCTTCAGAATCTAGCCTGCAGTGAACCTGTGTTCTGACTCCTGAAGCCTTGGACCTTGTACTCCAGCCATTCCTACTGAGGAACTCTGAAGCACTTGTGGACTCTGAACTCTGCTCTTGAGAGCCTCACGTTTGCATGGACTTGCGGTAACAGAGAAGAAGATCTGAATCTGTATTGGAGAGTTATTGCTGAGCTTAGATTACTCTGGCCTGCTGTGTCTCCTGCTTCTGTGTTTGCAACCTGTGTGTTTATTTTTGCCAATTTGTATGAAGCAATACAAGACTTTCTTTATCAACCTGTGTCTCAAGTATTTTCATCGCACCCAAGCACAAGACGCTATATGAACTGTACCACATACATTACAAGATTCTGAAGACAAACGTTAGTGTCTGCTGGGTCTGGAAAGGCTTGTCTGCTGTACTGTGGATATCGGATGTCCGGTTGTACTTTCTGTGATGACAGTGGTTGTGACTTCTCACAACCATTCCAGGTGAGCAGTTCCCTTAAAGTTTTTTTCTTTCTTCAGTGTTGCCACAGGTGAACACTATTGTTTTTTTTTTCCTCTTCTTCCAGTATCCTGTCTTAAAAGATCTGGAAAATGGAGGCCCGCATAAAGGAACTTTGCGGAGTGACTGATAATATCCTTGCAAATTTGCAGAATATAAAGACCCGTTTTACAAATCTTCAGGACCTAAATAATCACAATTTGCAAGTGGTTGGACAGACTACCCAGGATTTGCGAGCCAGGATTGAGGTTCTGGAGGGGCAAGTCCAGGCTCCTGCCGTGGCCCCGAGTTCTGGGATTCCCAAGTTGCCCCCTTTTCGTTTTGGTGGTGAACGTGAAAAATTCAGGGGATTTGTTAATCAATGCAATCTTTTTTTTTCTGCACATGCTTCACAATTTCCTACTGAACGATCTAAGGTGCTTACTATAATTATGTTGCTTACCAACAAGGCTTTGATGTGGGCAAACCCTCTGATTGAGACTGAGGATGATTGTTTGAATCACCTTGATGATTTTATTTCAGCCATGGGGCAGGTGTTTGATGACCCCAATCGAGGTGCAACAGCTGAAGCAGCCATGTTAGCTTTGCGCCAAGGTAAGCACTCGGTAGCTGAATATGCCTTGGATTTCAGGAGATGGGCCCTTGATACCACCTGGGACAATTCCGCCAAAAAATCTATTTTTCGAAAGGGGTTATCCCCACTGATTAAGGATGAACTTGCTCGTGCCGACCCTCCCACTGCGTTAGGTGACTTTATTAACTACTGCATCCGTATTGATACTCGTTTAACTGAACGCAGGCAAGAGAGATGGTTCGAAAGCAATCGTACTAACCTTTTCCTACCTTCCTCTCCAGCTAAGGAACCTTTGAATAGGATTACACGGGAACCTGAACCTGAACCCATGCAGGTAGACTCTTTACTACGACGGGTTAGTGATGCACGCAAGGAACATCGTTTTAAGGAGAATCTATGTTTTTATTGTGGTAAGTCAGGGCACTTTATTATTAACTGCCCCAGCCGTTCTCGCAAGACTACTGCAGCACTCATTCATTGTGAGTGTTGCGAGAGGGGATCTGTCAGGTCCGAGCCTCAGGCTCCAGAGAGATCTGCAGCAACAGATCTTGATTTCTCGGACTTAAACTCCGTTACCTCTGAGGACGTTGACTGTGTAAATGCTGCCATCTTTCAAGTTTCCTCAGCGGTGTCCCAGCTGAGTTGTAAAAAAAACAATTCTCACTGTTTTCTTTCCATCAAACTCTGGGTTGACTCAGCCTGGGTGTCTAGCTCTGCTATGATCGACTCAGGTGCAAGTGGAAATTTATGGATGTCTCCTTTGCTCTGAAACAGGGAATACGTTCAGTGAAGAAGGCTACTCCAGTACAGATGGAAACTGTGGATGGCTCCCTGCTGACCTCTGGACCAGTGGATCAGGAAACAGAGCCTTTAAAGGTTCTTATGGGTAAAGATCATCAAGAGAAACTGTCCTTTATGCTTATCTCTTCTCCTCACTTTCCCATTATTCTAGGGCTACCATGGCTGCAGGCTCAGAATCCTACCATTAACTGGGAGACCAAGGAATTACACTTTCCAGAGAAACAGATGAGTCCAAAAATTTCAGCTTGCTCTGTTCCTAAAGGAACCATGTCAGTCCCTGAACTACCAGCTGTATACCAGGACTATGTGGATTTATGTGACAAGAAGAACGCTGACCAGCTTCCTCCTCACCGTCCATATGATTGTCCAATTGAATTATTGCCTG
This sequence comes from Oophaga sylvatica, assembly GCA_033576555.1. NCBI lineage: Eukaryota > Metazoa > Chordata > Amphibia > Anura > Dendrobatidae > Oophaga > Oophaga sylvatica. The sequence continues at coordinate 323,203,680 of JARQOD010000006.1, forward strand.
GAGCAGAGATACCTTTTGGTAAGATCTACCCCCTGGCGGGGCCCGAGCTGAAGGCTTTAAAAGAGTACATAGACGAAAATCTAGCCAAGGGCTTCATACGCCCCTCTTCATCTCCTGCAGGGGCACCCATATTCTTTGTAAAGAAGAAAGATGGATCCCTGAGACCATGCGTAGACTATAGGGAACTCAATAAGGTTACTATTAGAAACCGTTATCCATTGCCTTTAATCCCTGAGTTATTGGAGAGAGTGCGACATGCCAAAATTTTTTCTAAACTAGATCTTCGTGGGGCCTATAACTTAGTCCGTATTAGACCTGGGGATGAATGGAAGACTGCATTCAGGTCACGCTATGGACACTTTGAATATCTAGTTATGCCTTTTGGTCTGAGTACCGCCCAGCCACTTTCCAACACTTGGTGAATGACATCTTCAGGGATCTCCTGGATACATTCGTGGTAATTTATTTGGATGATATTTTAATTTTTTCTAACTCCACAGAGGAACATCATGGACATGTGAGAATGGTCTTGGAACGTCTAAGACAAAATCATCTTTACATCAAGCTTGAAAAGTGTGAATTCCATAACACCGAAATTCAATTTCTGGGGTATGTACTGTCTACACAAGGAATTAGTATGGATGGAAGTAAAACCCAAGCCATCAATGATTGGCCAAGTCCTAGAAATGTGAAGGAGGTACAGCGCTTCATCGGGTTTGCAAACTTCTATAGACGTTTCATTAGAAATTTCTCTGAGGTAGTGTCACCTATCACCCAACTTACCCGGAAAGAGTCTAAGTTCTCCTGGACTCCCCAAGCCCAGGAAGCATTTTCCCGTCTAAAAGATAAATTTACCACTGCACCTATCCTAGTACATCCCAACCCAGAGCTTGCCTTCATAATAGAGGTGGATGCTTCAGACTGTGCCGTGGGAGCTATACTCTCTCAGAGAACAGGTGAGAAGAATGTCTTGCATCCCTGTGCCTTCTTTTCCCAGCAGTTGTCTTCGGCTGAGAAGAACTACGATGTGGGCAATAGAGAGTTGTTGGCCATTATTGCCGCCTTCAAAGAATGGAGACACCTTCTTCAAGGAGCTGCACAGCAAATAGTTGTTCTGACAGACCATCGTAATCTTGAGTTTATCAGGTCGGCTAAGTGCCTGACTCCTCGCCAGGCTCGCTGGAATCTTTTCTTAAACCAATTTAATTTTATTATTTCTTATAGACCAGGATCGCGCAATGGAAAGGCTGATGCACTCTCTAGGATTTACTCAGCAGAGACACGTCCAATTACTCCTCCTAAGACTATTCTTCCTGACTCTAGATTCCTAGGAGTGATTCATCATCAAGACCTAATTAAAGACATCAAGGAAGCATACCATGCGGATTCTTTTTTGGCTCAACCCCCAAGGGACGTAAGTCTTGTCTTTAAGAATGGTGTGTGGATTCTGGGACAACGTCTGTATATACCTGAAACAGTCAGATTGAGAGTATTGCAACTCATTCACGATTCCAAAATAGCCGGGCATAGAGGAATTCTAAAGACACAGGAATTTCTTTCTCGT
>JARQOD010000006.1:323205343-323250785 GCA_033576555.1 Oophaga sylvatica
AGGGTTGGGGCTAAAGTTGGGTTAGGGTTTGGATTACAGTTACGGTTGGGATTAGGGTTAAGGTTGGGATTAAGGTTAGGGTTGGGATTAGAGTTAGGGATGGGATTAGGGTTAGGGTGTGTTAGGGTTAGGTTTGTGGTTAGGATTATGGTTAGGGTTGGGATTAGGGGTAGGGTTGCATAGGGGTTAGGGTTGGAGTTAGAATTGGGGGGTTTCCACTGTTTAGGCACATCAGGGGCTCTCCAAATGCGACATGGCGTTTGATCTCAATTCCAGCCAATTCTGAAAAAGTCAAAAGGTGCCCCTTTCCTTCTGAGCTCTGCCATGTGCCCAAACAGTGATTAACTCCCACATATGGGGTATCAGCATACTCAGGACAAATTGCTCAACAACTCTTGGGGTCCAATTTCTCCTGTTACCCTTGGGAAAATCAAAAATTGGGGTGAAAATATAATTTTTGTGAAAAAAAATATTTTTTATTTTTACAGCTCTTCGTTATAAACTTCTGTGAAGCACTTGGAGGTTCAAAGTGCTCACCACACATCTAGATAAGTTCCTTAGGGGGTTTACCCTTGGTAAAATAAAAAAATTGGATGTGAAGTAAATTTTTTGTGGAAAAAAAGTTAAATGTTCATTTTTTTAAACATTCCAAAAATTCCTGTGAAGCACCTGAAGAGTTAATAAACTTCCTGAATGTAGTTTTGAGCACCATTAGGGGTGCAGTTTTTAGAATTGTGTCACTTTTGGGCATTTTCTATCATATAGACCCCTCAAAGTGACTTCAAATGTGATGTGGTCCCTAAAAAAAAGGTGTTGTAAAAATGAGAAATCGCTGGTCAACTTTTAACCCTTATAACTTCCTAACAAAAAAAAATTTTGGTTCCAAAATTGTGCTGATGTAAAGTAGACATGTGAGAAATGTTATTTATTAACTATTTTGTGTGCCATGCATCTCTGATTTAAGGGCATAAAAATTAAAAGTTTGAAAATTGCGAAATTTTCAACATTTTTGCCAAATTTCCTTATTTTCACAAATAAACGCAAGTTATATCGAAGAAATTTTACCACTAACGTGAAGTACAATATATAACGAAAAAACTTTCTCAGAATCGCCAATATCCGTGGAAGCATTCCAGAGTTATAACCTCATAAAGGGACAGTGGTCAGAATTGTAAAAATTGGCCTGGTCATTAACGTGCAAACCACCCTCGGGGGTAAAGGATTTAAAGAGGGAGAGGCATATGACAGCCCATGTCACACTCTTACACTAGAAGAGAGAAGAGAGAGGATCCTCTCATCATAAGAGTTTATAATATGCAGGAAAGAGAAATTTACCAAAAAACTCTAAAGATGGAAAAAAACTGTTGTGCAAACTGTGCTTCACTGGGAACTGCTGATTTGTGATGGTCGATGTACTGACTCCCCCCTTCACATACAAGATATCATAATCTGTCTGATTTCAAAGCTACAGGACTTACGGGAAGGCACATTCAGTGATGTAAAATGGCATATGCTTTCTCTCTGATGCTTTAGGTGCCAGGTAATTTTTTTCTTGTGAACCACAAGTTAAATCTCCAAATGTTCGAATTCATGGGAAATCGCAAATTTCAGGAAATTCCACTCAAAGGCCGGTATGTTATGATTTGGTAGCTGAGGAGAGCAGGCAAAAAAGGCAATACACCAGAGAGGTTGGAATCTATGGGATTGCAGTACCCTGACTAACCACCACAACTAAAGGCAGCCGTGGAGCGTACCTACGTTGGTCCTAGACGCCTCGTCACAGCCTGAGAAGCTAACTACACCTAAAGATAGAAAGAGGAAAGCTATCTGCCCCAGAGCAGATCCCCAAAGAACACAGAAAGCCCCCAAAAATGTAATGGCGGTTAGACAAGAAGAAATACTGACACAGACAGAAAATAGTATGAGCAAACGTTGGGGCCCAAACTTCCTAAATAGAAAAGGATAGGAAGGGCACTTACTGCAATCCCAAAAAACCCTGAAAAGTACCAACTCTACTAATTACAAAAACACCTGAGATCACACGACCTCTACCACCTAAATTAGTTCTCTGGTGTAACAAAAACTAAACAGCAACCACTGAAAAAACTGGAAAAGGCAAATGAACAAACATCAGTGGCTGAACTAAACTGAGAGGAGCACAAGCCCCCGAAGGGGACCCGGCAGACCCCCACAGAAGTGCAGGACAAAATGCAAAAAGCAAGCACAAAAAAATAATAGAAGAAAATGTCTTATCTGTTAGCAGAAGATGCAGGCACGAAACAGCAAGCTACAAAGTGAACAGGAATCAAAGATGAGACCAGAACAATTGATCACCGGCAACCCTGATGGGAGGGAACCTCCCTTATATAAGACCAGTCAGTAACATCTGATCTCCAATCTTCACAATCTTCAATGGATAGTTCAGTACTGTTTGTAACCACCAGAGGGAGCTTCTGCTCAGAATTCATTTCTAGCACATTCACAACAGTACCCCCCCTTGAGGAGGGGTCACCGAACCCTCATTTGAGCAACCAGGTCGGTCAGGATGAGCTCTGTGATACGCACGGATGAGTCTCCTAGCATGGATGTCCGAAGCAAACACCCAAGAATTGTCCTTCTGACCATAACCTCTCCACTTAACCAAATACTGGAGTTTCGGTCTAGAAAAACGAGAATTCAATATTTTCTCAACCACATACTCCAGATTGCCCTCAACCAAAACAGGGTCAGGAGGCACAGCCATAGGAACCACTGGCTCGACAAACCTCTTCAATAAGGACTTGTGGAACACGTTATGGATCTTAAATGTCCCTGGAAGAAGCAAACGAAAGGAAACAGGATTAAGAATCTCCATGATCTTATAAGGTCCAATGAACCTAGGCTTAAACTTAGGAGATGCAACTCTCATAGGGATATTTCTTGAGGACAACCAGACCAAGTCCCCCACTTTAAACCGAGGACCATCAGTCCTATGCCGGTTGGCAAACCGCTGGGCCCTCTCCTGAGAGAGGGACAACCTCTCCACTACCTGGTCCCAAATCTGCTGCATACGCTCCACAACAGAGTCAACACCTGGACAGACAGAAGACTCCGTCTGTCCTGAAGAAAATCGAGGGTGAAACAAAAAAATTGCAGAAAAATGGAGACATCAAAGTGGCAGAGCTAGCCCTATTATTAAGAGCAAACTCAGCCAAAGGCAAAAAAGAGACCCAGTCATCCTGATCAGCAGACACAAAGCGTCTTAAATAAGTCTCCAATGTATGGTTTGTTCTCTCAGTTTGTCCATTGGTCTGAGGATGAAAAGCCGAGGAGAAAGACAATTGAACACCAAGTTTAGAACAAAATGTCCTCCAAAATCTGGAAACAAACTGGACTCCTCTGTCAGACACAATGTTCTCAGGAATGCCGTGTAACCGAACCACGTGCTGAAGGAACAAAGGCACCAATTCAGAGGAGGAAGGCAACTTAGGTAATGGCACAAGATGTATCATTTTGGAAAACCTATCACAAATCACCCAGATAACGGTCATTCTCTGAGAAACAGGGAGGTCGGAAATTAAATCCATAGAGATATGGGTCCATGGTCTCTTGGGCACAGGCAATGGCATCAACAAACCACTAGAGCGAGAGCAAGGCTTGGAGCGAGAGCAAGTCCCGCAGGACTGCACAAATTCCCTGACATCACGAGACAAGGTAGGCCACCAAAAGGACCGACTAACCAAGTCTCTGGTACCAAAAATTCCAGGATGACCGGCCAACGCGGAACAATGAATCTCAGACATCACACTCTTTTTCCACCGGTCTGGGACAAACAATTTCCCAATAGGGCAGCGCTCGGGTTTATCCTCCTGACACCCTTCCAGAGCCAGTCTCAAATTGGGCGAGATGGCGGAAAGAACTACACCCTCTTTCAAAATAACAGCAGGATCAGATAACTCAGGAGAGTCCGCAAGGAAACTCCTCGAGAGGGCATCCGCCTTAACATTCTTAGTGCCAGGAAGAAAGGAAACCACAAAATTAAAACGTGTGAAAAACAAGGCCCACCTGGCCTGTCTAGGATTAAGTCGCTTGGCTGATTCCAGATAAACCAGATTCTTATGGTCCGTGAGGACCACCACCTGATGTTTGGCTCCCTCCAGCCAATGTCTCCACTCTTCAAAAGCCCACTTCATGGCCAATAACCATCGATTACCCACGTCATAATTACGTTCAGTTGGAGAAAATTTTCGAGAGAAAAAGGCACAAGGGTTACTTTTAGAGGTCTCTGGATCTCTTTGGGACAAAACGGCACCTGCCCCAATTTCAGAAATGGCAGAGAAACATCAGGCTGCCGTAGAACAGGAGCAGAAGTGAATCTCTGCTTAAGTTCCTGAAACGCAGAGACTGCCTCAGGAGGCCAATTCACCACATCAGAACCCTTTTTGGTCAAATCAGTCAATGGTTTAACAATAACAGAGAAATTACCAATAAATTTACAATAAAAATTGGCAAAACCCAAGAATCTTTGAAGAGCCTTTAATGAAGTAGGTTGGACCCAATCACAGATGGCCTGAACCTTGACCGGGTCCATTTCAATAACAGATGGGGACAAAATGAATCCCAGAAATGAGATCCTCTGTACGCCAAAAAGACACTTTGATCCCTTCACATACAGAGCATTCTCTCTCAAAATCTGGAGCACAGTCCGAACATGTTTCACATGAGAGTCCCAATCATTGGAAAAAATCAAGATATCATCGAAATAAACAATCAGAAATTTATCCACAAAATCCCTGAAAATGTCATTCATGAAGGACTGGAAGACAGAAGGAGCATTAGTGAGCCCAAAGGGCATCACTAGGTACTCAAAATGCCCCTCTGGGGTATTAAATGCCGTCTTCCATTCATCCCCGTGCTTAATGCGAATAAGGTTATATGCCCCCCTGAGGTCAAGCTTGGTAAACCAAGTAGCACTTTTCACCCTGGAAAACAGACACACACAAAGCTATATCACAAAAAATATATATTTTTTTATAAAATGAACTCTTTAAAAGAAATGATTACATAAAATGTAAATAAATATTAATAAAGGATATAGCCAAGAAAATAGGATGGCAAACCATCCGGGTAAATACAAAGACAACACTGAGAAATGGCGAGATGGACAAATGGAGGGCTGCAAGTGTATAAGAAAAAATATTTTTATTAATATATAAAAAAATATTTAAAATATATATATGTATATATCAAAAATTATATTTTTAATAACAATTAATAATTAATTGAATAAAATAATAAAAATAAAGATAAAAATAATACTCAAAAAATTAAAAAAAGAATTTTATTGACATATAATATAATACAGATACAACAATAGTATATATACAAGGAACTATATTTTATAATACAATTGGAACACTCCACTAGACAATTCACAGCCTTTTGTGCACTATTTTGTTACTTGTGGTAGTGTCATTACATTTGTGTTTTTCACATTTGTATTCTATTCACTTTTAATCAGTGCCTTTTGAACAAATCTCCTGGTTATATCTATTTCTGCCTTGGTCAATTATCTTCCTAGTGGAGTGTTCCAATTGTATTATAAAATATATTTCCTTGTATATATACTATTGTTGTATCTGTATTATATTATATGTCAATAAAATTCTTTTTTTAATTTTTTGAGTATTATTTTTATCTTTATTTTTATATATTTTATTCAATTAATTATTAATTTTTATTAAAATATAATTTTTGATATATACATATATATATTTTAAATATTTTTTTATATATTAATAAAAATATTTTTTCTTATACACTTGCAGCCCTCCATTTGTCCATCTCGCCATTTCTCAGTGTTGTCTTTGTATTTACCCTGGAAAACAGGTCAGAAATCAAGGGTAACGGATATTGATATTTCACAGTAATATTGTTCAAGAGACGATAATCAATACACGGCCTTAATGAACCATCCTTTTTGGCCACAAAGAAAAAACTGGCACCTAAGGGTGAAGAGGATGGTCTGATATGACCCTTCTCCAATGGCTCCTTGATATAAGACCGCATAGCGTCATGTTCAGGTACAGACAAGTTAAAAAGGCGACCTTTAGGGAATTTACTACCAGGCACTAATACAATAGCGCAGTCATAGCTCCTATGGGGGGGCAAGGATGCAGATTTACTTTTGCTAAACACATCAGAAAAATCAGTCAAAAAGTCAGGAACATCCTGAGCCTGGGGGGAGGCAGAAAAAACAGGAGTGTTGGTAGTAACACATTGGCAGCCCCAACTGGTTACAGACACAGATTTCCAATCCAAAACAGGATTATGAGACTGTAACCAAGGGAAACCCAGTACGATAATGTCATGCAGATTATACAGCACCAAAAATTTGCAACTCTCCTGATGATCAGGTTCAACCCTCATTATCACCTGAGTAGTGTTGAGCGATACGATAATGCAAATATCGGCTATCGGCCGATATTAGCTCTATCGGCCTTTCGATAATTCGTTTCGATATTTTCGTCTTATCGAATACCGGAATCGGAAGTTCCCATAATTCTTTGAGAGGCAATGTGATTTTAGTCAGCCAATGAGGAATCCTAAGAAGTGTGGGCACATCCTGTACTGCTGCGGTCATGTTAACTAATGGCATGGCTGTGATTGGATGCTGAAATGATGTCAGAATGCACTATAAAAGGCGCCGCCGCCATTTTAGCGTCACTGTGCTGTGAATTCAGTAAGGGACAGAACGCTGCTGTGCTGACTCTGAGGGACAGTTAGAGATTGCGATTTAGTGTACTGTGCTGTAGGCAGGCTAGCACCAACCGCTGCGTAAAGCTTCCTTTTGCCTGCAGTGTTGTTTTAACAGCTCTGCAAGGTGTGTGTGAGTGCAGGTGACGCTGCAATTTGCTCTGCATGCAACGCTGTCTGTAGGCATCTGCACATGTCACTCACAGACTATTTTTTTTTTCCTTCAGTGTAATTCTTGCAGCTCCATGCAATTTAACTATTAGTGTGACGCGCTTCCATCCGTATACAATACATTGGTTGCAAACACTATAGAAGTAGACAAAGGAGTAGCCTTTCACAGATTGTGGACAGTTGTGTTTCAGTGTTCACTTCAGTCTGTGTTTTTTATTTTTTGAGTGCACATCACGCTCCAGTTACTTGTTCAAGCACTGCTGCTTGTACTCTGCTGAGCGTGTCTCAGTGCCTCATCCTTTTCATTTCTCTCCAATTGGTTCTGCTCCATTCCATTTAAAATAAATATAATCTATTAGTGTGACGCGCTTCCATCCGTATCCAATACATTGGTTGCAAACACTATAGAAGTAGACAAAGGAGTAGCCTTTCACAGATTGTGAACAGTTGTGTTTCAGTGTTCACTTCAGTCTCTGCGTAATAACCACACTTAGGCCTTATAACTTTTCTGACTTTCTTTATCAATCTACCAAGATGAAGAAGTCAGTGAGTAAGGCACGTGGTCGTGGCCGTGGAGTTTCAGCAGGGAGAGGACGTGGGGATTCTGTGTCTGCTGCCGCCCTCAATGACACAGCATCCACCATTTATCCCCGTGAGCGTTCCTTTATGCGCACTTTGGTAGGAGCTCGGCGTGCCCCCCTGCTGCGGGAAGAACAAATTGAAGCCGTTGTTGGTTGGATGGCAGCCAATGCATCGACTTCAATTCCTTCCACCTCCTCTCAGGAACACAACACTGTTGAGCAACCATCTGTCTGTTCACCGCCTGTCAAATTGCCAAGGCAGTCAGAGAGTTCTGTACAGGAGCCAGCTGAGTCTCTGCTTCTGTTCTCAGAATCTGTTGACTCGCAAACACGGGCACAGGCAAGCAGCATTCTGCAATTTGAAGAAGAGGGAGTATGCAGTGATGCGCAACAGCTGTGTCTCTCTCAATCTGAAGAGGCGGGTGAGCCAGTGCCGATGGACAGCACACCGCAGAACGCATCTTATGATGATGATGAGACTCAGGTGCCAGGTTTTGTGGAGCATGGTGCTGCCCAGACCATCCAACAGCAGCAGGTGTTGGAAGAGGGTAGTGGAGATGATGAAGTCCGAGACCCAACATGGCGTGAGCAACAGGAAGGTGGTGGGAGCAGCTCTGAGGAAGAGATTCTCCCAACGGTACAAAGAGGAGGGAGAGGTAGGCTGCAGACTCGCTTGCCTGTAGCCTCCAGTTTGGCACCTGTTGGGAGCAGTTCTCTTAGAACTGTCAAAATTGGCGCTCCCATGACTTGCACTGCATGGTCCTTTTTTGACAGACTTGTACATGATATTTGCTATGTTCAATGCAAGCTGTGTAAGCAAAAAGTTAAAAGAGGTAAAAATATCAGGAACCTGAATACCACAAATATGTGGACACATGTACGGACAAAGCACGTAGCTGAGTTCCAAAGACACACTGGAGATGTAGGCCAACCTACAGCAGCACCTACATCTTTAGGTCATGTTCGAGCCTCTACCTCCAGCTCTCACACACCTGTTTCGGCTTCTTCACAGGATCTCCATGGAAGAACCTCGGTCACTGTTGTCCATAGAGAAACTGTTATTCCACCCACTGCAGCAAGTTCACAGTCATCGTCACACTCCCAGAACAAAAACAGCCATCGGTAACACAGGCATGGGATAAAAGACGGCCATACTCGGCAAACCATCCACGAGCACAGGCTCTGAATGCTGGCCTTGCAAAACTCCTGTCCCTTGAAATGCTGTCATTCAGGCTGGTGGAAACTGACAGTTTCAGGAACTTTATGGCATTGGCAGTCCCACAATATAATGTGCCAAGCCGATTTTATTTCAGCAGGCAAGCTGTCCCTGCTCTGCAAAAACATGTCGAGGGAAACATTAAACATGCGCTACTAAACGCCGTCAGTAGCAGGGTCCACCTGACCACCGATGCGTGGACCAGTACCCATGGCCAGGGACGATACCTTTCCCTCACTGCCCATTGGGTCAATGTTGTGGAGCCGGGTACAGATCTTGCCAGTGGCGCTGTACGTGTTCTGCCAACTCCAAGGATTGCAGGAATCCAGTCTGTGCACATTGATTCCTCCTCCTACTCCAGTTCCTCAGAATCATCGCTGCACGAGCCGTCACGGTATACCTCCACATGGACCCGTGAACGCTTACCTGTTGCGACCGATATGAGCACAGCCGTGGCCAAACGTCAACAGGCCATACTGAAATTAATTCCCATGGGGAATCGAAGCCACACAGCGCAGGAGCTCTGGGATGCCATCAAGCAGGAGAGCGATGTGTGGTTTTTGTCAGCTAATCTCCAGCCAGGCTTGGTAGTGTGTGACAATGGCCGAAATCTGGTGGCAGCTCTGGGCCTTGGCAACCTCACTCACATACCATGTCTGGCACATGTGCTGAACTTGGTCGTGCAGAGTTTTTTGAGGGACTATCCGGATCTTGATGCACTGCTGCACAAGGTCCGCCTAGAGTGCGCTCACTTGCGACGTTCCAGCATGGCCAGATCGCGCATTGCAGCTCTGCAAGTCAGATTTCGCCTTCCTGAACATCGCATCATATGTGACGTACCCACCAGGTGGAATTCCACGTTACATATGTTGGAGCGGTTGTGTGAGCAGCAGCCAGCAGTAATGAGTATCAGCTGCAACAGGCGCAATCAACTCGCAATTTGCGCCGTTCACACTTCACCACTACTGAGTGGGCCTCTATGAAGGACATCTGCGACGTTTTGCGGGCGTTTGATGTCTCAACGCGGATGGCGAGTGCAGATGATGCACTAGTCAGCATGACTGTCCCCTGCCTGCCTGCTTCAGAAATCACTGAAAGCACTAAAGGAAGAGGTTTTGGAAGAGGTGGAGGATGAGGAGTCACAAATTCAATTACCTTCAGGACAGTCAGCGCAACGTGGTTCCTCACAAAGGGCTGGGCAGGGCTCACTTTGTGAGGAGGATGAGGAGGAGGAGGAGTCAATGGAGGAGGAAGAAATCCCTACAGAGGGAGGTACACAACGCTCTAGTCAGTATGTAGAGCGAGGGTGGGGTGATGCAGAGGAGACAGAGATGACGCCTCTTCCAGAGGACAGCCTTTGTTGGCCAGTTGGGAGTCTGCAGCACATGGTTGATTTCATGCTTCAGTGCCTGAGAAACGACCGCCGCATCGCCCACATTCTCAGCACGTCAGATTATTGGGTGTACACCCTCCTAGACCCTCGCTACCGGGACAACTTACAAACCCTCATCACACCGGTGAACCGGGACCGTAAAATGCAGGAGTACCAAGACACACTGGTGCAATACATACTGTTGTACATTCCAGCCGAGAGAGGTGCTGCTGCTGCTGCTACTGCTTTACAAAGCAGCTCTGTGCGTCGAGGCAGTGTAGACACCTCTACAACAAGAGGGATCAGAAGCAGCGCCTCTGCACAGGGCAAGAACTGTATGTTACAAATGTGGCAAAGTTTTGTGACAGTGCCTGCAGTTTAGGTGATTCCTATGTGTGCTGTGGGATATGTAAATAAAGGCGGTTTCCATTGTGACAATGGGATAAGCACCCACTGTAGGACTGTGTGATCGGTAATGCGGACGGCTTGCGTCCTGTCAACTTACATTTTTCATGGGTGCGTTCTTCTACCCGTCCGGGGTCCGTACCGTCAAGTGGTTCTCCCCAGTGCCTTTGGCCTAGGTGCCTCCATCTCCGTATCCGAGTTCCAGCAAGTCTGCTGGTCCTTGTAGTGCTTTGGAGCACAGGTACCTCCTGCTTAGTAACCGTGTCACAGTAACGTACGCTGTACTCGGTTGTTGACATTGCCTCTTTTCCTTCTGCTACCGTCGGGGTCCAGTACCGTCAAGTGGCTTCCCCAGTGCCTTTGGCCTAGGTGCCTCCATCTCCATATCCGAGTTCCAGCAACGTCTGCTGGTCCTTGGTAGTGCTTTGGAGCACAGGTACCTCCTGCTTAGTAACGTTGTCACGTAACGTCAGCTGGTACTCGGTTGTGACATTGCCTCTTTTCCTTCTGTTACCCGTCCGGGGTCCAGCACAGTCAGCTGGTCCTCGTTACTTCCATTGTCTCTTGCTCCATCTGATACCCGTCAGGGTTCAGTTAACGTCAGCTGTTTCTCCGGAAATTAGACGACATTAAAGACCACCCAGAAGAAGATGACGACAACAAGGACGACGAGCATGAAGCCAACCAGCCTGAACACTATCACAAAGAAAAAATAAAAGATTACCCAGAAGAAGATCACCAACAGGACAAAGAAGGTTAAGACAAACTACAAGATACAGAACAAGAGACAGAAGAACAATAAGCAAAAGATCAAAAAGCAGAAGAACATGAAGTATAAGACCAAAATGAAGAGCAAAATATATGCTCTAAATTCTAAGCAGAAGAAGACTAAGCAGTGTATGGGGGTGAGTCCGTTCCTCCTCGTGGTGCCCCTGGAAAATGCCTGCTGCTGCAGGCTAAACTGAACACGGACAAATACTGTTGTAATTTAAATCTTTTGTGACAGCAAGAACGGAAGGATGAACAATTCATACTTTTACAGATTACAAGTACAGGAATCTCTGTCACAAATAAGAATATGATGAAGAAGATGAAGAGGAAGAAGATGAAGAATTTGAATATGAAGAAGATTAATTAGTTTAATAATAACAATATGAGTAATGTAAACAAAAACATGAATAGCAAGAAGTTTAAGAAGAAGATTAAGAAGGTGAAGATGAAGAATAATTTGATGAGAAAGATGATGCTGCTGCTGAAGATTATGAAGGAGAAAGTGTGGCACTGGCAAAAGTTAAAAAGGTGAAGAGCATGGAAGTTGTGAAACATACATATTTGCCAAAATAGAAAAAAGGTTAACAACATTGTCAATTTGTTAGTCAATCCAAACGTATTTCCAAAAAAATATATATTAATGCTATTCCAATGCGTTGGGTTAAACATGTATGCCTTTATTGTCTCCTCAACCTCCCCCAATACATTCTACATTAGTCTTTGTTGTTTTCCTTCATGTACAATTAACCAACAAGGCAAGAATGTTTTTTTTTAATTTCGATATTTTGTTCCCATAGACTTACATTGGACTTCCGCAATCGGAATCGGATATCGACCATATTTAGTGCTATCGGCGATACAATTTCGATACGATATTTTTAGATATCGAGCAATATCGCTCAACACTACACCTGAGTAGAGAACTGAGGTTTATTCTCAGCCAAAGGGGTAGAATCGATCCCCAGTAGGGGAATAGACTTCCATAGGGGTATCAAGGGAAACCCACAACGTTTAACAAAATCAAAATCCATCAGGTTAATAGCTGCTCCCGAATCAACGAAAGCCTGAGCAGAAAATGTGGACAGGGAGCAAATCAGGGTAACAGTCAACAAAAATTTAGTCTGAACACTACCCAAGACAACCGAGCGCGCAAAACGTCTTCCCCGCCTAGGGCAGACCGAAATAGCATGAGAGGCATCACCACAGTAGAAACATAACCCATTGCGCTTTCGAAACTCATGACGCTGTGCCCCAGAAGCCACTCTATCACACTGCATGGGTTCAGAAGCTGGTTCACAAGGCAACACTATTCCACGCATACCTCTACGCTCACGCAAACGTCTGTCAATTTGAATCACTAATGACATAGAATCATTGAGACCAGAGGGGACAGGGAATCCCACCATAACATCCTTTACATTCTCTGACAGACCCTTCCGAAAAAGGGCTGCCAAAGCATCGTCATTCCATTTGGTCAGGACTGCCCATCTACGGAATCTCTGACAGTATAACTCAGCGTCCTCAAGCCCCTGATTTAATGCCAGCAAGGCTTTTTCAGCTTGATCAGTGACATTAGGCTCATCGTACAATAACCCCAGAGCCTGAAAAAATGCATCAACATTACTCAAAATAGGATCCCCAGGTGTCAGGGAAAAAGCCCAATCCTGAGGATCGCCGCGCAGGAGAGAGATGACAATTTGAACCTGCTGTGCTGCGTTCCCTGAGGACTTAGATTTCAAGGCAAAAAACAACTTACAGTTATTTTTGAAATTCAGAAATTTAGCTCGATCCCCTAAAAACAAATCTGGCATGGGAATCCTAGGTTCCACAACCGGCAACCTAGCAAGATCGATAGCAATACTCTGAACTTCAGTGGCAAGCTGATCCACACGGCCAGACAACTGTGCAAACTCCATTGAGAGAAAAAAAAATCCTCCTCAGCACCCAGAGATACAGAGGGAAAAAAATGCAACAAACAGAAAAAAAAAAAATCTCTGACAACTCTGACAACTTTTTTCTTTCCACAATATTTTTCCCTTCTGTGAGTACCATATAATTTTCAGTTTTGGCCGGTGATACTGTTATGATATGGTAGCTGAGGAGAGCAGGCAAAAAGGCAATACACCAGAGAGGTTGGAATCTATGGGATTGCAGTACCCTGACTAACCACCACAACTAAAGGCAGCCGTGGAGCGTACCTACGTTGGTCCTAGACGCCTCGTCACAGCCTGAGAAGCTAACTACACCTAAAGATAGAAAGAGGAAAGCTATCTGCCCCGGAGCAGATCCCCAAAGAACACAGAAAGCCCCCAAACATGTAATGGCGGTTAGACAAGAAGAAATACTGACACAGACAGAAAATAGTATGAGCAAACGTTGGGGCCCAAACTTCCTAAATAGAAAAGGATAGGAAGGGCACTTACTGCAATCCCAAAAAACCCTGAAAAGTACCAACTCTATTAATTACAAAAACACCTGAGATCACACGACCTCTACCACCTAAATTAGTTCTCTGGTGTAACAAAAACTAATCAGCAACCACTGAAAAAACTGGAAAAGGCAAATGAACAAACAACAGTGGCTGAACTAAACTGAGAGGAGTACAAGCCCCCGAAGGGGACCGGCAGACCCCCACAGAAGTGCAGGACAAAATGCAAAAAGCAAGCACAAAAAACTAATAGAAGAAAATGTCTTATCTGTTAGCAGAAGATGCAGGCATGAAACAGCAAGCTACAAAGTGAACAGGAATCAAAGATGAGACCAGAACAATTGATCACTGGCAACCCTGATGGGAGGGAACCTCCATTATATAAGACTAGTCAGTAACACCTGATCTCCAATCTTCACAATCTTCAATGGATAGTTCAGTACTGTTTGTAACCACCAGAGGGAGCTTCTGCTCAGAATTCATTTCTAGCATATTCACAACACCGGTATCACACTTGCGAGTGTGACGCAAGAAAATCGCGCTAGTCTCTCACTTCCATACCCGGCACTGCCGCCGGCACTCTAGACTGGAGTGTGCGGCTGCATAGAAATGCATGCAGCCAGACACTCCGGTGCCGAGTGCTGGCGGCAGTGCCGGGAATTGATGCGAAAGACTCGTGCGAGTTTCTTGCATCACACTCGCAAGTGTGACCCAGGCCTAACTCAGTCTTCCACAGACTAATCAGTTCATCTCCACTCTCAGTATTTCAAAAGATAGCAGACAGGTGAGGTGATCATAAAAAAAGTAAGTGATTTACAGATGCACGTGTTGGTATACTTGATTGAAAATCTGTATTCGTCAGATAAAGTCCTTAGAGTTACAGACTCCATTTTCTGACAGTTTGTGAGTACTTCTGTAGATCCATTTGCATTAGGCTGATTGTTGAGAATAATATATATATTATTCTCTAATAATACATGGTTCAATATAAAGAGAAAAATAAGTGATTTTAATTAATTATGGTATTAATATATACAGGGATTTGAGAATAAAGATATGGGAATATATGGGAACCACAATTGGAATATAAATGCACACACACACATGTATGTACAGTGGAGAAAATCAGAATTTGATACACTGCCAATTTTGCAAGTTTTCCCACCTACAAAGAATGGAGACTGAGGTCTGTAATTTTTATCATAGGTAAGCTTCTACTGTGAGTGACAGAATTTTAAAAAATAGTCCAGACAATCACATTGCATGATTTTACATAATTAATTTGCATTTTATTGCATGAAATAAGTATTTGATACAATAGAAAAAACAGAACTTAATATAATATGATACAAAAATATTTAGAATTGAGAGTCCTCAGTGGTTGATACCTTTTAATGGCTAACTGAAAAGATGGTAACAAATTGCAAGCTTTCCAGACTACTCAGGTCTCTTCATCAGACATCATTTTTTACATCAATTAAGGAATTTTCTCCTAAGACCTTGTTGGGGCATCACAAAACATTACCAGACCCCAATCAGAGGACAATAAAACATTCACTCCTTATCTATGAACTGGTCCAATATTTATGGCCACAACTGTTTAACCCTCTCCCATATTGATAGTTCTGCTTTACGTCACTTGTCTTATCTATTGCATCTGATTCTTCAGATGTTGTATTAGTCTTTGCCTGATGAAGAGACCTGAGTAGTCTGGAAAGCTTGCAATTTGTTACCATCTTTTCAGTTAGCCATTAAAAGGTATTAACCACTGAGGACTCTGAATTCTAAATATTTTTCTATCTACTGCCTAACACTGTACAAAGATATACAGTACATCTTTCCTGTAATATAATATGATACAGAAACCTTTGTTTGCAATTACTGATGTTTCCTGTAGCTCTTGACCAAGTTTACACACACTGCAGAAGTCATTTTGGCCCACTCCTCCATACAGATCTTCTCCAGATCTTTCAGGTTTTGTGGCTGTCGCTGGACAACATTGAGTTTCAGCTCTCTCCAAAGATTTCTATTGGGTTCAGGTCTGGCAATTGGCTAGTAGTGTTGAGCGATACTGCTCGATATCTAAAAATATCGTATCGGAATGGTATCGCCGATATCACTAAATATCGTCGATATCCGATTCCGATTCCGGAAGTCCCATGTAAGTCATGGGAACAAAATATTGCAACAAAAAAAAACCTTTCTTTCGTTGTAAACACAAAATATACACACATAGAATACATATATATATATATATATATATATACATGTCATTGTGACATATATATATATATACATATATTTATAGTTTATACACTTCTACATAGTAAAATAGACTCTGATTCAATTGCCGGGTAAAGCCGTGACATACCCCATAGAAGTCGACGGGCTCGGTGCCGAGTACCCCCAAAACCTCTGGCTCTGTGCGACTCAACTTGGGCGTCACGAACAGGATTCTGTAGCTCGCTATAAGCGAGTCCTGTGTGCCTGAATTGAACTGGTTTTGTGCTTGAGAATTGCTAAAATCATCAGAGAATGTATTTGCCATTTTTCCGCCATATCTGCGTCACGACGAGGCACTGGTGAAGAAGAAGGATGTGCTCTTCGTGGGTGTACACTCACTCAGTGGCGCGAAAACGATGGCCGACCACTCTAAATGGTACTGCAATGTAAGA
The DNA here is from genome assembly GCA_033576555.1 of Oophaga sylvatica. Lineage (NCBI taxonomy): Eukaryota > Metazoa > Chordata > Amphibia > Anura > Dendrobatidae > Oophaga > Oophaga sylvatica. The sequence goes on from JARQOD010000006.1 coordinate 323,221,698, forward strand.
TCGGGCCCCACAGCTCTTCAGTTCCGCCTCCTCATCCTCCTCAGTGTGCGGAAACTAACATGAAGGTCCCGCCTCCCTACAAAAGAGGGGCCCTCTCCAGATGCTAATGACACATGTGACTTGGCAGAGATGGCTAATGGACACGAGCAGAAGTGTGAAGGGATGGAGCAGTCAGAGCTCTCCCCCCACGGAAGCGACCCGATCGCCACGGAACCACCGTTGGGCACCCAGCCTGGAAACCCTCCTACGCTGCAAGAAGCGGAGGATACCCTAAGAGGCCTGGCCCGGCACCGGGAGGAGGTCGCCAGGATGGAAGCCAGCTGGCGTGCCCTAAAACTAAACTTGGAGCGGCGCCAATCCCTCTTACCTGAAGTGTCTGTACCGGAAGGTGAGGCACCCGTTCTAGTAGAGGAGTCCGTGCGGGCATCCCAGCCCTTGCAATGTGATCCGGTTGACGTTGTCGCAGTGGAGGCACCCGTTCCTGCAAAAAACGCAGCACCGGCAGCACCCCAGATCCCGCTGTCTGCCCCCGTCGCTGAGACAGAAGAAGCGACACCCGTCCTCATCGAGGAGGTCGCGCAGGCACCAGAGGTCTACAAGTCTGTACCGGAGCCCCGACTGTCATCTGTTCCAGAGCCGGCTGCTTCCTCCGCAGGTGAGCGCCGCCAGGACTGGGGGGCGCCAGGAGAGCTGCCGCAAATCGGACATCCTAAGCTGCAGTTTGATTTTGGAGACATGGAGATGCTGGTGGAGGAGAATTACAACCGGCGTCAGGAGGAAGAGTGGAGACGTTGGAGCGGGAAGCAGAGCGACAAAGGGAGCAGCGAGAATCCCAAAAGCTTCGGCAACGTAACCTGGAGAAGGACCGGGCAGATAAGGACCGGATGAGAAAAGATAAAGGAACCCTGAGGGAGCCGCGGCGTAAGGGTGCAGTACGGAACTTTAAATTGAAAGGTGGTTGGGGCTTCATCCAGGAGCCTGGACTTTATTTAGAAGTTTTTGTGACCCGGCGGGACGTGGAGACTCACCTCCCAGAAGGACACCCGGGGAGGGACCTGTTGCCAGGAGACTTGGTGACTTACACCCGACACTGGGGTTACAATGGATGGTACGCCCTAAATGTTACCAGGTGCGACCCCTACTCCCCAGAGTGTCAGGAACCTGTGAGACCCTCGGAGCCTTCAGCCTCCCACATCCAGGCCTCTGCACAAGTGCCCACCCCACGCCGTAAATCTCCCCAGCCTCCCTCAGTGGTCTCCTCAGCAGCCCCAGTTATGGACATGATAACTATAGCTGGCCCGTACCCGGCGCCTGTTAGGCCCCCTGGGGTTCGTTCAGTCCGGGACATAGGGCTCCAGACCCGGAGGGAGATGAAAGAGGTGGCCACACAGACACAGATAGCGGGTCACGACTTGACTGTACAGGCCACACGACGTCATCAGGTCCTGGTGGTCCTTGGTGTCTCGGATGTTTGGCAAGCATCAGAAGAGTACCAGGTGGTACCTGGAACACCCCTGCCAAAGAATTATAAATAACCCGGACAGGGTCCCTGTATGTAAATAGTTAAATTGTTGATGTACCCGGACGGGTGAATGTTCATAAAAAAGTTTTTTAATTTAATAAAAAAAAAAAAACACATTTTTCATTACTTTTATTACAGTCTCATCCTGCGACGCCATCGATCTCCTGTAAAAAAATGAAAAAAAAAACAGCAGTATACCACCTGTCCGACGCAGTCCATAGTAACGAGTGTCCCACGACGATCAAGCTCTGCTACATCAGAATGACAGGCAGAGCCTGTCATCCCGGCGCAGCACAGCTGATTACCTGCTTCCCCGGCGGTGACGTCATCGGACTGGTTTACGGCCGGGATTACCCAGCAGTCACTGCAGTTATCGCGAAAAACTGCATGTGACCGCCAGGGAGAAGATAATGGCGGCCATCAAGCAGTCCAGGACGTGACCGCCGGAGATCTTCTGCCAGGTAAGTGCCGCTGACTCCTGACAGACCCAACCGACGGACACTCACAGTGACAGTGACAAATCCGATTCCGGTATCCGATATGACGAAAATATCGGTACTCGGAATCGAAAGCCCGATACAGCTAATATCGGCCGATACCCGATATTTGCAGTATCGTATCGCTCAACACTATTGGCTAGGCAACTCCAGGACCTTGAAATGCTTCTTACAGAGCTACTCCTTAGTTGCCCTGGCTGTGTGTTTCAGGTCATTGTCATGCTGGAAGACCTAGCCACGACCCGTCTTTAATGCTCTTACTGAGGGAAGGAGTATTTTAGCCAAAATCTTTTAATAAATGACCCCACCGATCCTTCCTTCAATACAGTGCAATCATTCTGTTCACTTTGCAGAAAAGCACCCCCAAAGTATGATTTCCTCCACCATGCTTCATGGTTGAGACAGTGGTCTGGGTGTTAAACTCATACTTCTTCTTCCTCCAAACACGGTGTTAGGTGTCAGGCTGGATTTGAACCTGGATCTGAGGCATCAGTGGTCCCCATCCAGGGAGGATGCTGCTTAGCTTTGCCGTCAATCCCAGTACAAGAGAGTACAAGCTGTCTCCAGGGTCTTTGTTAATAGTAGCCTTAAGCATAAGTTACAGAAGGAGACAGGGCTGTTATAGCCCATGTCCAGAAATGCCTGCACTGAGCAAGTCCATGACATGGCGAGCCAGGATTGGTGGTTAATGTCAGCTGATCCTCTGACCTAGCGTCACCTGATTGGTCGCGGATGACGCCATCGGTGATGCGATTGACGAGAAGGCAGGGGGCGGAGCTTAGCCCTTAAATAGCTTGTCTGTCTGTGGCGCGGCGTGGTCAGATCATACTAAAATAGGCAGTGCTCATGTGTGGATGCACCAGAATCTGGGCTCCACGTGCTCTCTAGCTTTGCTCTCCAGGACCTGCCGATGCCACAGTTCACTCGGCTAACTAGCACAGGTCCTTCAGGCAGGTTTAGCTTATGCCAGGCAGGTAGCGAATGTGACCCAGTCTTGCTACGAATATAGGGTAGCTATACACCCTGAGCAGACTGTGGGGCGCGTAACCTGTAGCCAATGTGGCGCAGTCTTGCTACGAATATAGGGTAGCTATACACCCTGAGCAGACTGCGGGGAGTGTAACCTGGGCATCGCCTGCCAAGCTGAACTGAGAGTTGCTCAGTCCGGTCTCATGCCGACTGGCAGCACGTACGCCTGGCGTTAGTCGCATGCAGTTCCTAGCGGCTGGCACGTAGCTTCTGTGCAGTCAACAGGGCTACATCTACACCAGCTTGAAGCACATAGTGAAAACCTAATATCTGGCAAGTGACTTCTGTGCCATTATCAGGGCTACATCTACGCCAGTCGATAGCACATCTCCCGTGACTTTAACGGAGATAGTGCCAATTCAACATCTCCCTAGTGTGAAGTAACACAGGCGATATCTAATATTATCATTTAGTTGTCAGTTGTTACCCTGAAACCCAAAGGGTGTTCGGCAGCAGTGACATAAACTGCATCGCGGACCCCAGGTTCGGTTGCAATAAATTATATAATAAAGTTGTTGCAACCGAGCTCATAACACACGGCGAATGGAGTTGATACCAAAAAGTTCTATTTTGGTGTCATCTGATCACATAACCTTCTCTCATGCCTCCTCTGGATAATCCAGATGGTCATTGGCAAACTTTAAATGGGCCTGGACATGTGCTGGTGTCAGCAGGGTACCTTGTGTGCCCTTCAGGATTTTAGTCCATGATGGCGTAGTGTGTTATTGATGGTAATGTTTGAGACTGTGGTCCTAGTTCTCTTCGTGTCATTAACCAGGTCCTCCCATGTAGTTATGGACTGATTCCTAAACTTTCCATTTCTTAATAATTGTGCCAACAGTTTCTCATCAAGCTGCTTGCATATTGTCCTGTAGCCCATACCAGTCTTGTGCAGGTGTACAATTTTGTCCCTGGTGTCCTTAGATGGTTCTTTGGTCTTGGCAATGGTGGAGAGGTTGGAGTGTGATTGTCTGAGTGTGTGGACAGGTGTCTTTTATACAGGTAGCAACTTCAAATAGGTGCAATTAATACAGGTCATGAGTACGGAATAGGAGGGCTTTCTAAAGAAAAACTAACAGGTCTGTGAGAGACAGAATTCTTGCTGGAGGGTAGGTGATTAAATACTTATTTCATGCAATAAAATGCAATTTAATTATTTCAAAATCATACAATGCAAATTTCTGCTTTTTATTTTTAGATTCTGTCCCTCAGTTGAAGTGTACCTATGATAAAAATAACAGACTTCTTCATTCTTTGCAGATGGGAAAACTTGCAAAATTGGTAGTGTATCAAATACTTATGTTCTCCACTGTATTTACTGTGTATAAATATTTTATTTTTTTATATATGGGAACTACAATTGACAAAATTTACTATGATGTTTAGAAACTATTTATGGCAAAATATGTAAAATAATATCCTGAGCCTTTCTTCCTATTATTGAAATTAAAATTAAGAAATGTCTAAAGAAAACTGTTGTATTTGTTCCAGGAGTTTAGCCAGTTGCATCCTTCTTCTTACAATCTTGTGACTGGCTGCAATAGGAACACCTCCCTTCTGCCCTTCCTGCTGTAGGACACAAAGTCTTGCCACCCTAGTCACTAGCTGAAAATGAACACATGAACAGTATGCCTATAAATTACTTTTATAATGTAGCTCTAGATTAAAAGAAGCCATCCCATCAGTTTTTATCCTATCAATATATTGCAATCATTAAATTATACAGCATTGTGTAATTACAATTGCTAATTTTGCCCTTCTACCTTTTTAATTCTTCTCTTTTTCCATTAGGTCTATGACATCACATGATTAAAAACAGGTTAGCTGAATACTTCTAAGCTCTATAAAGAATCTGGAAGTCTCTTTTTTCTGCATGATTCATCACTGTAAAAGTTATGGCAGAGGGGGGGACTGGAGCAGCTGAGTCAGGAGTTGAAGAGGGTGAAGACTCCTGTAGGAACAAGGGACTTCCTGTTTCTACATAGAATAGAGAAGAATTGATTGAGTAGAAAGGCAAAATGAGCAAAAGTAAATACACACAGCTATATAATATGATGACTGCAATATATGTAAAGGATAAAAACTTTGATGGGAGTGTTTTTTTAATGTTCCTTTACCAGATCTAGATATCCATGTAGAGGTACGAATGTATTTGTGACATATGTATAATACCGTGATCTTACAGGGGTATTAAAAGAAGTTGAAAAATATATATTCACTCATGAAAACATTGTGTCAAACAGATATCTAACTGGTATTCTAAAGATCTAAATTGTACAAGGACATTTGAAGTTGCAGTCATTCACATTGAATTCAGACTTTATCTTCTCTGTGCTAAGGATATTTATTCATGGCACATAGCATTGTGACGTCTTCTAAGGCTCATTTATTGATCGCACTGCCTATAAAACATGAATATTTATAAGAATACTTAAATACCCATCTCATCGTCTAATAATAGTCTCTTGGATTCGCTGGTATTAAAGTGCGTCCGCTTCTATTTTGTATGATAAAGGCAAAACTAATTATTTTACTTTGTGTTTTAGCAAAATGCTGCAGGGACATTTTGGAATGCAGTTTTGTTTGGAGGTGAAACTCATACCTGTCGCTCCGTAAGAGGCAAAATGTAATATTAACTTTGATATCTCTTTGTTTAGCATAGGTCATATTTCATAACAATTTCAAAAATCTCAAGATTCTCTTTCTTCGACGGTGTTCTTATGTATGGTAACTCCACCTGAGTAAATAATTAAATGTTGGCTATATTTGCAAAGGTCAGATTGTTGTTCTATAAATAAGAAAAAAATACTTCTCTAAATACTTTACCCTGCTTTTTTGTCAATTCTTAGATTCATGTTTTGTTACATGTATCATAGTATATTAGTTCGCTGCACGTCTCCACTACTTGAATAGAAAATAAAAAGGAACAAAAGAAGTAGTTTGCAGGCATTTCTTCGCAAATTTATGAATGGACTTCCTTGCTAGTGTCTGTCAATAGGTCTTTGGTTTTCTCTAGTATACTCTACGCTGTTTAACTCTAAATAGCCACTTGGTGGCGCTCTTTAGTCAGTTCTCTTTTTTTTACGGAAACACTGCAGACATTTCGCAAATTGTCTAGAAAGTTGAGCCCTGCTTATCAACTTGATTTACATAACAGATATTTCACATAAGTGCTAATCTATAGGTTTAATAAGATTATCTGACCACTTATGAAATTTGTATGACACAGTTTTGTTGTTTTTCTTGCGGCAAAAGAGAATAGTCTTGTTATTTATCGCAATTGCTATGCTGTATCAATATTTTATATCCTAAGGAAAAGAATCTATAAATCTATCTTAATGGAGATAGTTCTTAGATGTCGTTTATGAAAAAAAAAGGAAAAAAAAAGAAACGGAAAAAAAACCTTTTAAATGGATGATGGCATTCCACATTCTTGTAAATGTCTGTGTAATACAGCATTATTTACTCCGGAACAGCCTGTTCTAAACATATTGTCTAGGGAGGCTCTTGGTGGGCTATCCACGTAATTGTGGTGATCTCACGTCATTTTCTGTAAATGAAAAAAGGAAAAAAATGGAAAGAAAGGAAATAGCAATATTTAATCTTTGAACTGCCTAACATGGGATTCCCTAAAGAGTCCATGTAAAATGTATAATGTGCCTTTCTCTTAGCACCTCAATTACCAGATATTGAACGAATAATATAATCATGTACAAAATAGACTAAATGGAAAATCCATAGTATTAAATATTGTATATAGAATCCTGTCTATTGCACGTATTAAACCTGTATATATATGATTGGAGTGTAGAAAGGTTTCTTTGTTAGGAAATATTAAATATTAGACCTCTGTATAAGATATGTTCATTTTCAGTCATTATACAGAATAAAATTATACAAATCAACAGCAGCCACTCTTGTTTCAGCACCAGCAAATGGACAGCTCCCTTAATTTCAGCCAATTAATATCTGTCAATTATTATCTTATTAAAAAATGAACCACTTAGGGAAGCTCTTAATATCTTATGAATACATTGGCTGATCGTTTATCTTCATTTAACTCTTTCTGGTGACTGTTGATTATATATATATATATATATATATATATATATATACATAGCCATTCACATACTAGAGGTGTATATATTTTTAAATATATATATATTTTTATTTTATATATATATATATTATATACACACATGTGCGTGTGTATATGTATACATATATATATATATATATTTATATATATATATATATATATATATATATATATATATATAATAATATATATATATGCACAAATGCACGTCTCATATGTATGTGTATGCCTGGGCTTCCATAAGACATTTTTATATATTTTTTATATATTTCATGTATTCTAACTACTCATCTGAGTCTTTTCCAGTTTAAAGTTTGGTTTTTTTCCTCTATAATTTGGAATGAGCACTGGATGTTTCTGCTTGTCACCTGTGCTTCTGTCAGAGATAATTTATGGGAACATATTGCCAAAAGAAGAAAAAAACAATATTGATGTGTAGTTAAACTAAAGGGAATGTGTATGTCAGAATATTTATAAGAAAACTTGATGACTGTGATCGGATCATCTGTGAGGAAAGATGAGAATTGTTATCATGTTCCTGGAGGAATTGGCCTGATGACGTCTTTTCTGATACTGGATCATTACGTGACTTACACTCTGAAAAAAGGGAAGCTGTTTGATCCATGGATAAAAATCAGAGCGCCACAGATTCACAAACAATAGCTGGCATTTAAAGGTAACATACAGACAAACATTTACAACGCAACCTCTTCCTAAAGTGGCATTTGCTGTAACTATTCTGCATGTGTGTGTATATATATAAATATATGTATATACATACAAGAACGGAGGGCTGGTCAACTTGAATTGCAGCACAAGAAGGAGAAGAAAGCAGCTAGAGAAACGCCTCAGGAGAAGTATCTTAGAGAAGATCTGATCTCATTGTCAGCATCTCAGCCCAAGACTCATAACAGGCTGCACCAGGCTCTCCCTGCCTCCCTGGCTCACTGCTTTTTTATATCTCATTCGCATTTACTTCCCAGCAGCTACAACTTGTTTTCTTTTTTTCTTTCATTTACTTTTTCAGCTAGGGAGGTTATATTTTATTCTTTATTTTGTTATTCCCTGCTCTTCCTTTTCTCATCTCCGTCGGAATCCACCTCTATTTTTATTTTTATTTTTTTCCCCTGGAATTGTGGCTTGCATCAAACTTTTAGCCAAAAGATCAGCAGCCAGTCAGATACGGTGTGATCCAAACCTGTCACACAAGGCAATGCAGTCCACATTCTAAGAAAGAGCGGAAACTTGCAAGACACTTGGCTTTAACTTGGGACCTGATATCCCTGTTTCTGTGACACAGTGAAGTGTCTTTTTATATGGTAAGAACCTTGCATACTTCCATATATGAACCGTAGTTATAGAATTGGCAGATGTACCTACTTTGCCTTAATAAAAAAACGGAAAAGGTTGCATGTATTGCACGTTGGTAAATATTTTGCCTGTTCCCACTTGCATTTGCATTGATCTAATTGAGGTCAAATCGCACATCGATCTTGGCTAATGAGAAGTGCCTGTTGAAAGTGTTCCCTTCACTTCTCTCACCCGCAGAATGATAATGTACAGGAAAGCACTGCTCGCCTGGCTGCTGGTGTATGGGGTAATGCGCTGCACTGTCCACTCCTCACCTACTGCGCTCAAGTACCCGGCACTTAGGTAAGTATCCGACTAATTATTGTCATGAAAACCTGTTGTTATGTCAATCTTTGAAAAGAATTCACATTTCATGTCAGTATGGGGCTGTGGTACCAGAACATCTCATATTATGCACTATGTCTAGCTTCTCTTGAATTACTACAAAGGGAACTAGAGAAGAGGAGTAGGCTTGCCCTGCATGTGTTCATATGCGGTGGGCTAGAATATCAGCAGTGAGATGCACAAAGACCCTGCCTCATCAAAAGGACTAGAAGACTAGAATATTGAATGCCAAGAAGGTTTAACACATTTCCTCCTATATCATGTGTCTGTTTTGCTTCCATCCTTGTAATTTTGCATTTTGTTAAAGGATTACTAATGAAAGAAATATAACATCCCAAAGCGTAGCATTGCAATCCCTCGGATAGTATAGGAAAATCTTGTTTCGGATCAGTGATAGTACATCTTTAAATGACAAAACCTGACAGCCGGGGAAGCCCCCTGTTCTACATGCCTCTGACTGCTGGCTGAGAGTCACCCTTCCTACAGTGGAACAGGTGCTTAGCTTCTATTGTACAATCCTAGTAATCAAATTATAGGATCTATGGGGAAAAAACAATTTATTATCCTGGAATATCCATTTACATAATTTCCATAGAATAGCACTATAGTTTACATGTTTTACACTGAGAATCTAAAGAATAATATAGACTATATGCATTAATGCACATTACTGAGGGTTTTAATCCATTTACACATAGTGTTCATGGAATGTAAAGAATAATATAAACTATATGCATTAATGCACATTAATGAAGGTTTTAATCCATTTACACATAGTGTACGTGCCCTCAACATCTTTGTAAAAGCAAAGGCACAAGCGACAATTGCATCATTCAAAAAACATTATGTTTAGTTGTTAGAATGGCTAGACTCTTAATATTTTATGTAACTGCCATAATTGAGCCTCAGCAGATATAATGCGTATTGTAATGAAAAAAAAAATGTTTTTATATAAAATATAATTAACACCTTATTACGGCTATTATTGATGCCACCTAAGGTAATACATTTCTTCTTACAACCAAGATTTTTTTTCCATTTACAATACTATCATTTCAGCCGTTGTCCAAATGATCAATATTTTTCTTGCTTTTGTTGGGCTCCACGTTATTTATCTTCTGAATTTCTTACACAATTCACATATTAGATTTATAAATAATTCATTGTGTGCTCTGAGGTTTTTCTTACCCCTCTCGGTAGGATCACTGCTTTCTGTAGGTGAAAAGCAAACATTTCGAAGTAAAATGGGTCACAAATTAATAACTAGAATGCAGAAATAATTTAAAATGTTCTCAGCGATTTATGTATTTTCTGGTTTATCTGCCTTAACCTTAATTCATAGATATTATCAGATATAAAGAGTTTTTTTTTCTCTGTGTAACTGTTGCTGGGATATGACTCCTATCATCCAAAGCGTAAGACAATGGGAGTTTGAGTCCAGGGCCAGGCGAAATGCCAGAGGCTGTTTGTGCTTGTTGTGTGTTGAGCGACACTGGTCAGCGCAGACTGTTTGGGTGTGCGTTGTGCTTGGCTATGTTAATCTATATAATACCCTGGATCATGTGCTTGCGGTACAGAGAATTTGACACTGCTAAACTGTGATCCAGATTTAGCAAGAATAAAACACTTTGGAAGCATCTATTATTAATAACGCTGGCAGAGCAAACTGACTAAAATAGCTTACGGTGACCTACATCCAAGTAAAAAAAAAAATCTTAAGGAGGAACTTGGCATGAAAAGAAACAAAACCCCGACGAAGTCAGGAACCAGTCTTTCCAAATTTACCCCTCCTTCTGTAGAAGGGATACGGGTAATGCTGCTGGCGAGTATTTTCAGTGCTTTGTGGCCAATGCTTAGTGCTCTGATTTAATGTTTGGAAGCTGATAGTGTGTTTGATGATGCTGTTCTGCCAATAAAGGAAAGTTGTTTCCCTCACCCCCCCAACCTTTTCTAATCTTTCCCTTCCTCCCCTCCACCTCCTCTCTCTACTCTCAGTTCCCTGTACTAATGATTGTAGGATTTGGCAGCTAGCTCTGGCCCAGCCCCAACCTCAGGTCAGCTCACAGATGGGCTGCTCTTGTTATTTCTCTCACGCCCACCTACAGATTGATAGGGTCTCAGGGGGTCTTTTTCCATCAGCGTCTGGCATCTCATCACCGAACAATATTCAGAGAAAAAAGACCAGTAATGTAGACACTAGAAATGAACCTTTGCCAGGGATTACATTGCACCGAAAGGCACTGATCAAGTCATTATGCATTTTTGATTAATTAAGAGGCTTACAATTCATTCTCCTTTCTTTCTCTCTGCTCATTAGGCTTGAAGATGAAGTGTATGATGAGGATGGTAACACTCTTCCAGACTTTGCTTTTGATAACGATCCGATTGGTATTGGAAACCCTTCCTCTGTCTTAGATGATATGTATTCCTTTTATTATCCACCGGAAAAGAGGTGAATTCATTTTTTTTTCCCTAAATGAGATAAAACCTAGTTAAAATGATGTGTTGCATAGTCACAAATAACGAAATAAAATCTGCAAACACAATAACGCCGCTTCTGTTTCATGTCAGACCGTATTGCGACTACTGCAATGCATCCAAATTATTTAACAGGAGGTGCACATTTAAAGGGAAAATGGAAATTTATGTAAATGAATAACATTCAGTGCTAATCCGGTGGCATCTTGCAATTAAGCAGCATCCTGGGAAAGCAAAAAAAGCGTTATATATGTATGTATATATAATGTGGAAGGGGAGGAAAGGACATATCAGGGTAACATGTGGACTAGAGTAAAACATGACCCTGTGACAAATCAGTCTAGGCATAATCAGGAAGCTCTAATGGGTCAGCTGCACCCAGCCCTCCCTGTGCACACAAACACACATTCCATTCAGAAATGCTTCTTGCTTGAAAACAACACATGTTGATGTCAGATTTCCAGGAATCATCTTTCCTTTTTTATTTTTTTTTTCTTTGCTGTTGTCAGACATGCTGATGATCTATTAAACAAAGCCTATAGGAATTTACTGGGGCAATTGTCTGCGAGGAAATACCTGCATACTCTGATGGCCAATCGCTTAGGGTAAGGTTGTGCTCTTAAAACGTAGTTTTTGTACACATCCAAAAAAAGTGATTAAAAAAAAATCAGTCCACGTTCAGGCTGTAATCAATATTTATTATTATTATTATTATTATTTATTTATATAGCCCATTAATTCCATGGTGCTGTACATGAGAAGGGTTACATACAAAGTTATAGATATTGTTTACAGTAAACAAATTTACAATGACAGACTGGTACAGAGGGGAGAGGACCCTGTCCTTGCCGACTTACATTCTACATTCTTACATTTATGAAGAACAGATCCGCCCTATGTACTGGAGCATATGGACAATGTAGCGCAAAACATCAGACAGTAGACACGTCTAGTCTAGTTTATGGATTTGAAATGCCATGATATTTATTTTTACCATCCCTATTTACTAGGATTTCACAGCTTCACCACAGCAATAAAGCTATAATAAGCTGTGTTGTTTATTTCACCTGGATTAAGCATTTTTCATTTTTTGTGGTTGAGTCTCTTATTGTCCGACATGTCACTGATTTTCCCTTTGAAGAATGGGGCCGTTGTGCGCCCTCACGAAATATAGACTTCTGGGTTGGGTAACATTTTAATGATGCTCAAGGGAACTCATTGCATCTTCATAATGAATTATTCATGTATGAATATATTGTCTCCAAACTGTCATCCTAAATTATCAGACGCTAATGTTACAGCAGGTGAATTCCTTTTAGTTAGTAAAACCTGTGACTTCCAGTGTCAGAGCTGTTATATCTGTTGATTTTGCTAAATTCTCCTTTAAATTACCAGCTGAGAAACCAGTTTAGAGACCCAAGCGGGACTGACATCATTGCATAACAGAGCACAATAACATAGGATTCAATTAATATTGATGCTATTTAATATGGGGCATGCGCAGATTGTGCTGGTATCTGAGCATCGCTTACTCAAGGCTGTGGAGTATGTAGTATTACCATTTGTTCATTCCTATAACATGCACTAGTCTGGTAAATGTCATTAGACTATGCAAGATCTAGGCTTGCAATTTACTGGATGACTTGGTGGCCACTGCAACAAAAGGTAATAGCTGCAATTTAAGGGACATTATAAAGACAACTTTGCTCTTGTTCCAATCAGAACATCGATATCCTACCATATATTTCACAATAAGAACACAACTCTTTTCATGTTGTTGACAGCAAGCCCCAGAGGCAATTATGGTAGCAAAAGGGAGGACAGCCATGTAGTGATTGGTAATGAGACAGAGGCCTTTGGGAGATGTCCAACATGAGGTTCAAGGCGAAGGGTTGCCTAATGGAGGTTGGGTAGACAGTGTGCCGTTGTTTGTACCATTTGTTAAGGATTTATACAGCCATAATTGGGCTTGACATTGATATATTTTACTTGCTTTTTTGCAAGCATTAAGACTTAATTATTAAAGCATTGTTGTTCGCAAAGACACACACTCATTTTATACATATAATAATATATATATATGTATATAAACATGTTGCTTACTTTGGATGAACACATTATTTATCTGTCATAAATCACATCTTAAAGGCGCTGAAACAGGATCTCGTATTATAATGCATGTTCCCTTTGTTCCGAGGCGAGACATTTTCTTTGACAAACGTGTCATTCAGAGGCCAAACATAAATCGGAGAAAAACATGATATATCTAGCTAATTACGAGATAAACCTCTCCTCACTTTACAATAGTGAAAGATATAACTGCAAGATAGCAGCTGATAGCTCAAAGTGTTTGACAGATATGAGAATAAGAAATCAATTTGTCATGTTCCCCTTGTGACTTTAAAGCTACCATATGCACAATTCATTTTTTGGGGGGATGAGAGAATAGCATTCCTGCTATTTATCTGTTGATGCTGGTGTTGTAGGTATTATGATTGGGGGGAATGGGAGAAATAATGGACAGATGGCTTATGAATTAACATGCTGCACCTTATTATGATTATATAATAAAGTTTAATTTATCTTCATGCAATTGTGCGTTTTCACTGAGGATCAGAGAGTGGGAATCGGAAAAAAGTTAGATAAGTTGTAATGAGGTGATTGTAAACTGTGACTGTAAAATGATCAATGAAATGTACGTCTTATGTAAGACGTATGAGGATGGGAAGACTTGGGTGGGCTGTGCTAGTTAATAGGACTGGATCATTTAACAGTTCTTACTTTTTTTTCCTACCCTGTCAATTTAAAATGTACCCCCCATTGATATATTTAAAAGAGATCATATTTTAAACCAAAAATATGCTAAGCATTCTTTTAATATTGTGCATCCCATTGATTTTTTTTATGGCAGACAGATCTTCTTGTTTCTCTGCTGCATTGCTGCATACTGCGTACCCATTTACCACATGTGTTCATTGATTTATGGCACCTTTTGACTCCGACAGGATGGCAGTCATAACTAAGGCTTACAATGGAGGCTGTAGCAGAGAGAACAGGGGAACCGGTTGCTGTATCTAAACAATGGAGCTTAGATCACAACTTAAGTATATGCCAGAATTACTGCTTGTAAATTTGAACTGAACCAGAAATGACATGGTTAGCTAACTCAATATCCCTTTAATGGGGCCTTTCCTACTTATGAGGTAGCTGTGCATTGTGCCTGAGCAGATCGGATGCTCTACTCTATGGTGCAGCATGCATAAGCCAAGTATTCTAGACTCAGACCCAGCTTGAGAACGGAGCTGGGCGCATGTAGAGAGATGCTACTGTAGACTGCAACTCTTGCTTTTTGCCATTGCAGCGCATTGAGTAGCAGCCTGGAAGATGACTCGGAACCACTATCAAAACGGCACTCAGATGGCATCTTCACTGACAGCTACAGCCGCTACCGAAAACAAATGGCTGTCAAGAAATACTTGGCAGCAGTCCTGGGGAAAAGGTATAAACAAAGAATAAAAAATAAAGGACGACGAGTAGCATACTTGTAGCGATGAGCAACCAGCCAACCTGTGTATACAGCCCAACAAAATGAAAAAAAAAAATCATCACCGAACTGACTGAACAATCATCGCTCCTGTGTTATCTACAAACATGTATTTATGTATTAAGTAAAGCTATTAAATGAATATTTTAATAATAATATTGTTTTTCTTTTGTACAAAGCACTAGAGAACGCACAGATCTACTTTGTGGACCAATTACTAATTTCTATATGTTATATATAAATATATATAAGTGACAAAGAACAAGTACAATGTGTGCACAAATCTTAGAATTCGCAAGAGCTGTTTATGTTTTTATATAAAGAGAAATAGTAAAAAAAAAAGACAATCATTGTTTAAAATATTTTGTTCCTATTTTTGTAACTTGAAATTAAATGGATAGTATTTTTATCCGCAACAGAGTTGAAGAGCTTAATTCTAACCTTTTGCTGATGGACATAGACATTGATGACCTAATGCAAGGGATTTTTGTTGCTAATGATTTAGTGAATTGTTCAAGACGATTCTGCCCTCGGTGAGTGCCACCACCAGCTCCTTTAATCCTCTTAGGAGCATTGTCCCTCTTGTTAGATTTTCCAAATGCTGTGCTGTCTTTAATTCCACTTTTATATGTATTTATGTTTATCTAGAATAGTTTCATGACCCAACAGCTCTATTAAATTAATGGTTACTTTAATGCACCCCACTTTGGGTGCAGTTCAAAGTCACCTTTTGAACTTTCTAATTGGACCAAGCACATAGTATTATTGTCCTGGCAGAAAATCTCCGCTAGTCAAGTGAGAATATAAAAGCTGGAAAAAAGTACAGCACATTGCGTAAAGAACTGCCCAAAATGAAGTTCATGGTTGTGGACCTATCTATTAAAAAATTAATCCAAGTTTTTCTATAGGTCCATTACCCAAACTGACAATGGGCAGCTTGGTATTGGAACGTGATACAAAGTACATTGTGTTTCTCTCCAGTGCTGTCCATGCTTCTCTTCATGTGAATCTACCAAAAATATTTTCTTCAGCTCTGAGTTTAGGTATTTATTTTGCTGTCTTTTTGCAGAACATTATTCCTTCTTCCTCACCCTTCATCATTTTAGTACTGTCGTTCAGCACGTCATTTCTTTCTCCTAATTGTAAAAAAAACCTCATGTTATGTTTATGCAAGCTCTTATTGTAAAGTTAGGAACCCCTGTTGTAGCTACTACTAAATAATTATGCACTACTACTAAAGTTTTGTTCTTTGTTTTTTGAGTCTTCAAAAGGTAAAATGTATTTTTCTACATTATGGCTTAATGCTTAGTAAAAGTACTTTCATAAAACAACGTTTTGTCATAATATAATGTGTAGCACTCAAGAAGTATCTATGATCTATTGTAAAAAAGTAAAAAAAAAAGAAAAAAAAATGAAACGCAAGGAAACTGAGGTCTCTCTTGCTGTATGTCAGTCTCATGACCATGCCTATGTCAGAAGAGATGTCTAGGAAATGTAAATACTTATTTTTTTTTCCTTTTCACCTAAATTTATCTAAAGAAAAAACTTCATCTGAGTCACCCATGTCTAAGTCAAGAGCAAGAATGCTGCTAGAGAAAGTGTACCAAACCTTTCAGCTTTTTCTTCCTTCCAGTCTGATCAAAAAGAGGTGATGGATCAAAGGAGCTTGAGGAAAGTTCCTTCCTTGGCCACCCCTGTCAGCTGATCCTATTGCAAGCAGTAGCTGCACGTAGGCGTTTGGTCTGAATGACATCAATCTTACCTTCATTTTGCATTTTTTCCTCAGGCAGTGTGACACAGGATGCAGTTTGCAGCTTTTGTGCCTTCCCTCGCCTTTTAAATTGCCACGAATCACAGATGGCTTTTTAGTGGCCCTACAATGCTGCAACACATCGGCTTGTATTTTAGTCTCATCTCTGTGTTTGTTTGTAGTGGATAGGATTATAAATGTGTTAGTTGTACAGATGATGTAGGGTTTCAGTTGCTTTTCAAGTTGGGTGTAGTAGTTATTGCATCATCTATTTAGCATCCTTTGTACAATTTACAGCAAAGCCAACAGCCTTACTAAATTAAGTGGATCCGTTCTCCAACGATCTGCGTAGATGTAAGTCTATATTTTGTGTGCAACAGATTATTAATATAAAAGTGAATACTATTAAACAATTATCTAGAACTAAACAATTGATTAATGTTATATAAAGTGTGCAAAGCTTGTGTTAATAAATTTTTGTATCCAATGCATTTTTGTCTAATGTTTGGAAAATAAGATCTATGTAATGGCATTTGTGCATTACCTTAAAGCTTTAGTTCAGTTAATTTTTTTTGTGCTGCATAATTTATTTAAATTTCTAAAAAAAAAAATGGAACCATGCGAGACGTGTACGTGCACAAAATCACGGGTAGTTTTTGTATTTGTCAAAGCAAAAAATGTTTTTGGATTTTTTTTTAAATATTGGATATTATTACAATCTAGCTCTGTTCAAACACATTATACCAAAGCAATCATTCAATATGCAGTTGCTTATTTGTAGAGGTCCCTGGTTCCACATAGATGTTGTAAGATGAGTTCCTTGTTGTGAAGGAGTGTGGTGTGAAGTTCATTTTGGAATAAGTAAAGCCGGATCTTATACAAGTCCACATTATTCTTGTTTATCAGCAATGCATTGGAATATAGAGATTTTTTCCAAATGCAAACATATTCAGCGGAAAATGGATTCCCAAAGACTCTAGATGTTCCATCTTAAGTGATCAGCAAGCCTATATACCGTACCAGCAGTCAAGTATCTGATGATGGAAGTGTAATGTCGTAGACAATGAATGTCTGAAAGAAGCCTCATGGAAGTGCATATTATAAAAGAGTGATGATGGAAATATTAGATTCCATTTTTAGACTTCAATCAAGGTCTCTTGGGAAAAAAACAAAAGGCTGTGTGTGAGTAATCTTTGTGGGTTTAATGGATAGCAGAATATATGGACAATAATACTTCCCGTACGATCTCCAAGACGGTAATGTTTGTCTAGTAGACATAGAGGGTGATCTGCATATTTGCACACCTTAGAAAGTAAACCAATACTGATCACACCAAAAATCTATAAACATATCCATGACTAGAACGACAAGTCAAGAGGCCATATACAGGAATACACAATATTACAGAAACAGAGGAGCCTGTAGAAATAAGAGACCATGTTTACTAGCTAAAAAACCAGTAAATTTACTACTAAATGAACTATTGTATTCACCAACTCTACCTATTTTAAGTAATTTTGGTTGTTTGATTTACTTGCAGCTAGACTTGTACAATTGTTATAACATGAATGTATTGTATGTAATTCCTATTACTGGCTGCACAATTAAATCAGTTAATCTACTTATTAATTGGACTTTTTATATATTTTAAGGATCTTTCATATGACAATACCCTTTTCATTGCTTTAATTTAAAACTACATTACTTGTATAGTAAGTGATAAATATTTCTAACTATTGAAGTGCAAGGATAAGACAAAGTATCAGAGTTTTGACACACAGACATAAGCAGAAAAACATACAGATACACAAACACACACACCGATAAACATACACACACGTACACACACTGAAACACACACACACTGGTACACACACAAGGCCGGTACATCTTTTCCATTTGGAAAGCACAGATTTCGCTTATACATGAACTTGTGGTGTCTATGAAATAATGTTCCAATTTACTGATTTTGATGCACCACAAAAATATTGTCTATTATAGGCTGCTCATCCCTAAGCCATTGAATTAGGGTGAGCAGCCCTGTGGAAGTTTGGTTTCCAGCACTGAACCCGAACTTTAGTTTAAAGTTCGGTTCAGGTACCAGAACTGTACCCGTACTAGAACCTGAACCTGAATCTCATTGAAAATAATAGAGACCCAAACTTTGGATCTGGAAAAAAATTCACTCTTTCTCTGCAAGAGACTTCCCTCGGAACTCCTAACTTTGTAACGGACTTCCGGGAGATGTAAGTGTTTGGTGTTTAGCGTCAAACACCTACTGTCTGGTACGAACCCTGAGCTTTTAATATTAACTTCTAGTGATGAGCGAGAATACTCGATGCTTGTGTTTTCCCGAGCATGCTCAGGTGATCTCCGAGTATTTGGGCATGTTCGGAAATTTAGTGCTTGTCGATGCAGTTGCATGATTTGCGACTGCTAGACAGCCTGATTACATGTGTGGAATTCCTAACACTAAATCTCCGAGCACGCCAAAATACTCGGAGATCACCCGAGCATGCTTGGGAAAACCCGAGCGATTACACTCACTCATCACTATTAACTTTGCTTAATATTTTATGCGATTTAGCATTAATAATAATAATT
The DNA here is from genome assembly GCA_033576555.1 of Oophaga sylvatica. Taxonomy (NCBI): domain Eukaryota; kingdom Metazoa; phylum Chordata; class Amphibia; order Anura; family Dendrobatidae; genus Oophaga; species Oophaga sylvatica. The sequence continues at coordinate 323,240,916 of JARQOD010000006.1, forward strand.
TCTATAGCGCCAAGATATTCAGCAGCACTTTACCATTAAGAGGGGGCATGTACAGTCATGGCCAAATGTTTTGAGAATGACACAAATATTAATTTTTACAAAGTCTACTGCTTCACTTTTTCTAATGGCAATTTGCACATACTCCAGAATGTTATAAAGAGTGATCAGCTTAACAGCAATTACTTGCAAAGTCAATATTTGGCTAGAAAATGAACTTTATCCCCCAAAACACATTTCAACATCATTGCAGCCCTGCCTTAAAAGGACCAGCTAACCTCTTTTCAGTGATTGCTCCATTAACATAGGTGTGGGTGTTGATGAGGACATGGCTGGAGATCAATCTGTCATGATTAAGTAAGAATGACACCACTGGACACTTTAAAAGGAGGCTGGTGCTTGGCATCATTGTTTCTCTTCTGTTAACCATGGTTATCTCTAAAGAAACACGTGCAGTCATCATTGCAATGCACAAAAATGGCCTAACAGGGAAGAGTATCGCAGCTAGAAAGATTGCACCTCAGTCAACAATCTATCGCATCATCAAGAACTTCAAGGAGAGAGGTTCCATTGTTGCCAAAAAGGCTCCAGGGCGCCAAAGAAAGACCAGCAAGCGCCAGGAACCGTCTCTTAAAAGTGTTTCAGCTGCGGGATCGGGCTACCAGCAGTGAAGAGCTTGCTCAGGAATGGCAGCAGGCAGGTGTGAGTGCATCTGCACGCACTGTGAGGCAGAGACTCTTGGAGCAAGGCCTGGTCTCAAGGAGGGCAGCAAAGAAGCCACTTCTCTCCAGAAAAAACATCATGGACAGACTGATATTCTGCAAAAGGTACAGGCAGTGGACTGCTGAGGACTGGGGTAAAGTTATTTTCTCTGATGAATCCCCTTTTCGATTGTTTGGGATATCAGGAAAACGCCTCATTCGGAGAAGTCAAGGTGAGCGCTACCACCAGTCTTGTCTCATGCCAACTGTTAAGCATCCTGAAACCATTCATGTGTGGGGTTGCTTCTCAGCCAAGGGAATCGGCTCTCTCACAGTCTTGCCTAAAAACACAGCCATGAATAAAGAATGGTACCAGAATGTCCTCCAAGAGCAACTTCTCCCAACCCTCCAAGAGCAGTTTGGCGATCAACAATGCCTTTTCCAGCATGATGGAGCACCTTGCCATAAAGCAAAGGTGATAACTAAATGGCTCAGGGAACAAAACATAGAGATTTTGGGTCCATGGCCTGGAAACTCCCCAGATCTTAATCCCATTGAGAACTTGTGGTCAATCATCAAGAGACGGGTGGACAAACAAAAACCTAAAAGTTCTGACAAAATGAAAGCATTGATTGTGCAAGAATGGACTGCTATCAGTCAGGATTTGGTCCAGAAGTTGATTGAGAGCATGCCAGGGAGAATTGCAGAGGTCCTGAAGAAGAAGGGTCAACACTGCAAATATTGACTTGCTGCATTAACTAATTCTAACTGTCAATATAAACTTTTGTTACTCATATGTTTGCAATTATATTTCTGTCTGTGATAAAAACATCTGTCAAACACACAAAAAAAAACAAGAGGGCAGCAGATCATGTGAAAATATAATATTTGTGTCATTCTCAAAACTTTTGGCCATGACTGTACAGACAATAAAGACATTACAAAGTAACACATAGTTCATTGACAGGAGGAGTGAGGGTCTGCTGGCAAGCTTACCGTCTATAATTGCAATGAAATGGTTAAAACGTGAATAAATGAAGAAGTAATAGTATTTTAGTATTTGGTCCCTAAACTACAGTATATCTGGTAACCATTATGATTAATAATATGTTTAGAAAACATTACTAAATAATAACTAAAAAAACAAGTAATTTTACAGTATTTTAACTAATTTTTAGTTCAGCATTTACAACAAACATTATTTGCAACTCACATGCTAAAAATCACTTGTAATGGAAGTCCAAGTAAAGAGCCCAATCTCCTTCTCTTGCTAATATATGAAAATTAATTCCAATGTCCATTAAGGTAGATAGCTTAATATGTGTGTATAACCATCTGTTTAGTGCTTGAGCTGTGCACAAATGTACTATTACTGTATGTCATAAGCTGTACAGCATTCTGGATTCTTATAGGACATGAAGATCAATCACTTTAGTCTTTTTCTATTGTCTGGAGGAAATAAAAAACAAATACAATGTAATGTTTGGGTGATAAATTAGGAGGTTCACTTAATCATAGATCCAGAGATGAAACTTAGGCTAGGTTCACACTTGCAAGTGTAATGCGAGAAACACGTGCGAGTCTCTCGCATCAATACCCGGCACTGCCGCCGGCACTCGGGACCGGAGGGTGCATGTATTTCTATGCAGCTGAACACTCCGGCATGAGAGCCGGCGGCAGTGCCGGGTATTGAGGCGACAGACTCGCGCAAGTTTCTCGCATCATACTCGCAAGTGTGACCCCGGCCCTACTTAAAGTCTCATTCAGTATTTGGTCTGAATTTTGCATCAGTGTTTGTATGCCAAAGCCAGGAGTGGAACATATAGAAAAAACTATAGTTGACAGATTGACCCCTGTTCTGCATTTTGGAGATGCTCCTGGTTTTGGTATACAAATACTGATCAAATACTCATAGAAATACTGATGTGTGAATAAAGCCTAATATTGATTTTAAAACGAATCATATTGTTTTTATGATGACAAAAAACACATTTTACCATAAATTGTATCCATTTCAAAATTTAATGAGGACCAATCTGAAATATTCAAATTCTAATATTTTGCTAATCCCAGTCACAGATTTCATTGTTTCTCTCTGACTTTTTAGACCTTTCTTCTTCATGAGGGTACCACCAAAAAGCAGCACATGGAATGTGTGCTCATTTTTCCAGTATTTGTGAGGATTTACAGTCATTGCTCACCTTGAGATTCCCAAATAGTCCCAATTATGTGATATAAAGTCATCCCTTCAGAAAAAATACTGTACATAATTTCATCACTACCGCCAATTTATATCAGCTGAATCCTGGTATATTATCAGTGTTAACAGAAGCCTTTTTAACAATGTAATAACATTCTTCCATAATATATCAAAATGGCTTATCTATCTATCTATCTATCTATCATCTATCTATCTATCTATCTATCCCATATCTATCTATCTATCTATCTATCTATCTATCTATCTATCTATCTATCTACAGTATCTATCGACTTCCAAAAAAGCAGCACTCCATTTGCCTATGCGCAGCCCCTTTTGAGCTCAAATTCGAAAAAGGCTCAAGATTTTTGAACTATAATATTGCTGTGCATAGGCATATAAACACCCATTATTATCTTTTTGTAATTTTTTTTCTATTATTTGGTGTTTTTTGTCTTGTGTTTTTATTTAGCCATTGTGAGCAAGGTTTCCATATTTTTTTGTTGATTCATTAATTTGGGACTTTTTAAACAAATGCCACAGGACAAAAAGTGAGTTAAAAACTCAAATGAATCATCACACCCTCTAAATATTTTCATTGGTATGTCTGAGTCCTGCCTTTTTCAGAATTCATATTACATGTATTACATGATTTTTAACACCTTACCTAGTACTGTATGAGAAATTCTTGATAGACACTTAAGAACATAAGATTTTAAGTACTCCTAATGAAATGCTTGGTATTTCATTAGGAGTACTTAATCTTTACCATATAATTATACAAAGGTGAAATAAAATGAACTGTATTTCACAATATAAAATCTATTTAATACCATAAAAAGTAGAAAATCACGCTTCAATAGAGGAAAAAAAACAAGTAAAGCATTCAGCATAATTTTTTTCATAGTCGGTATTTTTACTGTATTTTCTATTTGTGTTACTCAATACCCTCATGGCTATTTTATTACAATGGTGGTAGGACAAATAATATTGATGAACAATCATTAGGATAACTCATCTATATAAGATCGGTCTGGGTCCGCCACCCAGCAATTTCAGCAATCTGCAAGTGGCCAGATGTAAACTTTGAATGAAGCTGGACAGATGAGCTGTATTCAGAGTGTAGCTAGATACCGCAGATCAGCTCCCATTCTCTAAAATAGCAGCTTTTCTGCAGCAACCGCCAGCGGCCATTGCTAATAAACTCCTTAATGACATACATTTTCATCATAGATTGCTTAGGAAAGTCAGGAGCTGACTACGGAGCTGAGCTTTCTTCATATCAGTCTACATTACATATCCAACATATACAATATGTCTAACTGAAGCCACCAAAGTTAGCTCCAATCACTGCAGTTTATCCATTTAACACTAGAACTACTGATGGAGTCATTTTGACTCCTTTCGTTTTTTATTTCTCTTCTGTGACTACATTTTTCAGAATTCCGGCTTGAAACTCGGTGACTTTTCCTCAAATATGATGTGAAAAAAGATTTTGTGAGAATAAATAATTTTGGTGAAAAATTTGCGCGTTTTTTTCAAAATTTACCAAGAACTACTGAAGGGAGTCATTTTGACTCCCTACTATATTTTAAGGTCCTTTTGTCACTAAATGTTGCTATAAAGTTTTGTGCATAATTTTTTCACTCTGTCTTATTTACCCTGATGTTCATATAGATGTAGTTCAATTTACATGTCAACTTTTCACATTTTCCTTGTGTTTTACCTGCTTGTATTACTGTGTAATGCTGAACAAAATAGCTTGTTTACTCTAGGCTCTTATCTTATGCTAATTTTTGATTCATATATATTGACACATATAAAGAACTGTACGCTTGCAGAAGCATGCAGGAACAATAATTTACAGTTTACTCTATCTGATGAGGAGCTAGATGCATTCATTGCGATATTCTATGCTCGTGGAATATCTGGCACGAACCGTCACTCGATTAGCAGTATTTGGTGTAATGAGTGGGGAATACCGTTTTGCAAAGCGACAATGTCTAGGGACCGCTTTGTTGAAATTATGAGGTTTCTCAGATTTGATGAGAAATCTACTCGATCGGAGAGACTGCAAACGGACAAGTTTGCTCTATTTTCTACTGTGTGGGACAGGTTTATTGAAAATTGTATTGCGTGTTACAAACCTGGCCCATACATAACGGTGGATGAGCAACTTTTCCCAAGCAAAACTAGGTGTCCATTCACGCAGTACATGCCTTCCAAACCAGATAAATATGGCCACAAATATTGGCTAGCTGTTGATAAGGAGAGCAAATATCTGGCAAATGGCTTCCCTTATCTAGGCAAAGATGACACACGCCGTGCTGAGGACCGTTTAGCTGACCATGTGGTAATGAAGTTATTGGACCCGTTTTTGAAAAAAGGTCGCAATGTTACAACCGATAATTATTTTACTTCAGTAAAATTAGCTAAACAGCTAAAAAGCAAAGGAACAACCATCGTGGGAACACTGAACAAGATAAGGCGAGAAGTGCCTAAAGAAATAAAATCCATGAAAGAGGAATTGTACAACACTAAAGTGTTTAGAAATGAAGACAATTTTACACTTACAGTATATCAAGGAAAGCCCAACAAAAATGTTGTCATTTTGAGTTCCGTCCATCCAGATGTTGTTGTTGCATCTGATTCCGCTAAAAAAACTCCAGAAACGGTAAAGTTTTACAATGAAACAAAATATGGAGTAGATGTAGTGGATCAGATGGCACGAAAATATACCACACGAACATGCACAAGGAGATGGCCTGTTCATGCATTTGAAAATGCCTTAGACTTTGCGGGTATAAATGCATGGATAATATTCAATGAGATAACCCACCAAAAAATGTCACGCAAGGCATTTTTGCAAACACTTGTGAGAGAGTTGAGTGGTCCTTATGTCACAGATAGGGAAAAGGGTTCCACGTCCCAAGTTTCTACATGCTCAGAAGTGATGGTTCAAACAAAATTTTGCCAGATCAAAGAAAAGTGCAAGAAAAATAGATCTGTCGGCAATTATAAGACTTGTGGTAAGTCTTTGTGTGGGCAATGTACTGCCATAAATCAAAGGCAATGCCTAAAATGCGAAACACCAAATGTTTAGAAGGTGAATTCTGCGCCATATTTTCATTTTTATGCTCCTCCACCTACATTTTTCTCTGCTTTTTGTTCTTCAGTTGTTGTTTATATGTGTGCACTTGAATAAAAAAAAATGTTTGAAAAACGTCTATTATAATTATTGTTATTTTCTGTAGAAAAATAAGAAAAGCAGAAAAAAAACAATCAAAAGCATTACTGTTGGATCTCACAATAACAATACATTACAAAAAATATAATTATTAATAAATAACCACAAATGAAACTCTAAAAATAAACGAAAACAAGCAAGGAGTCAAAATGACTCCTTTCAGTAGTTCTAGGCGGGGTCAGGAGTCCAGTAGTCCTAGTGTTAAATGCTGCAAATCTCTTACAGAGGAATTTAAATTATTGTCATTGTCAGTGCTCATACAACACGTGAAACTGATGAGTTACCCGTGACTGCAATCTTGATCCTCCTGTGTGTATGGCTGAGCTTCATATGAGATTTAACTATACATGTCAATACGATGGTACTGCAGTATGTACTATAAACGATTGAGCGATCCTATCAAGTGTATGTGACGCGCCCACCAGGGCCTTGGGGTACCCAGAATCTGACCGGACAGTTCTATGGGGGAGGTCACAGGGCCGTGATGCTTTTCCATGGCCCTGGCCATGTCATAAAATAGAGAATAGTTATGTGGTGTTTAATGGTGATACCACCCGTGGTGTTCCGCAATGATTGGCCGACGCTGCGGTTTTGGTCCACTGGGGATGATGGTGACGCAGCAAAGATGGTTCAGCTCCCCACGGGTAGAGCGGGGCCCCAGGGCAAATATATATATGATTGTTCAGAGGGTGGTGAACGTTGGGGTACAGAGAATAAGTGAAGAACACAGAGAGGTGCAGTTTTCTTTACCTTTTACTTGAAAGTAGATGCAATCTGGGTACCAATTACAGATGATGGATTGAATTCCTCTCTCACTGTCCTGTCACAAGCTCCAGCTGTCTCCTGTTTCCATGACAACTCTCATGTTTACTCTCTCAGCTGACTTCCTTCTGACTCACTAACCCCACCTACTGGACGGAATTTATAAGGAAGCTACCCTTTCTTGCCAGGAATTGACATGTACACTGTGTTACCTGGCATGGGGACCCCCCACTGCCTCCAGGCATGACAGCACCCCTTAGAGGGAGGCAATGTCACCGTGGCAACCGGACTCTGGGGTGCCACATCCCCCCCCCAGTGAAATTCACTACTCCCGGACTGAGGTAACATAACAAGAATTGTTAACAACAACAATAAATGAAAACCTACAAAACCTAAAAAAAATCAATAACACAATTACTGCAGCGACCAGTCCTTACTAGTGTTGAGCGATACGATACCGCAAGTATCGGGTATCGGCCGATATTAGCTGTTTCGGCCTTTCGATACTTAGTTCCGATATTTTCCATATATCGTATACCGGAATCGGAAGTTCCCATAATTCTTTGAGAGGCAATGTGATTTTAGTCAGCCAATGAGGAATCCTAAGAAGTGTGGGCACATCCTGTACTGCTGCGGTCATGTTAACTAATGGCATGGCTGTGATTGGATGCTGAAATAATGTCAGAATGCACTATAAAAGGCGCCGCCGCCATTTTAGCGTCACTGTGCTGTGAATTCAGTAAGGGACAGAACGCTGCTGTGCTGACTCTGAGGGACAGTTAGAGATTGCGATTTAGTGTACTGTGCTGTAGGCAGGCTAGCACCAACCGCTGTGTAAAGCTTCCTTTTGCCTGCAGTGTTGTTTTAACAGCTCTGCAAGGTGTGTGTGAGTGCAGGTGACGCTGCAGTTTGCTCTGCATGCAACGCTGTCTGTAGGCATCTGCACGTGTCACTCACAGACTCTTTTTTTTTCTTCAGTGTAATTCTTGCTGCTCCATGCAATTTAACTATTAGTGTGACGCGCTTCCATCCGTATCCAATACATTGGTTGTAAACACTATAGAAGTAGACAAAGGAGTAGCCTTTCACAGATTGTGAACAGTTGTGTTTCAGTGTTCACTTCAGTCTGTGTTTTTTATTTTTTGAGTGCACATCACGCTCCAGTTACTTGTTCAAGCACTGCTGCTTGTACTCTGCTGAGCGTGTCTCAGTGCCTCATCCTTTTCATTTCTCTCCAATTGGTTCTGCTCCATTCCATTTAAAATAAATATAATCTATTAGTGTGACGCGCTTCCATCCGTATCCAATACATTGGTTGCAAACACTATAGAAGTAGACAAAGGAGTAGCCTTTCACAGATTGTGAACAGTTTTGTTTCAGTGTTCACTTCAGTCTGTGTTTTTATTTTTTGAGTGCACATCACGCTCCAGTTACTTGTTCAAGCACTGCTGCTTTTACTCTGCTGAGCGTGTCTCAGTGCCTCATCCTTTTCATTTCTCTCCAATTGGTTCTGCTCCATTCCATTTAAAATAAATATAATCTATTAGTGTGACGCGCTTCCATCCGTATCCAATACATTGGTTGCAAACACTATAGAAGTAGACAAAGGAGTAGCCTTTCACAGATTGTGAACAGTTGTGTTTCAGTGTTCACTTCAGTCTGTGTTTTTTATTTTTTGAGTGCACATCACGCTCCAGTTACTTGTTTAAGCACTGCTGCTTGTACTCTGCTGAGCGTGTCTCAGTGCCTCATCCTTTTAATTTCTCTCCAATTGGTTCTGCTCCATTCCATTTAAAATAAATATAATCTATTAGTGTGACGCGCTTCCATCCGTATCCAATACATTGGTTGCAAACACTATAGAAGTAGACAAAGGAGTAGCCTTTCACAGATTGTGAACAGTTGTGTTTCAGTGTTCACTTCAGTCTGTGTTTTTTATTTTTTGAGTGCACATCACGCTCCAGTTACTTGTTCAAGCACTGCTGCTTGTACTCTGCTGAGCGTGTCTCAGTGCCTCATCCTTTTCATTTCTCTCCAATTGGTTCTCCCTCCATTCCTTTAAAAAATAAATATAATCTATTAGTGTGACGCGCTTCCATCCGTATCCATACATTGGTTGCAAACACTATAGAAGTAGACAAAGGAGTAGCCTTTCACAATTGTGAACAGTTGTGTTTCAGTGTTCACTTCAGTCTCTGCGTAATAACCACACTTAGGCCTTATAACTTTTCTGACTTTCTTTATCAATCTACCAAGATGAAGAAGGCAGGGAGTAAGGCACGTGTCGGGGCCGTGGAGTTTCAGCAGGGAGAGGACGTGGGGATTCTGTGGTGCTCCCGGCCCTCAGTGACACAGCATCCACCAGTTTTACCCATGAGCGTTCCTTTATGCGCAGTTTGGTAGGAGCTCGGCGTGCCCCCCTGCTGCGGGGAAGAACAAATTGAAGCCGTTGTTGGTTGGATGGCAGCCAATGCATCGACTTCAATTCCTTCCACCTCCCCTCAGGAACACAACACTGTTGAGCAAAACCCCTGTCTGTTCACCGCCTGTCAAATTGCCCAGGCAGTCAGAGGGGTTCTGTACAGGAGCCAGCTGAGTCTCTGCTTCTGTTTTCGAATCTGTTGGCTCGCAAACCCGGGCACAGGCAAGCAGCATTTTGCAAATTTTAAGAAGAGGGAGTATGCAGTGATGCGCAACAGCTGTGTCTCTCTCAATCTGAAAGGCGGGTGAGCCAGTGCCGATGGACAGCACACCGCAGAAAAGCATCTTATGATGATGATGAGACTCAGTGCCAGGTTTTGTGGAGCATGGTGTGCCCAACCATCCAACAGCAGCAGGTGTTGGAAGAGGGTAGTGGAGATATGAAGTCCGAGACCCAACATGGCGTGACAACAGGAAAGTGGTGGGAGCAGCTCTGAGGAAGAGATTGTCCAACGGTACAAAAAGGGGGGGAGAGGTAAATG
>JARQOD010000006.1:323250885-323343472 GCA_033576555.1 Oophaga sylvatica
TTTTTTATTATAGATTGGGTTTCTGAACGCGGCGATACCAAACAGTATATTTGTTTTTTTTATTGCTTTATTTTTGAATGGAGCAAAATGGGGGTGATTTGAACTTTTATATTTATTTTATTTTTAATATTTTTAAAAACTTTTTTAACTTTTGGCATGCTTCAATAGTCTCTATGGGAGACTACACTGCACTACTTGGATTGCCTCTGCTACACACAGGCGATGATCAGATCACCGGGATAGTAGCAGAAATGCTCACCTGCTATGAGCGCCGCCCAAGGAGCGGCGCTTGTAGCAATCTGGCAATAACAACCACAGAGGTCTGCTGCAGACCTCTGGTTGTCATGCCGACCCATCAGTGATCTGCAATTATATGACGGGTCACTGATGGGCGGAGCCAGAGAGACTCTTTCTGTAAGCGTGAGTTTAATGCCGCTGTCAGAGATTGACAGCAGCATTTAACTAGTTAACAGCCGTGGGTAGATTGCGATTCCACCCTTGGCTGTTGCGCGCACTTGCCATCTGTATAGATCAACTGCCATGTGCCCGGGGGGCTCAACACTGGAGCCTGAATCAAACGGGGGGGAATCAGACATGTGGGTATTATTGCGGCACATAAGGGAAAGGGATGAACCTACGGTCTTTAAAAATTGTTTTAGAAGTTAACTACTTCATTTACATAAATGAACAAAAGAATGAAGTTGAATATATGGGAAGCAAAAGAAAGTTGGTTATTAAAGGGGCTTTCCAGAACTTTATTACAGATTGCCTATTGTTAGAATAGGATGTGAATAAAAAATTATTGGGGTCCAACTTCTGGCACCAATCAGCAGACTGAAGTGCCACATCTCCAAATATAACATAGTTGCAATGAATGCTACCGCAAGTGCTCAATAATACTTGTTAATGGGGAGTTTGTAACAACAAAAATATCTTAAAGAACTATGTGCCACGTTAGGGGCATCAGGCCGCATGAAAGTCTGGGTGACGATGAATAATGTTGACTAAATTCAACAAAGTTAGCCAGTTCTTTCTATTCTGTTAGCAGTGAGGCTTCTGTTCATCACTTTGTATGAGGATGACCCTCCTGATCGCATTATTTGGCACAGTAGCATATGTTATCAAATTCCAGTCCTGCACGGTGAAGTAAGTCACGCAACTTAATTATGAAGCTACATATAGTATTACTTAGAGAAACAGACTGAGACCTGCAGGAACAGAGCATCAAGAACCATCATTTGGGATCTGGCATCGGAACCTGTTAAATGACTGCTACAGTACACTAAGTGGCTCACAAGTACAACACAATATGTTACAAATCTCTGCATGAGCTAATTTAATTGGAAAGTTTGTTTATCTATTCCCTGTGAATAAAAACTACTAATTTCCTTGAGTATCTATGTTTTCCACAAATTCTTGGTAAAAAAATATTGCAGCACATCTGTGGACTCAAACTTCTAGCTCCCAGAGTCAGCTTTAGTTTTATGTTGTCCATTGGTTGAGTCTTATCTTGCCTCTTTATGCAGTGTTTTACAAGTGGCAGTAAAAGTGCAGAATCTGCAGAATGCAAGTGGGTGACAAATACCACTGCATAAAATCACATTCTTGGGATGTTTATGTCCCAGTGTATGCGTTAAACGAAAGCCTTAATATGATATGAACATAGTTTTACTTAAAGGGAATCTGTCAGTAGGATCAACCCTCCTAAGCCATCTATATGGCCATGCAGGTCATAGAAAGCTGAATAAAATTACATCTTGATATCTGCAATCTCATGTCTTATTCCATAGAAATCCATGTTTTTCTTACATGTAAATGAGCTGTTCACAACAGGCTGGAAATAGCTCCCTCTGAGAAACTGACTCCAGCTATCATTATTATAAATAAAAGGGTCTGTTACCAGTATGATGTGTCTTGGCAGCTCTCTGCTCTCCTAATCTCACTGCAGAGCTGTGTGTGACAATACCTCATACATCTGCAGGTTCCTCTCAGTTTCAGCCTCCATCCCACTGGCAGACAGGGTTGCAATATTGTTCCCATACAGCAGAATTGTGAGAAATTCAGGAAATATGTTTGTAAGGAGACAAAGTTCAGCTCCAATGTTCTGTATTAGTTACATGTCTCATACTGGTAACACCACCAGCGATTTAAAACAAGATTTGTGGCCAGAATCTCATACAGATCAGTTTCCGGCCCATAGCCTTGAGTTGCTCTTATACATATAAGAAAAATGTACATTAGAGATGAGAGAGCACTAAAATGTTACAATGATCATTACTCAAAAAGAGCAAATTCTGATGCTGGGGTTCTCGTTTCGAGTAACAAGCATAATGGGAATCCAAGGGAAATCAGAGCACTTTTCCTGCAGACCCTACAAGGAGGTCTGGGGGACAGTAAAAATGCTGAAATGGATAGAAAAAAAGTGCTGAATGGAAGGAGAATAACATGGGGAAGACCCCTCGAAGCATCTCTGATTCCCAGATCACTGCTGAGAACAATAGTGTCACACTTTTGCACCACTAAAGTACTGACAATGAAACATTCAAAATCGATGAGAAATTGGAGTTTACAGGAAAAAAATATGTTAAGAAACAATTTTTCATAGAATGATAGAATTTTATAGTTGGAAGGGACCTCAAGGGTCATCATGTCTAACCCTCTGCTCAATGAAGGATTCATTAAACTATTTCAGACAGATGTCTGTCCAGCCTCTGTTTGAAGACTTCCATTGAAGGAGAACTCACCACCTCTTGTGGCAGCCTGTTCCACTCATTGATCACCCTCACTATCAAAAAGTTTTTTTTAATATCTAACCTGTATTTTTTCCCTTTCAGTTTCATTCCACTGTTTCTCCTGTCTCCATGTGCAGATGAGAATTAGGATGATCCCCCCTACATTGTGACAGCCCTTCAGATATTTGTAGACAGCTATTAAATCTCTTCTTAGCCTTTTTTTGCAAGCTAGACATTCCTAGATCCTTTAACCATTCCTTGTTGGACATATTTTGCAGACCGCTCACCGTCCTGGTAGCTCTTCTCTGAACTTGCTCCAGTTTTTCAATGTCTTAATAATGTGCTGCCCAGAACTGGACACAGTATTCCAGATGAGGCCTGACCAAAGAGAAGTAATATATCCTAGAACTGTGATTGCTTTGCAAGCGGCGCATGCGCACACGACGAGAGTGCTGGAAGTTGCATCGCTCCCCAGCCTCCAATGCAACACGTGGGGTAGACAAGCCACCATTATGGCAACCGTGACCCGCATGCATCACACCAAGGACACCGAAGTGATTTTCCAAGCTGCACGCATCATGGGCATGCGCACATGACCAACAGGATTTCTTATATATGTTTGCTTATGGATCTACACTTTGTTTTGTATAATATGTTCTTTCATGGTTTATATTATTATGCACTTATTTTACTTTTGTAAGGTTCTTTGTCTCTTTTGACATGTTCCTTGAAACTCAGTTTTCCGTCGGCCATTTTGCTTTCTGTCTTTCTGCAGCTCTTGCCCTCAGTTAATATGGAGTTTCCAGTTTTCATGTTCCCGCCCTGATTCTCTCCCTCTTGCTTCTTAAGCAGCCTCAGCTGAACAATCAGTGCTCCTGAATCAAGCTTCAGTCAGCCTGTGACCTGACTCCTGGAAACCTAGGATTTTGGACTCCAGCTATTTCCTACTGAGGAACTTTGGAACACTTTTGGACTTTGGAAACCTGCTGTCTAGTGAATCCATGTTTGCAGAGCAATTACGGTACAGAGAAGAAATCCTGAACCTGCTTGGAGAGTTATTGTAGAGCTTGAAGTTACTCTGGCCTGCTGTGTTCTCCTGCCTCTGTTCCTGCAAACTGTGTGACCTTTTCTGCATGCTTGTATGAAGTAATACAAGTCATTTCATATCAACCTATGTCTCATGTGTTTTCCTCGCACCCAAGCACAAGACGCTATAGGAACTGTACACTATACATGACAAGTTTCAGGAGCCAATGTTTAGTGTCTGCTGGGTCTGGGAAAGCCGTGTCTGCTGTGACTGTGGATATCAGATGTCCGTTTAATACCTTCTGTGATGACAGTGGTTGTGACTTCTCACAACCAATCCAGGTGAGCGCATTCCCTTAAATGTTACTCTGGAGTGTTACCACAGGTAAACACTATTGTTTTTTTTTTTTCCTTTCCTCTTCTCCTTCAAGCACTTCTGCCTTAAAAGATCTGGAAGATGGAGGCCCGCATAAAGGAGCTTTGCGGAGTGACTGATACAATCCTTGCAGATATACAGACTATAAAGACCCGTTTTGCAAGCCTACAGGACCTCACTAATCATAATTTGCAAGTGTTTGGACAAACTACTCAGGAATTGCGAGCCAGGATTGAGGCTCTAGAGGAACGAGTCCAGGCTCCTGCCATAACCCCGAGTTCTGGGATCCCCAAGTTACCTCCTTTTCGTTTTGGCAGTGAACGTGAGAAATTCAGGGGATTTATTAACCAATGCAATCTATTTTTCTCTGCACATGCTTCACAATTTCCCACTGAACGATCCAAAGTGCTTACTATAATCATGTTGCTTACCAATAAGGCTTTGATGTGGGCAAACCCTCTGATTGAGACTGAGGATGATTGTTTGAATCACCTTGATGCTTTTATTTCAGCCATGGGGCAGGTGTTTGATGACCCCAATCGAGGTACAACAGCTGAAGCAGCCATGTTAACTTTGCGCCAAGGTAAGCGTTCAGTAGCCGAATATGCCTTGGATTTCAGGAGATGGGCTCTTGATACCACTTGGGACACTTCCGCCAAAAAATCTATTTTTCGGAAAGGGTTGTCTCCACTGATTAAGGATGAACTTGCTCGTGCCGACCCTCCCACTGCGTTAGGTGACTTTATTAACTATTGTATCCGTATTGATGCTCGTCTGACTGAACGCAGACAAGAGAGATGGTTCGAAAATAATCGCACTAACCTTTTCCTACCTCCCTCCTCAGCTAAGGAACCTTTGAGTAGGATCACAAGGGAACCAGAACCTGAACCCATGCAGGTGGACTCTTTACAAAGACGGGTTAGTGATGCACGCAAAGAACATCGTATAAAGGAAAATCTATGTTTTTACTGTGGTAAGTCAGGGCACTTCATTATAAACTGCCCCAGCCGTTCTCGTAAGACTACTGCAGCAGTCATTCACTGTGAGTGTTGCGAGAGGAGCTCTGTCATGTCCGAGCCTCAGACTCCAGAGAAATCTGCTGCAAGAGATCTTGATTTTTCGGACTTAAACTCTGTTAGTTCTGGGGACAATGACGGTATAAACGCTGCAATTTTTCAAGTTTCCTCAGCGGTGTCCCAGCTGAGTTGTAAAATAAATAATTCTCATTGCTTCCTTTCCATCAAACTCTGGGTGGACTCAGTCTGGGTGTCTAGCTCTGCTATGATCGACTCAGGAGCAAGTGGAAATTTTATGGATATCTCCTTTGCTCTGAAACAGGGGATACGTTCAGTGAAGAAGGCTACTCCAGTACAGATGGAGACTGTGGATGGCTCCCTGCTGACCTCTGGACCAGTGGATCAGGAAACAGAGCCTTTGAGGGTCCTTATGGGTAAAGATCATCAGGAGAAAATGTCTTTTATGCTTATCTCTTCTCCCCACTTTCCCATTATTCTAGGGCTACCATGGCTGCAGGCGCAGAATCCTACAATTAACTGGGAGACCAAGGAATTACACTTTCCGGAGAAACAGATGAGTCAAGGAGTTTCAGCTTGCTCTGTTCCTAAAGGAACCATGTCAGTCCCTGAACTACCAGCTGTATACCAGGACTATGTGGATTTATGTGACAAGAAGAACGCTGATCAGCTTCCTCCTCATCGTCCATATGATTGTCCAATCGAATTATTGCCTGGAGCCGAGATACCTTTTGGTAAGATCTACCCCCTAGCGGGGCCCGAGCTAAAAGCTTTGAAGGACTACATAGATGAAAATCTAGGGAAAGGCTTCATATGCCCCTCTTCATCTCCCGCAGGTGCACCCATCTTCTTTGTGAAGAAGAAAGATGGATCTCTGAGACCCTGCATAGACTATAGGGAACTCAATAAGGTTACTATTAGAAACCGTTATCCATTGCCTTTAATCCCTGAGTTGTTGGAGAGAGTGCGGCACGCCAAAATTTTCTCTAAACTGGATCTCCGTGGGGCATATAACTTGGTCCGTATTAGACCTGGGGATGAATGGAAGACTGCATTCAGGTCACGCTATGGACACTTTGAATATCTAGTTATGCCTTTTGGTCTGAGTACCGCCCCAGCCACTTTCCAACACTTGGTGAATGACATCTTCAGGGATCTCCTAGATACATTTGTGGTGATTTATCTGGATGATATTCTAATTTTTTCTAACTCCACAGAGGAACATCATGGACATGTGAGAATGGTCTTAGAACGCCTAAGACAAAACCATCTCTACATCAAACTTGAAAAGTGTGAATTCCATAGGACCGAAATTCAATTTCTGGGGTATGTACTATCTACGCAAGGGATTAGTATGGATGGAAGCAAGACCCAAGCCATCAAGGATTGGCCAATTCCTAGAAATGTGAAGGACGTGCAGCGCTTCATCGGGTTTGCCATCTTCTATAGACGTTTCATTAGGAATTTCTCTGAGGTAGTGTCACCTATCACCCAACTTACCCGGAAACAGTCTAGGTTCTCCTGGACCCCGCAAGCTCAGGAAGCATTTTCCTGTTTAAAGGACAAATTTACCACTGCACCTATCTTAGTACATCCCAACCCGAGCTTGCCTTCATAATAGAGGTGGATGCTTCAGACTGTGCCGTTGGAGCTATACTCTCTCAGAGAACAGGTGAGAAGAATGTCTTGCATCCCTGTGCCTTCTTTTCCCAGCAGTTGTCTTCGGCTGAGAGGAACTACGATGTGGGCAATAGAGAATTGTTGGCCATTATTGCCGCCTTCAAGGAATGGAGACACCTTCTTCAGGGAGCTGCACAGCAAATAGTCGTCCTGACAGACCATCGTAACCTTGAATTTATCAGGTCGGCTAAGTGCCTGACTCCTCGCCAGGCTCGCTGGAATCTTTTCCTAAACCAATTTAATTTTGTAATTTCTTATAGACCAGGATCGCGCAATGGAAAGGCTGATGCACTCTCTAGGATTCATTCAGCACGTCCACTTACTCCTCCTAAGACTATTCTTCCTGACTCTAGATTCCTGGGAGTGATTCATAATCAAGACCTACTTAAGGACATCAAGGAAGCATACCATGCGGATTCTTTGTTGGCTCAACCCCCAAGGGACGTAAGTCTTGTCTTTAAGAATGGTGTGTGGATTCAGGGACAACGTCTGTATATACCTGAAACAGTCAGATTGAGAGTATTGCAACTCATCCACGATTCCAAGATAGCCGGGCATAGGGGAATTCTAAAGACACAAGAATTTCTTTCTCGTTTCTTTTGGTGGCCCACTTACAGGAAAGATGTTTTAAACTATGTCACTTCATGTGAAGTCTGTGCAAGATGCAAAACACCTCGCTCCTCACCAACTGGTCTGTTACAACCTCTTCCCACCCCGTCCCGCCCGTGGGGATCCATTTCTATGGACTTCATTGTGGAGTTACCAACCTCTCAAGGGAAGAACACCATTCAAGTGGTGGTTGACCGTCTAACAAAGGCAGCTCATTTTATCCCTTGTGTCGGCTTACCCACTGCAAAACAGACATCAGACTTGATGATTAAGAATGTGTTTCGCTTACATGGTGTACCGGATGAGGTCATTTCGGATCGAGGGGTGCAATTCACTTCAAGGTTTTGGCAAAATTTCTGTGCCGCATTGGACATTAAAGTAAACCTTTCTTCTGCTTTTCCTCCCCAGACTAATGGACAGACAGAACGAACCAATCAGACCCTGGAGCAGTATCTCCGCTGCTTTATCTGCCACCTACAAGATGATTGGGTGGATCTACTTCCACTGGCTGAGTTCTCTTATAATAACTCTCAGAGCGCCTCCACTAAGCAGTCTCCTTTTTACTCCAATCTAGGTTATCATCCTAACATTCTTCCTCGATTTCCCATAGATACGCCCTTGCCGGCAGTGGCTGAAAGAATCACTTCTTTACAAAAGAATATGGATCTTCTAAAGGAAAATCTAGAATTGGCTCAGGAAAGGTACAAGAAAGCAGCAGATAAATTTCGTAAACCTGCACCAGCTTTCAAGGTAGGAGATTTGGTCTGGCTGTCAACCAGAAATCTTAAAATAAAGATTCCATCGTCTAAATTAGGACATAAGTACATTGGACCTTATAAGATCAGTAAGATTATAAGTGCTGTTGCTTGTCGTCTTCAACTGCCCAGAACTATGAGAATCCACCCTGTCTTTCATGTATCCCTACTAAAGGCTGCAACACCCAATACGTTTCCTGGACGCTCTTCTCCTTGCCCTGACCTAGTGCTGGTCGATGGTCAGGAAGAATTTTTGGTGGAAAGGATTCTAGATTCCAGGTTGTACAGAAATCAGTTGCAATATTTGATTAAATGGCAGGGCTACCCAGTGGAGGACAACTCATGGGAACCAGTCAATAATGTAAATGCTCCTCGCCTGCTCCACCAGTTTCATCAGAGGTACCCTGACAAGCCTGGTCTGAGGTCAACCGGAGGTTGTCCTTAAGGGGGAGTAATGTAAGGTTCTTTGTCTCTTTTGACATGTTCCTTGAAACTCAGTTTTCCGTCGGCCATTTTGCTTTCTGTCTTTCTGCAGCTCTTGCCCTCAGTTAATATGGAGTTTCCAGTTTTCATGTTCCCGCCCTGATTCTCTCCCTCTTGCTTCTTAAGCAGCCTCAGCTGAACAATCAGTGCTCCTGAATCAAGCTTCAGTCAGCCTGTGACCTGACTCCTGGAAACCTAGGATTTTGGACTCCAGCTATTTCCTACTGAGGAACTTTGGAACACTTTTGGACTTTGGAAACCTGCTGTCTAGTGAATCCATGTTGCAGAGGAATTACGGTACAGAGAAGAGATCCTGAACCTGCTTGGAGAGTTATTGTAGAGCTTGAAGTTACTCTGGCCTGCTGTGTTCTCCTGCCTCTGTTCCTGCAAACTGTGTGACCTTTTCTGCATGCTTGTATGAAGTAATACAAGTCATTTCATATCAACCTATGTCTCATGTGTTTTCCTCGCACCCAAGCACAAGACGCTATAGGAACTGTACACTATACATGACAACTTTATTTGTAATTGATTAATGATCTACTGCATGTTGTCACTTTATTATGTCAAGGATGAAAGTCTGTGATGGCAGTATGCCACTTTATATGCACCAGTCACTTTAGAATCTCCGTTCCTTTTTTGCATAGGATCTGCATCAGTAGGCGGGGTTAATTTTCCTCATAAAGCTGATCATGTAGGCTTTTTACGTTGCTGTGTTCAAGTGAATCCTGTTGGTCATGTGCGCATGCCAATGACGTGTGAAGCTCGGAGCATCGCTTTCGGCATCCTTTTTAAAACGGGTTTTTGTATTTCCTGTTCTCCTTGTCTGCATCTATCCAGAAAAAGTCATAAACCTGACAAATACTATTGAGAACTCTGCTATTAGAAGTAGAAAGGAAGAACAAAGACAAAAAAAATCTAAATCATAAATATACTGGAGAAAGAGAAACCAATTACAAACTAAAATGTTTCTATACAAATTCACAAAGCATGGGCAACAATCAAGGATAATTGGAACTACTATCTCAGGAAAAGAAATATGATGTCATTGGAATCACTGAAACTTGGTTGGACGATGCACATGATTGGACTACAAGGCTAGAAGGATACAACTTATTTGCAAAAAATAGACTTGATAAATGAAGAGGAGGTGTTGCATTGTATGTTAGAAATAACCTATATCTGCACAGAGATTGAAGCTTCAGAGACTGGGTGTTCTGTGGAAACTGTTTGGGTAAGAATACAAGGAGAGAAAAAAGGAAAGGACACCATTGTAGGCATTTACTACAGGCTGCCTGTGCAAGCTGAAGATATGGATAAACTCTTTATGCATCAAATGGCCAATTTTTCCAAAAAATATGATATAGGGATCATGGGAGATTTCTACTATCCAGACATTTGGACACTTGTTGGGAATCTCTCTCAGGCAAAACTAACATGTCAAGCAAATTCTTATGCTCTCTTGCTGACAACTTTATCTTCCAAAAAGTAGAGGGGAAAACAAGGGGATCTGCTACCTTGGATCTAATTCTTATAAACAGGGAGGAAATGGTTGAGGACTAGGTAATAGTGACTGGGACCGTAGGAGGTAGCGACCATGCTATTTTAGAATTTTGGATAACTAGAGGAAGAAGATCTGTGAAGACTCTGACTTCAAGGTTAGATTTCAGAAAGACAGATTTTAAGGGACTCAGAAAGAGAATTGGAGGGATCCAATGGCTGGATATTCTTAAGGACAAAATTGTCCATGAAGGATGGGAAATCTTGAAATATTAGATTCTTAAAGCACAATTGTTAACAATTCAGTAAAGAGGGAAGTATAGGAAGAATTTTAGAAAACCAGGATGGATCAACACAGAACTTAAGCACATGCTAAAAAGGAAGAAAGAAATGTTTATCAAATGGAAAGAGGGAGGCATATCTAAAGAAGAATATAATGCTGTCTGCAAAACCTGCAGGGAAGAATCAGATTATCTAAGGCTGACAATGAATTAAGGCTTGCAAGAGACGTCAAAAGCAATAATAAAGGATTTTGGGGATATATCAAAGTAAAAGAAAAGTCAAAGATGCTATAGGATTTTTACAGGATGAAAATAATGAAATGGTAAGAAAGGATGTTGAGAAGGCCGAACTTTTAAATTCCTATTTTGCATCTGTTTTCTCTCAGAAAGGAAATGTAACATCAACTGATCTTTACTGTCCTATTAAAGCAATAGAAGAATCCAGGATATCTATAAACAGAAAGATGTGAGGAAACACTTAGCTAACACAAATGAATTCAAGTCTCCATGTCAAGATGAATTACACTCCAGAGTACTGAAGGAGATAGCAGAAGAAATTTTTGAACCACTCTTCATAATCTTTGAAAATTCTTGGAGAACAGGAGAAGTCCAGAAGACTGGAGAAGAGCAAATTTTGTCCCTATCTTCAAAAAGGGGAAGAAGGTGGACCTAAGGAACTATAGGCCGGTGAGTATGGCTTCTATACCAGGAAAGATCTTTGAACAAATTATTAAACAAAATGTATGTAACTACCTGGATAAAAATTAAGTGATTCACCAGAGTTACCATGGGTTTATAACTAATAAGTCATGTCAGACTAACTTAATTTCCATCTATGACAGAATCACTGGCTAGGTAGATCAGGGAAATGCAGTAGATATAGTATATATTGACTTCAGCAAAGCATTTGACAAAGTATCTTACACAATCCTTTTTGAAAAAATGTCTAAGTATGGAATGGACAAGGCAACTGTTAGGTGGATTCATAACTGGCTTAGTGATCGGACCCAAAGAGTGGTCGTAAATGGCAGCACATCCCGTTGTAAGAATGTTTCAAGTGGGGTACTACATGGCTCTGTCCTGGACCCTGTATTATTCAACATCTTTATCAATGATTTAGATGAAGGAATTGAGTGTAAACTGATTTAATTTGCTGATGACACAAAGCTAGGAGGGATAGCTGTTATGAATGTGCTAGAGATGGTTTCTGAGCAGAGGCTCCCTCTGGTGGTTACAGACAGTACTGAACCTTTCAGCGAGGAGTGGCAATCTGGAATCACGGACTGGTCTGATATAAAGGAGGTTCCCTCCCATGATGGTTGCCAGTGATCAATTGTTCTTGTCTCAATTGTGGTTCCTGGTTCATTTGGAAGTTTGCTGGAGTCCTGCCTGCATCTCCTGCTTTCAGATAAGATATTTTTTGCTTTTCTTTTTGTGCTTGCTTTTTGCATTGTTTTCTGCACTTTTGTGGAGGTCAGCCAGGTCCCCTCCTGGGGCCTGAGCTCCTCACAGTTTTTCTGCAGCCACTGTTATTTGCTCATTTGCTTTTTTCCTGTTTTTTCAGTGGCTGCGGCTTGGTTTTTGTTCACACTGAGATCTGATTTAGTGGGTGGCGAGATCGTGTGATCTCAGTATTTTTGTAATCAGAATTGTTGGATTTTTGTAGGGTTTTCTGGGTTGCAGAAAGTAATCTCTCCTGTCCTATCCTATTTAGTCAGCTTGTGGCCCCAGCGCTTGCTAAGTCTATTTTCTGCCTATGTTTGTATTTTCATCTTGTCTAACCGCCATTACATGTTTGGGGGCTTCCTATTTTCTTTGGGGATCTGCTCCGGGGCAGATAGCTTTCATCTTTCTGCCTTTAGGTGTAGTTATCTCTCAGGCTGTGACGAGGCGTCTAGGATCAACGTAGGAATGCTCCACGGCTACCTCTAGTTGTGTCGTCAGTTTAGGAATCTGCAACCCATCAGTTACCAACATCTCAGGTGTTCGGCTGCCCTGCTGTTGTTCCTGTCCTCCTTAGCTACCGAAACATAACAGATAGCTAATACTACAGAAGAGAGAGATGATTCAAAAAGATATAAATAAACTGGAGCAGTGGGCAGCAACTAACAGAATGGTTTTTAACGGGGAAAAATGCAAAGTACTACATCTTGGCAATAAAAATGAAAAAAGCATATACAGAATGGAAGGAATAGGGCTAAGCAACAGCACATGTGAAAACGACTTGAGTTTTCTAATAAATCCATGGGCGTACCCACCGTGGGGCAGGGGGGGGCAACTGCCCCCCCCTAGAAGCAGGGGCGCACAGTGCTTGATCCGGCTCGTCATCCCCGCCGACACTGAACTGACAGTTCAGTGCCGGCGGGCCCTTTAATCGCGGGCGGAATGAGTGAGGAAGGCCTTGCGGCCTTCCATATGCAGCACAGGCTACGTGATCGTCATCATGCCGCCTGCGCACCCTGATGACGTCACGCCACCTGTGCCAGGAGAAGACGGAGTCGAGCGCGCTTCTTCAGAGCAGCGGGGGAGATAGGTGAGCACTGGCTTTTTTTTTTTTTGACGCCGGGCCCGGCCTATGGGGGATTATGCTGCCTATGGGGATTATACTGGCTATGGGGGGATTACGCTGGCTATGGGGATTATGCTGGCTATGGGGAGATTATGCTGGCTATGGGGGGATTATGCTGGCTATGGGGGGATTATGCTGGCTATGGGGGGATTATGCTGGCTATGGGGATTATGCTGCCTATGGGGGATTATGCTGGCTATTGGGGGATTATGCTGGCTATGGGGGATTATGCTGGCTATTGGGGGATTATGCTAGCTACTGGGGAATTATGCTGGCTATTGGGGGATTATGCTGGCTATTGGGGGATAATGCTGGCTATTGGGGGATAATGCTGGCTATTGGGGACTATGCTGCTTATGGGGGATTATGCTGCCTACTGGGGACTAGTATGCTGCCTATGCTGCCTATGGGGGATTATGCTGCCTATTGAGGACATGCTGCGTATTGGGGACCTATGCTGCCTATTGGGACATTTACCTGCCTATTGGGGACCTATGCTGCCTATTGGGACCTATGCTGTCTATTGGGGACTTATGCTGTCTATTGGGGACCTATGCTGCCTATTGAGGACATATGCTGCCTATTGAGGACATATGCTGCCTATTGGGGACATATTCTGCCTATTGGGGACATATGCTGCCTATTGAGGACATATGCTGCCTATTGGGGACCTATGCTGCCTATTGAGGACATTTACTGCCTATTGGGGATCAATGCTGCCTATTGGGGACATTTACCTGCCTATTGGGGACCTATGCTGCCTATTGGGGACCTATGCTGCCTATTGGGGACCTATGTTGCCTATTGGGACCTATGCTGTCTATTGGGGACCTATGCTGTCTATTTGGGACCTATGCTGTCTATTGGGGACCTATGCTGTCTATTGAGGACATATGCTGCCTATTGAGGACATATGCTGCCTATTGATTACATATGCTGCCTATTAAGGACATATGCTGCCTATTGGGGACATATGCTGCCTATTGGGGACATATGCTGCCTATTGAGGACATATGCTGCCTATTGGGGTTCTATGCTGCCTATTGAGGACCTATGCTGCCTATTGGGGACCTATGCTGCCTATTGGGGACCTATGTTGCCTATTGGGACCTATGCTGTCTATTGGGGACCTATGCTGTCTATTTGGGACCTATGCTGTCTATTGGGGACCTATGCTGTCTATTGAGGACATATGCTGCCTATTGAGGACATATGCTGCCTATTGATTACATATGCTGCCTATTAAGGACATATGCTGCCTATTGGGGACATATGCTGCCTATTGGGGACATATGCTGCCTATTGAGGACATATGCTGCCTATTGGGGTTCTATGCTGCCTATTGAGGACATATGCTGCCTATTGGGTGGGGATCAATGCTGCCTATTGGGGACATTTACCTGCCTATTAGGGACTCTCGCACCACACCAGTCTGAGCCTGAGCTAAAAGCGGAGTTGCGCCAATATGTGCACTGATGAGGATGAAATGATATGGATTGGCAAGGCTGTAGTGATGGGCAGTGCAGGCTGTATGTCTCTGTGTGGGCAGTTTTATTGCTGGTATATTGTTATTGTAGCACTGTATATATATTGGTATTTTACTAATAGCAATTTGGAATCCCTAGGATATAATGATATCAAGAAAGAGAAAAATTGCATCACTTGTGACAAATATGGAACCGAACATTGACCATCTCATTAGCCAAAAGCAGACCCATAGTTCCCATTGAAATACCAGTAAGTTTGTTGATTTTTAACTTTACTTGTTCTTTATTTTAAGTATTGTGTTTGTTCCTGTTTATTTTTATTTTTTTTACTTCAAAATAAGAGTGTAGTATATGTTGTATACAGGGTCATACACATCGTGTGCGGTATATAGAGTGTATATACACTGCTGTATTATACTTTTCATATACAGGTTATAATGCCTCTTATTCTTTGTATAGAGGTTAGTGTGCCATGTATAATATATGGTATATACAGCGTATTGTCGTATACACTGCTGTATTATACAATATACAACAGTTCTAACGCTCCATACCTAATATGCAGGATAATGTACAGTGTATATGATAAACTCAACAGAAATAAGATGCAGCACAGTATAAAAATATATATAAAAAATAATAAAAACTAAATAAATGAAATAGTTCTATAAAATAAATTTACACTTAAAAAACTGAACCCCACTTCAAAGTGTGGATGGCAAAACTAGCCTGAAATATAAAACGGACACCCAAGTGCAAAAGAAACAGGGGGAAAGGAAGAAACTTCAACCCAGGCAGTAGAGGTAACAATGTAAAATTTTATTTATTGTAAATACAAAAATGTAAAAAAAAGCACAAGCATCAAATACAAGATTAAAAAAGGGGAGCATAAACACCACCAAAATAATATCCAATACCCAGGTGTTTTAACAAATAAAATCAGGCAAATATACAAATATGCACAAACTATACAATACTGATAATATAATGATACACTGTGGTATAAAAAGTATATATGTGGAACCCTAAAAAAATAAAAAACATTGGAAATATACCCAGTGCACAAACAAATATCAAACATAAGTATGGTGCAATATAGTACAAAAATATAAAACTATATATATATGTGCAAGAAACAACAAATTGTGCATGCAATATAGTGCCAATGTAAATGCTGAAAAAAACTAAAAAGATGATACCCGATGCACATAATATATAAATCCCAAAATAATGTGACAAAAAAGCTATGTACACCTGATTGGAGTATATGAAGAAATTAAACAAATAGTGCCAAAAAAGGAGGGACAATTAACACTAATAAAGTGTAAGCCAGCATATGCTTGTGTTAAATAGTCCCAATAACGACCAAGTGATACCAAAATATAAGTATATTACCTGAAAAAACCGGGGGGAGGAAAAAGATGGTGGTGACAATGCTGCCTAGAACGCGCCCCGACGCGCGTTTCGGAAATTATTCCTTCGTCAGGGGGATTTATATATGTGCATCGGGTATCATCTTTTTTAGTTTTTTTCAGCATTTACATTGGCACTATATTGCATGCACAATTTGTTGTTTCTTGCACATATATATATATAGTTTTATATTTTTGTACTATATTGCACCATACTTATGTTTGATATTTGTTTGTGCACTGGGTATATTTCCAATGTTTTTTATTTTTTTAAGGTTCCACATATATACTTTTTATACCACAGTGTATCATTATATTATCAGTATTGTATAGTTTGTGCATATTTGTATATTTGCCTGATTTTATTTGTTAAAACACCTGGGTATTGGATATTATTTTGGTGGTGTTTATGCTCCCCTTTTTTAATCTTGTATTTGATGCTTGTGCTTTTTTTTACATTTTTGTATTTACAATAAATAAAATTTTACATTGTTACCTCTACTGCCTGGGTTGAAGTTTCTTCCTTTCCCCCTGTTTCTTTTGCACTTGGGTGTCCGTTTTATATTTCACAGTGTATATGATGTAACCTGTATAAGATGTGACATTGGCTTGCCCCCCTAGTTTTGATCCTGGGTGCGCCCATGAATAGATCACAGACTGAACATGAGTCAACAGTGTGATGCAGCAGCAAAAAGGCAAATACAATTCTGGGATGTATTAACAGAAGCATAGAGTCTAGATCACGTGAAGTCTATTGCCCTCTACTCCTCTTTGGTCAGACCTCATCTGGAATGTCCAGTTTTGTGCACCACATTTTAAAAAAAGACATCAACAAACTGGAGCAAGTTCAGAGAAGAGCGACCAGAATGGTGACCGGTCTGCAATCCATGTCCTATGAGGAGCGGTTACAGGATTTGGGAATGTTTAGCTTGTGAAAAAGAAGACTGAGAGGAGACTTAATAGCTGTCTACAAATATCTCAAGGGCTGTCACATTGTAGAAGGATCATCTTTATTCTCATTTGCACAACGAAAGACTAGAAGCAATGGGATGAAACTGAATGGGAGGAGACACAGATTAGATATTAGAAAAATCTTTTTAACAGTTAGGGTGATCAGTGAGTGGAACAGGCTGCCATGAGAGGTGGTGAGTTATCCTTCAATGGAAGTATTCAAACAGAGGCTGGACAGACATATGTCTGGGATGATTTAGTGTATCCTGCTTTGAGCAGGGGGTTGGACCAGATGACCAAGGAGGTCCCTTACAACTGTACCATTCAATGATTCTATGATTCTATTACCTGGTTCTGGGCACAGCAGTGAAGTGAAAGAGACATTTTGCTTGTTTGTGTGGGTGAGTCGTCCTGGAGAAGCTGAGTGAGCAGGTAGGGGAGCAGCCATAACTCGTATATATGAGGAACCACAGGGCCTCAGCTGCAGACAGTTGTGTGAGAAGGATTGTGCATAGAAGCAGAAAGTGAAGTTGAAGAAACCCTGCACCTGATACATAATTATATTACTATGTTGCATGGTAGCTTTCATTGCTGCATAGGAATTGAGTCTGTGTACAAGAATCATTAATCTGTATGTACCTATGGAAACTTACAACAGGTAAATGTTTTCAACTGTCCCTGTGGTCTGAGGAGGGTAGAAATTAAGCGAAAACAAGCAGGTGGGAAGGTGTATATAAATTATTGCCTCTGCCATGAAGCGCCAATCTGTGGTACTTATTTTGAACAGTTATTCTGTGCTGACAGAGTCCATTTAATTCTATTAAGTTTAAAAACTCATTAAATTTTTACTCCAATTGAAAGGATACAAAGCAAAAGATCTTTGATAATTGCCACTTGTGTTTATATTGAATGAATGAAAAAAACTTCATTCTAAATGTCCTTTTAAAGCTTATATGTTACAGTTGTGCTAAAATCGATGTGAATACTTTTCTGTCAAATTATGACAAGAGCATTCTTAAAGTGATACCTTTATTGGCTAACCAGAAAATTATATGTTCGCAAGCTTTCAGAGCTCAAAGGCTCATTCTTCCGGCAAGATTACAGTTGTGCTAAAAAATGTATATACCCCAGCAGAATTTTTGCTTTCTTGGCCTTTTTTTCAGAGAATATGAATGATAACACCAAAACTTTTTCTCCACTCATGGTTAGTGGTTGGGTGAAGCCATTTATTGTCAAACTACTGTGTTTTATCTTTTTAAATCATAATGACAACCCAAAACATCCAAATGACCCTGATCAAAAGTTTATGTAAAGGTCTCCATACACAATAGATAGCTGTGAGAATGATAGTTCAGCTGATAGCAACAGTATCACTTTTGACTCCTCAACACAAGCCAAACTCTTCTGTATTTTCCATGAGAGAACAATTGATAAATTCTGTCAGAAAAACCTCCA
Source organism: Oophaga sylvatica (assembly GCA_033576555.1). Lineage (NCBI taxonomy): Eukaryota > Metazoa > Chordata > Amphibia > Anura > Dendrobatidae > Oophaga > Oophaga sylvatica. The sequence continues at coordinate 323,269,236 of JARQOD010000006.1, forward strand.
CTCAATTGAAATTCAACAGGCCATTGGGGGATCCTAATCTCCCCCAATATCATATTAGGCAAGAGTGGGGAAGCCTCCATATTTACTAGCCCATCAGCAGATTACACAGCTTAGACAACCTTAGTGTGTTTTTGTACCATTTTTTTATTGTATTTCTACTGTTTACTGTGAGTCTCTTTAGTTAGGTAAAATAAGCTACCTATATCTGATCATGATTTCCAATAGAGAGCTATCCAGCACATCTAAAAAGTATTAGATTTTTTTCTTCGTAGTTAAAAGCATAATAAAAATGTTGATATGTCCAGGGTAAATTAAATGTCCCATAAGCACATATTAGTGCACAATAATTGAGGCGTTTCGAGGCATAAGACTCTACTCATAACCAACACTACCTAGATCTAATCATGTCAACTAATTGCCAATGGCTGACTACATTTTGTTAAATTCATTTTAGTTTTGGTACTCAGTGTTAGCGTTTTCATAAAATAACCTTTTGGAAACTACTCCAACTATGTGTGTTTATATGTCTTTTGTGGCTTATATTTTTAGTCTACTGACAAAATACAAAACACAATTATAATTATTAAAGTTTACTAGCATTAGAATATTGGCTTTGATATTTGTTGAATTTCCTTAATACATGTTTATGTGCTTTAAAAATATGTATTCATAATTTAGGTAAATGATTGTTACAGAAAATGGGCTCACTAGGGGAGGAGGATCCTCAAAGTCTAAGGTCTGGGTTACCAAACGGATCATGGACATCGGTGCAGCAGGTGGGTGTAGCACGCAGGAAACAGTTAGTGGAGTTACTGGAAGCCACAGGTGTACACATAGAGGCAAACTGAAAGTCTTAAAGGGATCCTGGAAGCTACAAGCCAACAGGAGTCATCCTGAAAGCAGCAGATGGACATGTTTAAGCAAACTGAAAGTCTTAAAGGGGTCATGGAAGCCGCAAGTGGACAGAAAGCATCATGAAATCCGCACACTGACACGTAGAGACAAACTGAAAGTCTTAAAAGGGTCCTGTAAGGCACAAGCGGATAGGAGATGCACTGAAAGCCACAGGAGGACATGTGGAAGCAAATTGAAAGTCTTAAAGGGGTCATGAAAACCACAAGCAGACAGGAAACAAATCCACAGACGGACATGTAAAGACAAACTGAAAGTCTTAAAGAGGTCCTCAAAACTGCAAATAAGCATGTGAAGTCTCCCACTGACAGGTAGCAAGATTACAGGAAACCACAGACAAGTAACTAATGGATGGGAAACCATGAACAGCCATTAGACTTTATGATGACTGTGGACTAGAACTGTGCACAAACTAAAAGAGTTGCTAGAAAGGCCTAATACAATACCAATCCATAGGTGTGTGTCTTGGGAGGCCTTATATAGGTCCAGGAAATGTAACACAAGGGAGCACGCTGGGTTACTTGCAATGCCCAACGTGGAGCGCAAAAAATCTAACAGATCGGGGCATGTGCGTAACAATGATTATTGAGTTTTAATGTGATTACAAAGATTCTGATATTGTGAGAATTGTGTTCCTGTTTACAATTCACAAGTTCTTTATTATAGAACTGCGACACCTTTCTGTGGTAATAGTCTCCTTTGGAGTAAGCTAACTAACACAAAGAAAATACTAGGTATCCAAGGGCAAACTCTATGAACTCCAATGACGTTTTTTCCACAATGAAATCTTTAGAACTTGTTACATAGAAAAGCATCACACTGACTTCTATTTTTGCTATACTGTGGCAGGCGTCTTTCAGTCTATTGTGCAGTGATATTATAAGGTTATATTGTTTGCTCTGAAGCCATAAACATCACAGTCCAATGTAAAATCCTACTAAGACGATATATCAGGAACATTGCTTTTTTATAAAGTACATTGAGTACCTTACTAAATATTCCCTTCTAGCAAATCGCAAACGCATGTCTTCAGTTAGTTCAATTAATTTGTCATTCACCAAAGCCGGACGTGGAACTTAGCTTCCAAAAGAATACTCTAAAGTGCTTGAACTTTACTTTGTGTTATTAATGATTTCATTATTATTTCTAAATTATATTTCAATACAAATATCAACTTTTTGTTATGATTATTTAAGGTAGTCTGGCAGCACAGAATGGCTCTTTAAACCAATTACATGATTTTTGTGCACATTTTTATTGATAAAACTACCCTCTCTTTTTATTGTCAACTCTGGCTTTATAGAGCCATGGAAGCCTTAACTTATCCCTCCACCATATCCATGGCCCTTCAGGAGTCATATTTTAAAATAATTTCTAGGTGGTATTACTCACCGTCTTGATTGGCATTTATAAATCCTGCCAATTCCCCTCTGTGCTGGAGAGATTGTGGACAGTGCGGTAGTCTTTTACATTTGTTTTGGTTTTGTCCACATATCAGACCCTTTTGGGATGAGATCTCTTCTCTCATTGCAATTATATTAAAGGATTCAGATTTTTCTCTATCTCCCCAGTTGGCCCTTCTCTCTTTGAATGCAGATCAATTGAATCCGCCTTGAGGCTATGTGCACATGTTGAGGATTTTTTGCGGGTTTTTAGCATTTTTGCGGCAGTTTTCCACTGAAAAAACGCATGCATTAAGCATCCTATCATTAGAATGCATTCTGCATTTTTTGTGCACAAGCTGCGTTTTTTTCCGCGAAAAAAACGCAGAAAAAACGCAGCATGTTCATTCTTTTTCTGGAATCATGGCGATTCCGCTGCCATAGGAATGCACTGAACCACTTACTTTCCGCATGTGTCTATGCCCACCATGCGCAAAGTAAGCGGTTCAAGTGCTGATGGTACCCAGGGCCTGGAGGAGAGAAGGCTCTCCTCCAGGCCCTGGGTACCATATCCCTGGTAAAACAATAATTAAATAAAAAATAGTGATATTCTCACATTCCGGCGGCCCCCGCAGCCTTCCCGCTCCTCAGCGATGCTCCCGGCAACTCCCGCTCCCAGGGATGCATTGCGAGAATCACCCCAGATGACGTAGCGGTCTCGCGTGATGCTACGTCATCTGGGGTCATTGTCGCTAAGCATCTTTGGGAATGGGAGTTGCCGGGAACGTCGCTGAGAGGCGGGAAGGCTGCAGGCACGCCGGAAGGTGAGAATAGCACGATTTTTTATTTTTTAAATTATTTTTAACATTAGATCTTTTACTATTGATGCGGCATAGGCAGCATCAATAGTAAAAAGTTGGTCACATGAGTCAAACACTATGCTTGACTCGTGTGATCAACCTGTCAATCAGTTTTCCAAGTGATGCTACAGATCACTTGGGAAATGCTAGCATTCTGCAAGCTAAATACGTTTGCAAAACACTAGTTTTTAGCGGGAATACGCATACCAATAAAATGCGTATTTCCCGCGGCAGGGAGTTGGGGGGTTTGCCGCGGAAATTTCCACGGCAATTCCCGTACGTGTGCACATAGCCTTAAGGAAAATTATTTTGCATTTACTTCCCGTCTCCAAATTCACTATTGCTCTATTTTGGAAATCTACAAAAATGCCCTACTCACAAGAAATTATTGATAAATTGTCTTTTCATAAATCCAATGACCAAAAATTAGCGTTAATGAATAACTGTTTTCCTACATTTTCGAAAAAATGGTGTCGCTGGCTGGAAATATTTCCATAAGAGTTTATTATATTTGTTGTTTTGTTGTTTTACTTCCATGTATCCTGGATGCTTCATGTAATTGCGGTCATGTCAAACTTGCTATCCTTATGTCTTGTTTTGAAAATGTTAATAAAATTATTTGGAAAATATAGAGCCATAGAAGGGTGGAAATAGATAGAAAACATGTAGGTATTAAAGTGCATTTAAATGTTTATTCTTGACAAGGGTGCATCAAACGTCAGTACCTGGTTGTGCTGACAGACTCCTTTTAAACCATTCCTTTGCAACTTTTGCATTGTGGCAAGTTTTTGGAAAGAGTGTTGCTATGAAGAGATTTGATCTGCAACATTGTTTAGGTAAATCATCTCACATTGCTGATCTGCCTGCATAGCAATATGTTGAGCTTATGAAGGCAGCTGAAGTTGAAAGGAAGTCTGCTTCCTGAACACAAGAAAATGATTTAAGCTTTAATACTTGACACATTAAATTATTCCATTAACAATTGAACATTCAAAACAAAACCCATCACTGACACTTTTTAGGCCATCATCGCAAGGACCGTCATACTAATCGACAACATCAAAACAAATGTACAGTACAAGGTTTAGTTTTTGCCGTCAACATTTATAGAATGAATTATCCCAGTCTAGATTTTTGTACTTAATGTAAATATTATTCATTATAAATAACTGGCTAGTGGAGAAGCACCCAATTCAAGATCTTTTAGTTATAAAATTGTGATTTTAAATATTGCTTTATCTATTTTGTGGCATGCAGCACTTTGCTAACCAGAGTATAAAGTAAACTATTGGGCCAGCCCATAAAGGTTGGAGTTACATGGGTAAAAGGAATTCAATTTCTGTTGTTAGGCAGATAGGGAAGAGTATTGAAAGAAGAAGGACCTACGGTATAATCCTAATGTTAGCAGATCTGAATTGGAATGGGTGTCATATTTGACAGAGATGAGCAAATATGATAGGAAAATGATCGCCAAACATAAATTCAGCACCAATATGGTACATTCTGATTCGTGATCGGTAACACGAGCATTTTTCTTAAAATCGTAAAAAGTCTGTAACATTCGGTAAAAGATAAAATAAAAGCCGACAATTCATGTGTGTTCAGTAAAATCACAGAGTAACATGTTAGAATAGAATAGATACAGTATATACACATAGAAAAAAATACACATATATATACAGTTGTGCTCAAAAGTTCACTTTCCCCAGCCGAATTTTTGCTTGCTTGGCCTTTTTTCAGAAAATATGAATGATAGCACCAAAACTTTTTCTCCACTCATGGTTAGTGGCTGGGTGAAGCCATTTATTGTCAAACTACTGTGTTTTCTTTTTTAAAATCATAATGACAACCCAAAACATCCAAATGACTCTGATCAAAAGTTCACATACCCTGGTGATTTTAGCCTGATAACATGCACAGAAGTTGACACAAATGGGTTTGAATGGCTACTAGTGATGAGCGAGCATGCTCGCCAATAATTGGTGCTTGCCCGAGCATCTCACTGCTCGAGATGCTCGGAGCTCGCTGAGTATTGCCGTGGTTGCTCGGTGGGAGCTCGGGTCCCCGCCCTGCATGTTTGGTGCTCTTTAGAGAGCCAATGAACATGCAGTGATTGTCTGACACACACTTTAATTCCGCAGCCATGTTGGTTGTGGCATTACAGTGATTGGCTGGCCGCACAGCGTCATCAGGTCTATAACAGACCTGGCACCGCCCTGCTCGTCACTGTCTGCTCCAGAATCAGGCAGTGTAGGGAGAGTTGCTGCTGAGCTAGGGAGAGATTTGTTTGATTCATACTTAGTGTGGGTACACAATACACTGTTTATTTCACATATCCATCTCAACTAACAGTCCTTCTGAGGACTAATAAAGCTGCATAGATATCAGTGCTAGGCAGGCAGTGTATGTGGCAGACTTCAGTGCATATAGCAAGAGGGTCCATTCCAGTTCTGTCTGCTAATGCTGCTGCCTATTAAGGATATTTCTAAACATAGCCCCAGGTATCAGGGGCCAGGAATATTTTTTTTTGGATCTTAATCCTAATTATTTACTGTAAAAGCAATCCAGAGAACACCATTTTTCTGCTCCATTTTCTTGTTGGCACTGCAGAATACAGGCAGATCCTTTCCATATTACAATGCTAAAAATCCAGTTATTTTAAACTGGGGTTTGTCCGTCACATGGATCACATATCAGTGCACTCAAAATTGTGCCATTTCAGGCCTCCATTTAAATTTTGTTGCAGTGTCTTAGCCAAGTTATTGACACCAGTTTGCTGAAAAAAAATAGTTACCTGCAGGATAGATATTTCAAATTGTGGTTTTCCGTCACACTGATCACTGTTATGAATGTGCTAGAGATGGTTTCTGAGCAGAGGCTCCCTTGGTGGTTACAGACAGTACTGAGCCTTTCAGCGAGAAATGGCAATTTGGGATCGCTGACTAGTCTGATATAAGGGAGGTTCCCTCCCATGATGGTTGCTGGAGATCAATTGTTCTTGTCTCAATTGTGGTTCCTGGTTCATTTGGAAGTTTGCTGAGTCTTGACTGCATCTTCTGCTATCAGATAAGATATTTTCAGCTTTTATTTTTGTGCTTGCTTTTTGCATTGTTCCCTGCACTTCTGTGGAGGTCAGCCAGGTCCCCTCCGGGGGCTTGTGCTCCTCTCAGTTTATCTGAAGCCACTGTTATTTGTTCATTTGCTTTTTTCTGTTTTTTCAGTGGCTGCGGCTTAGTTTTGTTACATCAGAGATTTGATTTTAGGTGGTAGAGATCGTGTGATCTCAGGTGTTTTTGCAATCAGAAGAGTTGGTATTTTTTACATTTTTTTTTTTGGATTGCAGTGAGTATCCTTTCCTGTACTTTTCTGTCTAGACAGATTGGGCCCCAGCGTTTGCTCAATCTATTTTCTGTCTGTGTCCGTGTTTCTTCTTGTCTAACCGCCATTACATGTTTGGGGGCTTCCTATTTTCTTTGGGGATCTGCTCCGGGGCAGATAGCTTTCATCTTTCTGCCTTTAGGTGTAGTTATCTCTCAGGCTGTGACGAGGCGTCTAGGATCAACGTAGGAACGCTCCACGGCTACCTTTAGTTGTTGTGGTTAGTTCAGGGTACTGCAATCCAATAGGTTCCAGCCTCTCTGGTGTATTGCCGTTTTTGCTTATTCTCCTCAGCTACCAAAACACAACAGTATCACCGGCCCAAACTGAAAATTATATGGTACTCACAGAAGTGAAAAATAGTGTGGAAAGAAAAAAAAAAGTTGTCAGAGTTGTCAGAGATTTTTTTTTTGCTTGTTGCATTTTTTCCCTCTTTTTCTCTGGGTGCTGAGGAGGATTTTTTTTTCTCTCAATGGAGCTTGCACAGTTGTCTGGCTGTGTGGATCAGCTTGCCACTGAGGTTCAGAGTATTGCTACCTATCTTGCTAGGTTGCCGATTGTGGAACCTAGGATTCCCATGCCAGATTTGTTTTTAGGGGATCGGGCTAAATTTCTGAATTTCAAAAATAACTGTAAGTTGTTTTTTGCCTTAAAGCCTAAGTCCTCAGGGAACTCAGCACAGCAGTTTCAAATTGTCATCTCTCTCCTGCGCGACGACCATCAGGATTGGGCTTTTTCCCTGACACCTGGGGATCCTGTTTTGAATGATATTGATGTATTTTTTCTGGCTCTGGGGTAATTGTACGATGAACCTAATGTCACTGATTAAGCTGAAAAATCCTTGTTGGCATTAAATCAGAGTCTTGAAGACGCTGAGTTGTACTGTCAGAAATTCCAAAAGTGGGCAGTCCTGACCAAATGGAATGATGATGCTTTGGCAGCACTTTTTCGGAAGGGGCTGTCAGAGAATGTAAAGGATGTTATGGTGGGATTCCCTACTCCCTCTGGTCTCAATGATTCTATGTCATTGGCTATTCAAATCGACAGACGTTTGCGTGAGCGCAGAGGTATGCGTGAGATAGTGTTGCCTTGTAAGCCAGCTTCTGAGCCCATGCAGTGTGATAGAGTGACTTCTAGGGGCACAGCATCATGAGTTTCGAAAGCGCAATGGGTTATGTTTCTACTGTGGTGATGCCTCTTATGCTATTTCAGTCTGCCCTTAGCGGGGAAGACGTTTTGCATACTCAGTTGTCTTGGGTAGTGTTCAGACTAAATTTCTGTTGACTGTTACCTTGATTTGCTCCCTGTCCACATTTTCTGCTCAGGCTTTTGTTGATTCAGGAGCAGCTATTAACCTGATGGATTTTGACTTTGCCAAACGTTGTGGGTTTCCCATGATACCCCTGCGGAAGTCTATTCCCTACTGGGCATTGATTCTACCTCTTTGGCAGAGAATAAACCCCAGTTTTCTACTCAGGTGATAATGAGGGTTGAAGCAGATCATCAGAAGAGTTGCAAATTTCTGGTGCTGTATAATCTGCATGACATTATTGTACTAGGTTTCCCTTGGTTACAGTCTCATAATCCTGTTTTGGATTGGAAATCTGTGTCTGTGACCAGTTGGGGCTGCCAATGAGTTAATGCCTACACTCCTGTTTTTTCTGCCTCTCCCCAGTCTCAGGATGTTCCTTACTTTTTGACTGATTTTTTGGATGTATTTAGTGAAAGTAAATTTGCATCCTTGCCCCCTCACAGGAGCTATGATTGCGCTATTGAATTAGTGCCTGGTGGTAAATTTCCTAAAGGTCGCCTTTCTAACTTGTCTGTACCTGAACACGATGCTATGCGATCTTATATCAAGGAGTCATTGGAGAAGGGTCATATTAGACCTTCCTCTTCACCGTTGGGTGCCGGTTTTTCTTTGAGGCCAAAAAAGATGGTTCATTGAGGCCGTGTATTGATTATCATCTCTTGAATAAGATCACTGTGAAGTATCAATATCCGTTACCCTTGATTTCTGACCTGTTTTCCAGGGTGAAAAGTGCTAGTTGGTTTACCAAGCTTGACCTCAGGGGGGCGTAGAACCTTATTCGCATTAAGCACAGGGATGAATGGAAGACGGCATTTAATACCCCAGATGGGCATTTTGAGTACCTAGTGATGCCCTTTGGGCTCACTAATGCTCCTTCCGTCTTGCAATCCTCCATGAATGATATTTTCAGGGATTTTGTGGATAAATTTCTGATTGTTTATTTGGATGATATCTTGATTTTTTCCAATCAATGGGACTCTCATGTGAAACATGTTTGGACTGTTTTGGGGTTAGAATTCCCGCTGCTGCACAGGGGGAGTCTCGAACCAGTCCCGCTGCGGTCTCCCATTCATCTCCGTCCGCAGTGGAGCCTGCTCAGCTTAGACGTCGGTCCCAGCGTCTCGCCCAGTCTAACAGTGTGCAGAGGATTACTGCTGCTCCTCAAGGCTCTGGTATTGTGGCCAGTACTGGTTAGCGGCGAGCAGACGTCTTTTGGGCAAAGTCCTTGTTTTCCCCTTCTGAGCATGCCAGAGTGGAGATCTCTCATTGGAGATCAGGAGTCACATGCTCAGGTACTGCAGCAGCTCCTATTGGTCTGCCAGGAAGGTCCTGTGACTACTGGTGTTCTGGAACAAGTTTCATTGGTCCTTGTTTCTGGCAGGTCCTGTACTGTTACTATAAAAGGGTAGCATGGCTGGGCCGCCATGCGCTAGTATCAATCTTTATATGCTGTGCGCCAGTGTGGTCATGCGTGTGTGTGGTTAGGGCCCGGCTGAAATAAGCCCCGACTTAATCGGTGAGGAGTTTGGTATGCTAGCTGGTCAGGGTCGGTGTCCTAGATGCCCTAGATTACCGGCATAACCGGTGAGGAGTTTGATTGCCATATTCAGGGTCTGGCGTTCAGACGCCATATATTGCGGGTGACTCCCGCGAGGACATTAGCGCATGTTCTATGTTCGCTTAGCAGTTAACTGTGTACTTGGGTGCCTGACAGGACACAGAAGTTTGTCTCAGCGGCTCTGTGACATAACAGGGTTCGCTTTCAATGCTAGACAGCGCCCTAGCGTGTTTATTTTGTGACTCAGTTGTGTTAAGTGAGTTCGCACACATCGTCACATAGCGCTGCGGCACTCCTTCTAGCGGCTCTGTGGATTAACAGAGTTCGCACATATTGCCTCAGCGCGTTACGGCGTTTATTTTGGCGACTCTGCGGGATAACAGAGTTCGCTTTTTGCGCCATTTTACTAGCAGCAGGCTCCGCCTGCACGGTGGACCCCGGGCTGTGAACGCACCTCTCCACATCATATATTTGGTGCATTCCGCAGACCCTAACATAATACTAGCGCCAGGGTCTGGCTAGTAAAATGGCGGATGACCAGCGTCTACCGCAGTACATCCAGCAGCTGAAGGGTAGGTTGGCGGCTCTTGAGTGCACAACCTCAGCTGTGGATGTTACCGCAGTCGCTGTTCAGGCTGCTAGCATGGCTGCAGCCAGTTTGTCCTCTGCCACCTCTGCCCCTACATTATCCCACCTCCCGCTTCCTGACAAGTTTGCCGGTGACAGCAAGCAATATCGGGGATTCGTGAGTCAGTGCTCTATACAGTTCGAGCTTCTGGCTGCACTTTTCCCCACGGATCGGGCACAAGTGGGTTTTGTACTATCTCTACTCTCGGGCAGAGCGTTGGAGTGGGCAACGCCGCTGTGGGAGCACGACGATCGTGTGGTGCGGAGTGCTCCTCGTTTCCTGGAGGCTCTTATAAAGGTCTTTTTAGGACCTCAGGTCACCCATGATACGGCGCTACAACTGCTGGCATTGACACAGGGTTCGTCTTTGGTCAGTCAGTTTTCCATCCAGTTTCGGACTCTGGCCTCAGAGCTAGACTGGTCGGATAAAGTTCTCATTCCAGTCTACTGGCGAGGACTGGCTGACCATGTTAAAGACGCTTTGGCTACCAGGGAGATTCCCGCCACACTGGAGAAGCTTATCTCCATATCTACCCGCATCGACCTCCGTTTTCAAGAGCGGAGGTTGGAGCGGACCCAATGTAGGCAGAGTATTCCGTTGGCTCCCACCTTTGCCAAACCTCTCGAATCCCCCGATCTGGCGTCCGAACCACAAAAGGCCACAGAGGTTCCTCATGCAGGACCTAAGTCTCGGACCGTCCGAGTATCCGTGGTCTGTAACCTTTGTTGCAGACAGGACACTATGCCAACAAATGTCCACAGCGATCGTGGAAGCGATCGCGTCTAGTGGCTCTGGGAGGAGGTTCACTAGAGACAGCGGCATTTTCCTCCAAGATGACATTTAAAGGAACAGTCACTGTAGACTCTTCCACACTTACAGTCGAACTTTGCATGGACTCAGGAGCAGAGGGGAACTTCATGTCCTCTAACTTTGCTCGTCGTCATGCAATACCTCTGGTGGCGCTTGACAAATCAGTGACTGTCCGGGTAGTGAATGGGTCGACATTGCCCTCACAAATAACACACCACACTGTTCCTCTTGCATTGTCTGTATCCCCTTCCCATCAGGAGCTTATTTTCCTACTCGTCCTTCCCGAGGGAATAGACGAGATCCTACTAGGTATACCTTGGCTCCGTTTCCACTCCCCACATATAGAGTGGACTTCGGGTAGGATACTGGGTTGGAGTGATGCATGTAGAGGCAGATGTGTCAGGAGTTGCATTCAGGTTACCACTACTGAGTTACCGGCAGATCTTACTCCACTTCCCAAGTGCTATTGGTCATATGTAGACGTGTTCTCCAAGAAGGCTGCGGAGACTCTTCCGCCTCTTCGCCCCTATGACTGTCCTATCGACCTCTTGCCTGGCGCAGAACCTCCTCGGGGAAGGGTCTATCCCCTCTCTCTTCCTGAGACAGAGGCCATCTCGCAATATATTCAGGAGAACCTAGCAAGAGGGTTCATTAGGAAGTCGCCAGTTCATTCCTCATTTCTCTACCTTGATAGCTCCCTTGGTAGCCCTCACCAAGAAGGGAGCAAATCCCAAATTGTGGTCGGAGGAGGTCTCCAAGGCTTTCACTTCTATTAAGTCTCATTTTGCTAGCGCTCCCATCCTACATCGCCCCAATGTTGATAAGTAGTGTTGAGCGATACGATACTGCAAATATCGGGTATCGGCCGATATTAGCTGTATCGGGCTTTCGATTCCGAGTACCGATATTTTCGTCATATCGGATACCGGAATCGGATTTGTCACTGTCACTGTGAGTGTCCTTCGGTCGGGTCTGTCAGGAGTCAGCGGCACTTACCTGGCAGAAGATCTCCGGCGGTCACGTCCTGGACTGCTTGATGGCCGCCATTATCTTCTCCCTGGCGGTCACATGCAGTTTTTCGCGATAACTGCAGTGACTGCAGGGTAATCCCGGCCGTAAACCAGTCCGATGACGTCACCGTCGGGGTAGCAGGTAATCAGCTGTGCTGCGCCGGGATGACAGGCTCTGTGTCTGTGTGGCCACCTCTTTCATCTCCCTCCGGGTCTGGAGCCCTATGTCACGGACTGAACGAACCCCCGGGGGCCTAACAGGCGCCGGGTACGGGCCAGCTACAGTTATCATGTCCATAGCTGGGGCTGCTGAGGAGACCACTGAGGGAGGCTGGGGAGATTTACGGCGTGGGGTGGGCACTTGTGCAGAGGCCTGGATGTGGGAGGCTGAAGGCTCCGAGGGTCTCACAGGTTCCTGACACTCTGGGGAGTAGGGGTCGCACCTGGTAATATTTAGGGCGTACCATCCATTGTAACCCCAGTGTCGGGTGTAAGTCACCAAGTCTCCTGGCAACAGGTCCCTCCCCGGGTGTCCTTCTGGGAGGTGAGTCTCCACATCCCGCCGGGTCACAAAGACTTCTAAATAAAGTCCAGGCTCCTGGATGAAGCCCCAACCACCTTTCAATTTAAAGCTCCGTACTGCACCCTTGCGCCACGGCTCCCACAGGGTTCCTTTATCTTTTCTCATCCGGTCCTTATCTGCCCGGTCCTTCTCCAGGTGACGTTGCCGAAGCTTTTGGGATTCTCGCTGCTCCCTTTGTTGCTCTGCTTCCCGCTCCCAACGTCTCCACTCTTCCTCCTGACGCCGGTTGTAATTCTCCTCCACCAGCTGCTCCATGTCTCCACCATCAAATGCCAGCTTACGATGCCCGGTTTGCGGCAGCTCTCCTGGCGCCCCCCAGTCCTGGCAGCGCTCACCTGCGGAGGAAGCAGCCGGCTCTGTAACATATGACAGTCGGGGCTCCGGTACAGGCAGGTAGTGCTCTGGTGCCTGCGCGGCCTCCTCCATGAGGACGGGTGTCACTTCTTCTGTCTCAGCGACGGGGGCAGACAGCGGGATCTGGGGTGCTGCCGGTGCAGAGTTTTTTGCACGAACGGGTGCCTCCACTGCGACAACGTCAACCGGATCACATTGCAAGGGCTGGGATGCCCGCACGGACTCCTCTACTAAAACGGGTGCCTCACCTTCCGGTACAGACACTTCAGCTAAGAGGGATTGGCGCCGCTCCAAGTTTAGTTTTAGGGCACGCCAGCTGGCTTCCATTCTGGCGACCTCCTCCCGGTGCCGGGCCAGGCCTCTTAGGGTATCCTCCGCTTCTTGCAGCGTAGGAGGGTTTCCAGGCCGGGTGCCCAACGGTGGTTCCGTGGCGATCGGGTCGCTTCCGTGGGGGGAGAGCTCTGACTGCTCCATCCCTTCACACTTCTGCTCGTGTCCATTAGCCATCTCTGCCAAGTCACATGTGTCATTAGCATCTGGAGAGGGCCCCTCTTTTGTAGGGAGGCGGGACCTTCGTGTTAGTTTCCGCACACTGAGGAGGATGAGGAGGCGGAACTGAAGAGCTGTGGGGCACGATCTTACATTGCAGTACCATTTAGAGTGGTCGGCCATCGTTTTCGCGCCACTGAGTGAGTGTACACCCACGAAGAGCACGCCCTTCTTCTTCACCAGTGCCTCGTCGTGACGCAGATATAGCGGAAAAAATGGCAAATACATTCTCTGATGATTTTAGCAATTCTCAAGCACAAAACCAGTTCAATTCAGGCACACAGGACTCGCTTATAGCGAGCTACAGAATCCTGTTCGTGATGCCCAAGTTGAGTCGCACAGAGCCAGAGGTTTTGGGGGTACTCGGCACCGAGCCCGTCGACTTCTATGGGGTATGTCACGGCTTTACCCGGCAATTGAATCAGAGTCTATTTTACTATGTAGAAGTGTATAAACTATAAATATATGTATATATATATATGTCACAATGACATGTATATATATATATATGTATTCTATGTGTGTATATTTTGTGTTTACAACGAAAGAACGGGGTTTTTTTGTTGCGATATTTTGTTCCCATAGACTTACATGGGACTTCCGGTATCGTAATCGGATATCGCCGATATTTAGTGATATCGGCGACACCATTCCGATACGATATTTTTAGATATCGAGCAGTATCGCTCAACACTATTGATAAGCCATTTTTATTGGAGGTGGATGCCTCATCCGTTGGTGGCCCACTTCATGGCCAATAACTCCCGATTACCCACGTCATAATTGCGTTCAGTTGGAGAAAATTTTAGAGAGAAAAAAGCACAAGGTTTACTCTTAGAGGTCTCTGGATCTCTTTGGGACAAAACGGCACCTGCCCCAATTTCAGAGGCATCAACCTCCACCTGAAGTGGCAGAGAAACATCAGGCTGCCGTAGAACAGGAGCAGAAGTGAATCTCTGCTTAAGTTCCTGAAACGCAGAGACTGCCTCAGGAGGCCAATTCACCACATCAGAAACCTTTTTGGTCAAATCAGTCAATGGTTTAACAATAACAGAGAAATTACCAATAAATTTACGATAAAAATTGGCAAAACCCAAGAATCTCTGAAGAGCCTTTAATGAAGTAGGTTGGACCCAATCACAGATGGCCTGAACCTTGACCGGGTCCATTTCAATAACAGATGGAGACAAAATGAATCCCAGAAATGAGATCCTCTGTACGCCAAAAAGACACTTTGATCCCTTCACATACAGAGCATTCTCTCTCAAAATCTGGAACACAGTCCGAACATGTTTCACATGAGAGTCCCAGTCATTGGAAAAAATCAAGATATCTTCCAAATAAACAATCAGAAATTTATCCACAAAATCCCTGAAAATGTCATTCATGAAGGAATCAAAATCAAAATCCATCAGGTTAATAGCTGCTCCTGAATCAACAAAAGCCTGAGCAGAAAATGTGGACAGGGAGCAAATCAGGGTAACAGTCAACAGAAATTTAGTCTGAACACTACCCAAGACAACTGAGCGTGCAAAACGTCTTCCCCGCTTAGGGTAGACTGAAATAGCATGAGAGGCATCACTACAGTAGAAACATAACCCATTGCGTTTTCGAAACTCATGACGCTGTGCCCCAGAAGTCACTCTATCACACTGCATGGGTTCAGAAGCTGGCTCACAAGGCAACACTATTCCACGCATACTTCTACGCACACGCAAACGTCTGTCAATTTGAATCGCTAATGACATAGAATCATTGAGACCAGAGGGAGCAGGGAAACCCACCATAACATCTTTTACATTCTCTGACAGACCCTTCCGAAAAAGGGTTGCCAAAGCATCATCATTCCATTTGGTCAGGACTGCCCACTTTCGGAATTTCTTACAGTACAATTCAGCGTCCTCAAGCCCCTGATTTAATGCCAACAAGGTTTTTTCAGCTTGATCAGTGACATTAGGTTCATCGTACAATAACCCAAGAGCCAGAAAAAATGCATCAACATTACTCAAAACAGGGTCCCCAGGTGTCAGGGAAAAAGCCCAATCCTGAGGATCGCTGCGCAGGAGAGAGATGACAATTTGAACCTGCTGTGCTGCATTCCCTGAGGACTTAGGTTTTAAGGCAAAAAACAACTTACAGTTATTTTTGAAATTCAGAAATTTAGCTCGATCCCCCAAAAACAAATCTGGCATGGGGACCCTGGGTTCCACAACTGGCAACCTAGCAAGAAAGGTAGCAATACTCCGAACCTCAGTGGCAAGCTGATCCACACGGCCAGACAACTGTGCAAACTCCATTGAAAAAAAAAAAATCCTCCTCAGCACCCAGAGAAAAAGAGGGAAAAAATGCAACAAACAGAAAAAAAAAAATCTCTGACAACCTTTTTTGTTTCCACACTATTTTTCCCTTCTGTGAGTACCATACAATTTTCAGTTGGGGCCGGTGATACAGTTATGTTTTACTAGCTGGGGAGAGCAGGGAAAAACGGCAATACACCAGAGAGATTGTAATCTACTGGATTGCAGTACCCTGACTAACCACCACAACTAAAGGCAGCCGTGGAGCGTTCCTACGTTGGTCCTAGACGCCTTGTCACAGCCTGAGAGGATAACTACACGTAAAGATAAAAAGAGGAAAGCTATCTGCCCCGGAGCAGATCCCCAAAGAACATAGGAAGCCCCCAAACATGTAATGGCGGTTAGACAAGAGGAAATACAGACACAGACAGAAAATAGTATGAGCAAACGTTGGGGCCCAATCTGCCTAGACATAAACGGATAGGAAGGATACTTACTGCAATCCAAAAAACCCTAAAAAAAAGCCAACGCTACTAATTGAAAAAACACCTGAGATCACACGACCACTACCACCTAAATTAGTTCTCTGGTGTAACAAAACTCAGCCGCAGCCACTGAAAAAACTGGAAAAGGCAAATGAACAAACAACAGTGGCTCCAGGGGAACCGAGAGGGGCCCAAGCCCCCTGGGGAGGTGAACCTGGCCAACCTCACAGAAATGCAGAGAAAAATGCAAATGGCAAGCACAAAAACAAAAAACAGAAAATATCTTATCTGAGAGCAGGAGAAGAGGCAAGACTCAGCAAGCTTCCAAGTGAACCAGGAAACAAAGTTAAGACAGGAACAATTGATCACCGGCAACCATGATGGGGGGAAACCTCCCTTATATCCAGCCAGTCCGTAATTCCTGATTGCCAATCCTCATTGAATGGTTCAGTACTGTTTGTAACCACAAGAGGGAGCTTCTGCTCAGAATTCATTTCTAAAACATTCATAACAGTTACTGTTATGAATGTGGTAGAGATGGTTTCTGAGCAGAGGCTCCCTCTGGTGGTTACAGACAGTACTGAGCCTTTCAGCGAGAAATGGCAATCTGGGATCGCTGACTGGTCTGATATAAGGGAGGTTCCCTCCCATGATGGTTGCCGGTGATCAATGGTTCTTGTCTCAATTGTGGTTCCTGGTTCATTTGGAAGTTTGCTGAGTCTTGACTGCATCTTCTGCTATCAGATAAGATATTTTCAGCTTTTATTTTTGTGCTTGCTTTTTGCATTGTTCCCTGCACTTTTGTGGAGGTCAGCCAGGTCCCCTCTGGGGGCTTGTGCTCCTCTCATTTTTATCTGAAGCCACTGTTATTTGTTCATTTGCTGTTTTCTGTTTTTTCAGTGGCTGTGGCTTAGTTTTGTTACACCAGAGATCTGATTTTAGGTGGTAGAGATCGTGTGATCTCAGGTGTTTTTGCAATCAGAAGAGTTGGTATTTTTTAGGGTTTTTTTTGGATTGCAGTGAGTATCCTTTCCTGTACTTTTCTGTCTAGACAGATTGGGAACCAGCGTTTGCTCATTCTATTTTCTGTCTGTGTCCGTGCTTCTTCTTGTCTAACCGCCATTACATGTTTGGGGGCTTCCTATTTTCTTTGGGGATCTGCTCCGGGGCAGATAGCTTTCATCTTTCTGCCTTTAGGTGTAGTTATCTCTCAGGCTGTGACGAGGCGTCTAGGATCAACGTAGGAATGCTCCACGGCTACATCTAGTTGTGTGGTTAGTTCAGGGTACTGCAATCCAATAGGTTCCAGCCTCTCTGGTGTATTGCCGGTTTTTGCTTATTCTCCTCAGCTACCAAAACACAACAGATCACATATAAGTTCACTTCAAATTCAGCCATTTGTAGTGAACATGGAAAATATTGTCCTCCAAGGCGCGTGGCAAGGGACAGGGAACTGGAGGTGATGGTGATAGTGCATGCAGAGACTGAGGCCGAGGCCGTGGGAAGCTGAAATTGTGCCACAACAAACAGCTGCAGCTTCTCGCCTGACCTTCCTGTCCCAATTAATAGTGGACCGCAGCAGCACACGACTTTTGAACCCAGAGCAGTGTCAATAGGTTGTTGGTTGGATAGCGTATAATGCATCTAGTCACATTGCCACCACCACCACCCTGTCTTCCACATGGTCAAGTCTCAGTAGCCGTGAATCTGGACCGCATATTCCTCACCCTGATCCTCCTTCCTCCCACCATGCTGAGTGCCTGGAGACAACTGATCCCACACTTGGACACTCCGAAGAGCTGTTCAATTTTCCATTTATAGATTTGGGCCTCTTGCCTGGTCCACTTGAAGCGGGGCAAGAGGAGATCGCATGTAGTGATGCCCAAATATTTGAGCAACCATGGTCACACTAAGACGACGGTGGGAAAGTGTCACAAGAGATGGACGATGATGAGACACAATTGCCAGAACGTCAGGAGGAGGACCAGGGTGCGGAAGAGGAAGATGTGGTGGTTGATGATATAGTAACTGACCCAACCTGGCAGGAGGACATGCAGAGCGAGGACAGCAGCACACAGGTGGAGTCAGGCGTAGCACCCCAGCAGGTAGAAAGAAGCAGTGTGGTGGCCGCAGACAGAAGGCAGGCAACTGTTCCCCTTAACACCTACACAATGGCAGTTGCCAGTACAAGTGTTAGGTCTTCCCAAGTCTGGTTGTTTTTTTAAAAACTCTGCCGATAACCCCAAAAAGGTCATTTGCACCACCTGCCGGGCCAGAATCAGCAGGGGTAGCAACAACCAGCCTGACCACCAATAGCACGATTAGGCACATGGCAGCAAAGCACACAAATTTGTGGGCCATCCTCCGTGTCTGCAGGTGACACTACTGCTCTTTCCGCTGTTGTTCGTGCAAGCCTGTCCCCTGTCCAATGTGCCTGCGAAGATGCCTCCTGCCCTGCACCTGTCATTGCACACACTCAAGTAGTACCATTATCAAGCACATCCACATCCTTGTCCCAGTGCTGTGTTCAGTTGTCCATACCCCAGTCCTTGGAATGCAAGTGCAAATACGCGACCAATGCTGCACAGGCCACAGTACTAAATTCACACAATTCAAGACTCCTTGCGCTTGAAATGTTGCCTTTTCGGCTCATGAAGACGGAAGCTTTCCGCAACCCTCAGTACTCGGTCCCCAGCCACCACTATTTTTCCTGGTGTGCCATCTCCACATTACATAAGCACGTGTCCCACGAGCTCACACACATACCATGCCTGGCCCATGTGCTTAACCTCGTCATTCAGCGGTTTCACAAAACCTACCCGGAGCTGCGAGATCTTCTTGTCAAAGTATGCTGCCTGTGTACCCATTTTAGAAAGTCAGCTACAGCTTCTGCCGCCTTTGCCGTGCTTCAGCAGCGTTTGCAGCTTCTTGCTCACCGACTGGTGTGTGATGTCCTCACGCCTTGTACCTCTACACTGCAGATGTTGGGAAGGATTTGTGAGAAGAAGAGGGCAGTTGTTGACTACCAGCATCAAGAAGGTCATCGGTATTCAGTTCAGACTCCACACATAAGTCCTCAGGAGTGGACATGGATGTCAGACATATATACCATACTACAAAACTTTGAGGAGATGGTGAGCGACGATGATGATGCCATAATTAGTGTCACCATCCCACTTCTCTGTCTTCTGAAATGCTCTCTGCTCACAATGAAATTGGATGCATTGCAGGTGGAGCATGATGATATGGAGCAAGGAACCACACAGGGTGATTACACATAGCCCAGCCTAATCTCATCCCAACGTGGATTGGGTGACAATAAGGAACAGGAGGAGGAGCAGAGAATGGTCAGTCATCCTCTTGGTGAGGACATGAAAGTCTTGCCTGTTAGCAGACTGGCATGCATGGCTGAGTTTAGTTATGATGCCTTTCCTGTGACCCTCGCATTCTCCAAATTTTTGGTGACAGTCATTACTGGTTGGTGACACTTCTAGACCCACGCTACAAGGAGAACTTTCTATCTCTTATTCCTGAGGCAGACAGCTCTACTAAAATGGGACAGTACCAGAAGTCCCTTGTTGCGGAATTATTAAAAAAAATCCCATATGAAGAGGCTGGCGGCAGAGGTCACAGATCCTTGGACAACCAAGGAGTACTGGAGAGAGTCACAACTCCAATCCAGCAGAGGCAGGGGAACACTCAAAGTTCTGCGAGAGTTTTCTCAGTCCCTCCCATCGCACAGGCCCTGAGGAGTGGGGTACTCTCATAAGGAGTGAAAAATTTGGGAAGATGCTGAGGGAGTACATTGCTGACCGTACCAACATACTCTGTGATTCATCTATGCCGTATTATTATTGGCTATCCAAGCTGGACACGTGGCATGAACTGGCTCTCTATGCCTTGGAGGTCCTGGCCTGCCCTGCCACTAGCGTTTTGTCAGAGCGGGGTTTTAGTGCCCTGGTGGAATTATAACTGATAAGCACATCCGCCTGTTAACTGAAAATGCTGAGAGGCTGACTATTATAAAAACGGATTGAGTCAGACCTCTCAACAACACTAAATGATGTGGTACGTCTGGGTGCAGGCGAGTCTGACGAGGAGTATAAGGAGGAGTCAATTTGTACGGAGGAGAGGCCTGCAATCCGTGGAGTTGGCAGGACCCGCGCACTTGCACTACTTCAGTTCCAGGCTCAACTACATTTACCCAATGGGCGGTGATGGAAATGTAGCATCCCTGGCCATGCAGACTGGTCCACGCGTCGGTGGTCAGGTGGACCTTGCTACTAACTGCATTTTGTAGCGCATGCTTAATTTTACGCTCCACATGCTGTTGCAGGGCGGGGACGGCTTGCCTGCTGAAGTAGAAGCGGCTGGGAACGCTGTATTGTGGGATTGCAAACCCCAACATATCGATAAAGGCTGGCTTGATCACCAGCCAGAAGGGTAGCATTTCCACTGCAAGCAGTTTGGCAATGCGATAATTCATGCCCTGTGCTCGTGGGCGGTTTGCCAAGTACGGGCGCCTTTTCTCCCACACCTGTGTGACAGATGGCTGCACACTGGATTGGGAGTGTGAGGATGACAGCGATTGGGATGCTGATGCTGACGAAGTACAGACAGTGTGCCGCCGTACAACACTGCCTGCAGATGCACCCTGGCATTCTGGCGAGGAAGTGGGAGCAGCTGTTTGCGAGCTGGAGGAAGAGGTGGCTGAAGAGATGGAAGGAGGGGGACCAGCTGCAGGTGGCGAATCATGTTGGGTGTGATGCTGCCACTCCACAGGGTGACTCTTCCTGACATGCATCAACATATTGGTGGTATTAAGGTAGCTGACGTTCTTCCCTCTCCGCACAGTTTGTTGACAAAGCTTGCATCTGACTACTGTAACGTCATCTGCAACTTGGTCGAAAAAGGCCCATGCACCACAACTCTTGGGCGCACCCCTTGTGCTCTTTAAAAGAGCCCTGCTCCTAACGGGTGCTGAAGTTGAAGGAGCAGACAACAAATTTTTCCCTCTTCCTCTCCCACGTGGATGGCCACGCTGCGCCACACCTGCAAGCTCTTCCTCTGAGCTATCTCTACTTGCTTGCTGCCCCTCAGCATGCCATGATGGGTCAAGGACCTTGTCATCCAATACACTTTCATCAGCAGAAACTGGCAGCTGAGTTTCATCATCATCTGCTGACTGGGTTCTGGTCACTGTGGGCTCTGGCCCACCCTCCACTTCTTCCTCAGACGCACACAGTGGTTGCGCATCTGTGCACACTACCTCTTCTTCAGCTGCAGGAATGCTGTCTCGCTGGCACACAGATTCCAAGCCAACAGATTCTGAGAAGAGGATTAAGGTTGGCTCCTGGCCTTCTGAATGTCTGGGCAATTTAGTGGGCGATGAAGAAGCAGATGGGTGCTGCTCTTCAGTGGCCTGACCTGATGTGGTGGACAGGTTCTGGGAGAATGCTGTGCTCATTGAGGTGGATATCTCAGCTGCCATCCAACCAACAATAGTTTCTACTTGATCCTCTCTTATCAGCCTATGGCCCTGTGCTCCTAACAAGCTGCGCATAAATGACTGCTGCCGGGTGAAAGTAGGTGCTGAGTGACTTGGGCCTGCTGCTTGCCTGGATGTGCACCATGTCTAGCTGCTGATGCACCTCTTCCGCGGCCACCACGGGGACGTCCCTTACTCCCTGCCTTCATTTCTGTTGATGGATTCAGAACGGCAATTTCACTATTAGATTCGAGATCTCTCCCTATCTCCAACAGCAACCTATCCCTATCTGCTTTCACAGTAGAGTGAGGCTAAAATGGCAGGCGCAGCCTTTTATACTGCCTGATCACACCATCCAGCCAGCCAATCACAGCGCAGCCCTAGCTAGCAAGTTTGGACGCCTCCTACCAAGCTTAGGGGAGTTACACAATGTTGTCAGCAATTCTTCAGCTCCTGATTGGCTCCATGGAGCGCTCAGAGGCTGAAGGATTATGGGATTTCCGATTTCCAATGTGAAAAAAATATCAGAATCGGGAATCGGAATTCCAATATTGCAATATCGGAAAGCTCATCCCTACTAATCATAGATTTTAATAGCATATAAAATAAAATCTAAGAAGTAAATTAGAAGAAATGCACCAATTTATTCTTTAAAGAGGATCTATCACCAGGTTAATAGTGGCTCAATTTATTCCCGATGCTCCTGTGAGTAATTCATTTTTTAGAAATCCACCATATGGTTCCAGGGATGTGGGCCATTTTGTGTTGCATTCATTTTTATGTTATTTATTAAGGGGATTCACTGGTTGTGTGTCATCAGACTGTTCTGCAATATTACCCAAATTAAACAACAAAAAAAATTTATATTCTTGGGAACAGAGGAAAGAAAATAAAAGCAAACACTGGCCACTGTTGACGTTGTGACAGGTTATCTTTAGAACTAAACACATAATTTTATCATTACTGTTTACAAATTTCTTTAAATTGGCCTCTATGATAAGTAATGTGCTTACTCACAAAGTTCTCCACAGTTCTACACCACCTTACATCTCCTCCATCATATTTGTTTATCACCATACCCATGCTCTCCGTTCTGATAATGAACTGACACAGATACTGACTGGTGACTGGTTCATGCAGTGTTACTTGAATACCCTATTTATTATATTGATGGCTGGACCATTCAATACAAGAACTTTTTTACCATTTACCTTTTGTCTCCCCAAATCCTCATAGATTGTAAGCTTGCGAGCAGGGCAACTCACTCCTCTTGCTATGTGTTGAATTATGTGCTACTCTGCAATAGCTAATATTTTTGTAAGTTACTGATGAAAATGTTGATGCTATAGAAATAAAATTATTATTACTATGACTATTATTATTAAGTCACAATAAATACAGAAAATTCTAAACCAAATTCTTGCTCACATTATATAATTCTGCATATAAAATGTACATGACATCAGGAATCATCATCAACAATCATGATTGCATTGCAATTCTCTAGAGTATTTACTTGTTTTTCTTCAGTTTATAGTTTGATTTTGTACCAACATATGTGTAATATGGAGTGGGGTGGTAGCCGTGGGTGGGGTATTCTTCTTCCACGCCCCGGCACACTGCATGAAGATGGGTGTACTGGCTCGGTGTGTGGGCTTCATCTATAGGGGCGCTACACCCTTGTAGGCAGCATGATACCGATGACTTTTGTTGGCCAGGACCAGATGTTGAAAGAGTCATCGAGGGAGACCACCAATCAAACATTAAGGCCGGTGTACCACTTACAACTGCAATGCGAGAAACTCGCGCAAGTCTCTCGTCTCAATACCCGGCACTCCTGCTGGCACTCGGGACCGGAGTGTGTGGCTGCATCTATATCTATGCAGCTGAACGCTCCAGTCCAAACCACTGGCGGCAGTGGCGGGTATTGGGGCGAGAGACTAGCACGAGTTTCTCACATTGAAGTTGCAAGTGGGACACGGCCTTACAGTCTTTTACTAAACATCAACCTGGTGGGATTTATGTACAATAGGTAATGGGTACTACTAACTTCACAAATGTATCTACACACATATTTTTTCTTCCCTTCTCTAGGCTTGTTGGTTTCTGCCTCAGCTAGTTCCTCTGCCTGCACCATAACCCAGCACCATATTTTGGAAGCTTCCATGGTCCCCAGTAACAGTATTGCAGTCCAGTAAGTGGGGGTACTGTACTTCAACTCACGGTTCATGGTCTTTTTCCCTTTAGGGGAGCTACTTTTGCCACTATGGCTGTTACTTAGTATTCTGGCTTGCTGATGTCTTGGAACTATTGCCTGGGGCACGCTCTTAGTCTCCCATTCCCGGCTCTGTCCTGGCCCATTATCTCTATATCTTGCGAACTCGGAGACATAATACTAGGCTCACTGCATCGCTTTCCCTTTCTATGTTCAAGATCATGCTATCCACTGACTCGAGCTCTTCCTACGTCAGGGACACTCACGTCATGTGACTGCTCATTGTTCAGACCATAGGTCTGCTTCTACTGCAGGCTGAACCCTATCTACTGTCTAATGTATCTGTGCCTTCACTTTAACCCCTCCCACTCTGTGCTAGTCCCAAACATTAATCCTAACTCTTCCTTCTGTAGGGCAGAATACATTGTCATTAATAACGCATGCCACAATGAACAATACACATTACAGCAATATGCATGTGAAAGGGGAGCATGGGCAGTATGTCCATATCCTTACATATGTCACAGGCATAATCACAAATGATATTATAGACACCTATTCAATGTTCTTTTGTGTCTTTATACTTCATTGCAATTAATTTACATTTTAGTCAATTTTGTTAAAGATCTACATTAGTTTTAAACTGTTTTATTTTCATCAAATAATACAGCAGAATCATATGGTTTTATGTTCAGAAATTACAGCTGCTCTTTTGATGAAATGTCTGCCACCTACGAGGTGTAAATCATGGCAGACTGTTTTGTTAATGTGTGAAATGTGCTACATAGCTAGTTATCAGTATGCTAGTTTTGAGTCACTGTGTTTAATATATATTTGGAGTGATAATGGCTGCAATCCAAAGTTTTTAGACTCAGTAGAACAGTAGAACTTCTACTTATTCTCTCAGTTTTGTTCTCTGCATGTTGTATATTTAAAAAGTGTGCTTCATACATTACAAGGCAAAATTGTGTAGAAATCAATGCAGAACAAGGTGACCATGACAACACACCTACTGCAAGTCCTGAACAAACCTCTGCACCCAGAAACTCACTTGAGGACGAGCTTCTAGCTGTAATGAGAAATATATAAAATGGCAAGAACAACAAAAACATAAACTGTAAATTGTTAGACTCTCACACACCAGCCTCAAGCCAGGGCTCAGATTTTGTCAAATTAAATGAGGAATATCTAAACTAGTGATGAGTGAATCTGCAGAAATTAAGGTTTGGCAGTTTGCTCTAATGAAGCTTGGAAACAAGAATTGAAATATAGACTATAAAAAACTAATAGCTTACCCAACGCTGCTGAAAGCCACTAATTGGTCCTTTGCTCTGTTTGGACTCTACCTTCTGATGTACTTTATTCTCCTCAGACATATTCACTCTGTACTGGGCTTCCTGTGCAAAGTAGGTCTCTGACATCACACCACGCTGCATTCAAGGCAATGACTTGGCCTTAGGTCATGCACATCATGCATCAGAGGCCTATCCAGCACTGGTGCCCCAATGCAAAGTAAAGATTCCTGAAGAGGAGAATGATATCTTCTTCAGGCGATTCCATTTTCCTGAGTTTCGGGGTCTGAGTGGGCCTCTGACATCTTGAGGCACTGAATGCATTATCATTTTTGCTTCACAATGTGCGCAACATCAGAGACTTGCTTAGTAATGGAAGTCCAAGTTTAGAGTGAAAATGTGTAATAGAATGTTGTGCAGTGGAATAAAAAACAGGACAAAGGAGCATATAGAATGCCTATATGTATGACTCGCCACCACCACAACCAGATCTTTCAGGACTGCTGAGCCTCCTTCAAAAACACATACAGCATCACCTGCTCCAGAGTTGAACACAGAACAGATTTTGCCCCAAAAGATCTTTTAGCCGCATATCATGTCATTGTGTGTCACCAAAGCCAACTGTATCCTTTTCTGATGATATCACCTCATTGGCACCCTAGTCTAGTTCCCAGATCTTGTCCACTAAAAGAGTTGTCACCATCATCATCATTATAATTATCATCATCATCACCAACTCGGCTCAAGATTTGCCCTTATTCAGATTGCCACTGCCATTGCCAGTTCCCCTACACCTTGGCTCACAGAGCCAGTAACACCATTAGAGGTTTGAATTGTCTCTAAGTGCAAATTGAATTGCCATCCAAAAGACTAAGGCCGGCATCACACTAAGGAGGAATATGGACGAGTTTAAGGTTCTTTGTCTCTGTTGACATGTTCCTTGAAACTCAGTTTTTCGTCGGCCATTTTGCTTTCTGTCTTTCTGCAGCTCTTGCCCTCAGTTAATATGGAGTTTCCAGTTTTCATGTTCCCGCCCTGATTCTTCCCTCTTGCTTCTTAAGCAGCCTCAGCTGAACAATCAGTGCTCCTGAATCAAGCCTCAGTCAGTCTGTGACCTGACTCCTGGAAGCCTTGGACTTGTACTCCAGCTATTCCCTACTGAGGAACCTTGGAACACTTTTGGACTCTGGAAACCTGCTGTTTGGTGAATCCATGTTTGCAGAGGAATTACGGTACAGAGAAGAGATCCTGAACCTGCTTTGGAGATTTATTGTAGTGCTTGAAGTTACTCTGGCCTGCTGTGTCTCCTGTCGCTGTTCCTGCAAACTGTGTGAACTTTTCAGCATGCTTGTATGAAGTAATACAAGTCATTTCATTTCAACCTATGTCTCCTGTGTTTTCCTCGCACCCAAGCACAAGACGCTATAGGAACTGTACACTATACATGACAAGATTCAGGAGCCAATGTTTAGTGTCTGCTGGGTCTGGGAAAGCCGTGTCTGCTGTGACTGTGGATATCAGATGTCCGTTTAATACCTTATGTGATGACAGTGGTTGTGACTTCTCACAACCATTCCAGGTGAGCGCATTCCCTTAAAATTTTACTCTGGAGTGTTACCACAGGTAAACACTATTGTTTTTTTTTTTTTCCTTTCCTCTTCCAGCACTTCTGCCTTAAAAGATCTGGAAGATGGAGGCCCGCATAAAGGAACTTTGCGGAGTGACTGATACAATCCTTTCAGATGTACAGACTTTAAAAACCCGTTTTGCAAGCCTACAGGACCTCACTAATCATAATTTGCAAGTGTTTGGACAGACTACCCAGGAATTGCGAGCCAGGATTGAGGCTCTAGAGGAACGAGCCCAGGCTCCTGCCATAACCCCGAGTTCTGGGATCCCCAAATTACCTCCTTTTCGTTTTGGCGGTGAACGTGAGAAATTCAGGGGATTTATTAATCAATGCAATTTATTTTTCTCTGCACATGCTTCACAATTTCCCACTGAACGATCCAAAGTGCTTACTATAATCATGTTGCTTACCAATAAGGCTTTGATGTGGGCAAACCCTCTGATTGAGACTGAGGATGATTGTTTGAATCACCTTGATGCTTTTATTTCAGCCATGGGGCAGGTGTTTGATGACCCCAATCGAGGTGCAACAGCTGAAGCAGCCATGTTAACTTTGCGCCAAGGTAAGCGTTCAGTAGCTGAATATGCCCTGGATTTCAGGAGATGGGCTCTTGATACCACTTGGGACACTTCCGCTAAAAAATCTATTTTTTGGAAAGGGTTGTCTCCACTGATTAAGGATGAACTTGCTCGTGCCGACCCTCCCACTGCGTTAGGTGACTTTATTAACTATTGTATCCGTATTGATGCTCGTCTGACTGAACGCAGACAAGAGAGATGGTTCGAAAATAATCGCACTAACCTTTTACTACCTCCCTCCTCAGCTAAGGAACCTTTGAGTAGGATCACAAGGGAACCAGAACCTGAACCCATGCAGGTGGACTCTTTACAAAGACGGGTTAGTGATGCACGCAAAGAACATCGTATAAAGGAAAATCTATGTTTCTACTGTGGTAAGTCAGGGCACTTCATTATAAACTGCCCCAGCCGTTCTCGTAAGACTACTGCAGCAGTCATTCACTGTGAGTGTTGCGAGAGGAGCTCTGTCATGTCCGAGCCTCAGGCTCCAGAGAGATCTGCTGCAAGAGATCTTGATTTCTCGGACTTAAACTCTGTCAGTTCTGGGGACGATGACGGTATAAACGGTGCAATTTTTCAAGTTTCCTCAGCGGTTGTCCCAGCTGAGTTGTAAAAGAAACAATTCTCATTGCTTCCTTTCCATCAAACTCTTGGTTGACTCAGTCTGGGTGTCTAGCTCTGCTATGATCGACTCAGGAGCAAGTGGAAATTTTATGGATATCTCCTTTGCTCTGAAACAGGGGATACGTTCAGTGAAGAAGGCTACTCCAGTACAGATGGAGACTGTGGATGGCTCTCTACTGACTTCTGGACCAGTGGATCAAGAAACAGAGCCTTTGAGGGTCCTTATGGGTAAAGATCATCAGGAGAAAATGTCTTTTTTGCTTATCACTTCTCCCCACTTTCCCATTATTCTAGGGCTACCATGGCTGCAGGCGCAGAATCCTACGATTAACTGGGAGACCAAGGAATTACACTTTCCGGAGAAACAGATGAGTCAAGGAGTTTCAGCTTGCTCTGTTCCTAAAAGAACCATGTCAGTCCCTGAACTACCAGCTGTATACCAGGACTATGTGGATTTATGTGACAAGAAGAACGCTGATCAGCTTCCTCCTCATCGTCCATATGATTGTCCAATTGAATTATTGCCTGGAGCCGAGATACCTTTTGGTAAGATCTACCCCCTAGCGGGGCCCGAGCTAAAAGCTTTGAAGGATTATATAGACGAAAATTTAGCCAAGGGCTTCATACGCCCCTCTTCATCTCCCGCAGGTGCACCCATCTTCTTTGTGAAGAAGAAAGATGGATCTCTGAGACCCTGCATAGACTATAGGGAACTCAATAAGGTTACTATTAGAAACCGTTATCCATTGCCTTTAATCCCTGAGTTGTTGGAGAGAGTGCGGCATGCCAAAATTTTCTCTAAATTGGATCTCCGTGGGGCCTATAACTTGGTCCGTATTAGACCTGGGGATGAATGGAAGACTGCTTTCAGGTCACGCTATGGACACTTTGAATATCTAGTTATGCCTTTTGGTCTGAGTACCGCCCCAGCCACTTTCCAACACTTCGTGAATGATATCTTCAGGGATCTCCTAGATACATTTGTGGTGATTTATCTGGATGATATTCTAATTTTTTCTAACTCCACAGAGGAACATCATGGACATGTGAGAATGGTCTTAGAACGCCTAAGACAAAACCATCTCTACATCAAACTTGAAAAATGTGAATTCCATAGGACCGAAATTCAATTTCTGGGGTATGTACTATCTACGCAAGGGATTAGTATGGATGGAAGCAAGACCCAAGCCATCAAGGATTGGCCAATTCCTAGAAATGTGAAGGAGGTGCAGCGTTTCATCGGGTTTGCCAACTTCTATAGACGTTTCATTAAGAATTTTTCTGAGGTAGTGTCACCTATCACCCAACTTACCCGGAAACAGTCTAGGTTCTCCTGGACCCGCAAGCTCAGGAAGCATTTTCCTGTTTAAAGGATAAATTTACCACCGCACCTATCTTAGTACATCCCAACCCCGAGCTTGCCTTCATAATAGAGGTGGATGCTTCAGACTGTGCCGTTGGAGCTATACTCTCTCAGAGAACAGGTGAGAAGAATGTCTTGCATCCCTGTGCCTTCTTTTCCCAGCAGTTGTCTTCGGCTGAGAGGAACTACGATGTGGGCAATAGAGAATTGTTGGCCATTATTGCCGCCTTCAAGGAATGGAGACACCTTCTTCAGGGTGCTGCACAGCAAATAGTCGTCCTGACAGACCATAGTAACCTTGAATTTATCAGGTCGGCTAAGTGCCTGACTCCTCGCCAGGCTCGCTGGAATCTTTTCCTAAACCAATTTAATTTTGTCATTTCTTATAGACCAGGATCGCGCAATGGAAAGGCTGATGCACTCTCTAGGATTCATTCAGCAGAGACACGTCCACTTACTCCTCCTAAGACTATTCTTCCTGACTCTAGATTCCTGGGAGTGATTCATAATCAAGACCTACTTAAGGACATCAAGGAAGCATACCATGCGGATTCTTTGTTGGCTCAACCCCCAAGGGACGTAAGTCTTGTCTTTAAGAATGGTGTGTGGATTCAGGGACAACGTCTGTGTATACCTGAAACAGTCAGATTGAGAGTATTGCAACTCATCCACGATTCCAAGATAGCCGGGCATAGGGGAATTCTAAAGACACAAGAATTTCTTTCTCGTTTCTTTTGGTGGCCCACTTACAGGAAAGATGTCTTAAACTATGTCACTTCATGTGAAGTCTGTGCAAGATGCAAAACACCTCGCTCCTCACCAACTGGTCTGTTGCAACCTCTTCCCACCCCGTCCCGCCCGTGGGGATCCATTTCTATGGACTTCATTGTGGAGTTACAAACCTCTCAAGGGAAGAACACCATTCTAGTGGTGGTTGACCGTCTAACAAAGGCAGCTCATTTTATCCCTTGTGTCGGCTTACCCACTGCAAAACAGACATCAGACTTGATGATTAAGAATGTGTTTCGCTTACATGGAGTACCGGATGAGGTCATTTCGGATCGAGGGGTGCAATTCACTTCAAGGTTTTGGCAAAATTTCTGTGCAGCATTGGACATTAAAGTAAACCTTTCTTCTGATTTTCATCCCCAGACTAATGGACAGACAGAACGAACCAATCAGACCCTGGAGCAGTATCTCCGCTGTTTTATCTGCCACCTACAGGATGATTGGGTGGATCTACTTCCACTGGCTGAGTTCTCTTATAACAACTCTCAGAGCGCCTCCACTAAGCAGTCTCCTTTTTACTCCAATCTAGGTTATCATCCTAACATTCTTCCTCGATTTCCCATAGATACGCCCTTGCCGGCAGTGGCTGAAAGAATCACTTCTTTACAAAAGAATATGGATCTTCTAAAGGAAAATCTAGAATTGGCTCAGGAAAGGTACAAGAAAGCAGCAGATAAATTTCGTAAACCTGCACCAGCTTTCAAGGTAGGAGATTTGGTCTGGCTGTCAACCAGAAATCTTAAATTAAAGATTCCATCGTCTAAATTGGGACATAAGTACATTGGACCTTATAAGATCAATAAGATTATAAGTGCTGTTGCTTGTCGTCTTCAACTGCCCAGAACTATGAGAATCCACCCTGTCTTTCATGTATCCCTACTAAAGGCTGCAACACCCAATACGTTTCCTGGACGTTCTTCTCCTTGCCCTGACCCAGTGCTGGTCGATGGTCAGGAAGAATTTATGGTGGAAAGGATTCTAGATTCCAGGTTGTACAGAAATCAGTTGCAATATTTGATTAAATGGCAGGGCTACCCAGTGGAGGACAACTCATGGGAACCAGTCAATAATGTAAATGCTCCTCGCCTGCTCCGCCAGTTTCATCAGAGGTACCCTGACAAGCCTGGTCTGAGGTCATCCGGAGGTTGTCCCTAAGGGGGGAGTAATGTAAGGTTCTTTGTCTCTGTTGACATGTTCCTTGAAACTCAGTTTTTCGTCGGCCATTTTGCTTTCTGTCTTTCTGCAGCTCTTGCCCTCAGTTAATATGGAGTTTCCAGTTTTCATGTTCCCGCCCTGATTCTTCCCTCTTGCTTCTTAAGCAGCCTCAGCTGAACAATCAGTGCTCCTGAATCAAGCCTCAGTCAGTCTGTGACCTGACTCCTGGAAGCCTTGGACTTGTACTCCAGCTATTCCCTACTGAGGAACCTTGGAACACTTTTGGACTCTGGAAACCTGCTGTTTGGTGAATCCATGTTTGCAGAGGAATTACGGTACAGAGAAGAGATCCTGAACCTGCTTTGGAGATTTATTGTAGTGCTTGAAGTTACTCTGGCCTGCTGTGTCTCCTGTCGCTGTTCCCGCAAACTGTGTGAACTTTTCAGCATGCTTGTATGAAGTAATACAAGTCATTTCATTTCAACCTATGTCTCCTGTGTTTTCCTCGCACCCAAGCACAAGACGCTATAGGAACTGTACACTATACATGACAACGAGTGAGAGGCGTGAAAATCAAGCATTACACTCAAGCCAATATTTCTCTATGAGGCAGCTCAGATCATGCGTATTTTTCTCTGGCGTATTTTACGCTGCGAGACACTCGCAGCATGCTGCGATTGTCATCGTATTACGCCCGTTGTATGCCAATGAAAGTCTATGGGTGCGAGAAAACTACGGATTACACCCGGACCAGGCGTGTGACTTGCGAGAAATACGCAAGACTTCTGCAGCTCACAGGAAATGGTTCAACACATGCATCAGGAAGCTGACACATGCAAATTAGCTCAAAAAGAGGGCCAGACATCCCAGAAGAACACCTCCACAGAGTCAGCCATAATGTCTACGCACATCAATGTGGAGATGTTGATAGTGTTGGTCCAGGAGAGGCCCGAAATTGGGACTAACGAGATGCACACTATGCAGATGTTTCACTTTGGGGACAGCCCACGTGAGGAGCAGCAGCGAATGAGTAAGTAACCTTATTTATTTGCAAACTTCTTCACGGTCAGAACGTAATAATTGCGATGAGTTTCCCTAAAATAGAGTTTTGTATGTTTTTTTTTTGCTAGCGCCAAAATGTTAGGATACTCACATCCGACTATGCCCCATGACTATGTGAAGTGTATGTAGAACAATTTGGCATTGTGCAGCTAGGTAAATTATATGTCACATTGCAGTGGATGATGTCATGAGAAAATGGAGAAGCATCCGCGACCAGTACCGGCAGGAACGGCAGCAGAGGTCAAGGAGCGGATCTGCAGCACCCACCAAGAGGAAGTATGTTTATTTCGACCGCCTTGGTATTTTGGCTCCTATTCTGGATCTGACACCGTAAGTACCTACATCACACCACATAACACATATGCTGTTTAGGCTCACATCTACAACATGTTCTAATACCATTTAATTTCTTAACAGAACTAAGTCCAACCTCACTGAGAGGGAGACAGGCTCCGACTCAGAGGTCATTATAGACCAGGTTGGGGGAGGTGAAGAGGTGGCTGGCCCATCGTCTGAGCCTCCCTGCTGCAGCCCCAAAGCTTCCCAACCACCAGGACCTGACCAAGCAGCTGCACTGCAACCTGTACCTGACCCACCAGCTGCAACAGCAGGTCCAGTGTTGAGGAAGCAGCAAATAGCAGCAGCCCCACTGTACCTCTGGGGGTCTCCCCCAGCCTGCAGCAATATCCCACCATGGTAGAAGACGTCGAGACATCACAGCTTCTGATACCCAGAGGCATGTGGACACTGGGGTCCTCAATTATCTGTCAAGGGCAACTGTGGATGAGGGTGAGGAGGCCTATGCACGTAGCCTTGCCTGCTACCTTCATCCCCTACCCCGTGAGATCAGGCTCCGTGTGCGAGGATCAATTCAGATCATAATTGACGCATGTACACCCCCCAATACCCAATATGATGTATTTGAATTCCTTGAGAGGTGGCAGCTCTCCACCCGTAACTTTCTGCGCCTTACCCCCACCAAAATGTGCATGCTTAATTAGGATCTGAGGATTCTCCTGCACGTGCGCCTACACCTCAACCCATTCCCCCACAAAACCAACCTTAGCAGCAACAGGGTCAAATGGCAGGCTATAACCCGACTTCCGAATATGGCCACTTGTACAGATCCAGTGTTGTAGGCTGGTCCCAACCTGGATTTGCTCAACATGGTCATATTGGGGGGTATTATTTTCGTGGGTACCATCTTACCCAGGAATATCATCTCCCTTATCTTTATGGCAATGTGCCCACACACCAACTTGACCGTGGGCAGATGTTAGCTCAGGGCCAAGAAAATCCACCCCAACAGGGTGATGGTCAAGGTTCTCATCCAAGCCAACCAAACAGAGAGGCTGGTCACCCGCCAACCCCACCACCCACATACCACCAGCTGTGATTTTTTATTTTACTTATATATTATGATATAAAAACCAGTTTGTTATTTTTTTACATTTATTTTAAACTCATGTTGTGTCAAAGACATTTGCACTAATCTAAATGCCTCAAAACACCATATGGTACCAATATGGTCTCCAGTAGGCATAGTCAAAGTTTGTTATTTTCATTATCTCTTATTAGTTAGACAAAAGTTTGTTATTTTTTTATATTTATTTTTACTCCATGTTGTGTAAAGCATATCTACACTAATCTGAAGGCCTACAAACATCATATGGTACAGATATGGTGTTAAATGGGCTGCCTGAAAGTTTGTTATTTTCTTTATATCTTATAATTTGTACCAATGTTTGTTATTTTCTTAGATATATTTTTAAACCATGTTGGCTTATGCATAATTGCAATAGTCTAGTCTTACAACTCAACCATATGGGTCAGATATGGTGCCCACTAGTTATAGTGAAAGTTTGCTATTTTCCTTATGTATTATTATTTATGCAAATGTTTTTTTTATGACTTATTTTGGTATTTGTTGTGTAATAATGCACACATACAGTATTGTGCTATTAAGACATACACCATATGACTAAAATATGATTGTCACTACCTCAAGTGAGAGTTTGCACATATAAAAATATATTTTTATAGAAAGTTTGGAGTGTTCTTTCATAAGTAAGTTCTACTAAATCACCAACACATCTGTTATGAACTTTAACACCAGACACACACTATGTGTTAGGGCTGGCAGAATGCACAAAATAAATATAAATAATAGGTGCGTTCGCAGCCCTGGGTCCACCGTGCAGGCAGAGCCTGCTGCTAGTAAGATGGCGGTATAAGCAAACTCTGTTACTTCACAGAGTCGCAGACATAGATGCTGTAGCACTATATGGCAGTATAAGTGAACTCTGTTACACCACAGAGTCGCTGAGGTAGAGACGCAGAAATAGAGACTGTGTCCAGTTAACACCACAGGGATACACAGATAACTGCTGTGCGGATAGCAATCCGTGATTATGCATTCAGCAACGCAAACAAGCAACTCCTCACGGGGAAGCTGGTATTCTAGGGGCTTATTTCAGCCAGGCCCTGAACACGTGCATACAAATCTCCTCACCGTAGGTGCCGGTGTTCTAGGGGCTTATTTTAGCCGATCCCTAACCACATGCGTGCATGATCACACTGGCGCAAAGCACATAATGCAATTGATACTAGTGCATGGCCGCAAGGAAATGCAACCTTTTTATAGTAGCAACTACAGGAACTGCTAGAAAAGGACTAATGAGAAACTGTTCCAGAACACATGTAGTTTCAGGACCTTCCTGGCGGACCAATAGGAGCTGCTGCAGTACCTGAGCATGTGACCCCTGATCTCCAATGAGAGATCTTACCCTGGGCATGCTCAGAAGGGGAAAAGCAGGACTTAGTCCTAAAGACGTCTGCTCGCCGCTGACCAGTACTGGCTACAATAGCAGAACCTGGAGAGGCAGCAGCAAGTCTCTGCACAGTATTAGACCAGGCGAGACGCTGGGACCGACGTCTTTGCTGAGCAGGCTCTACTGCGGCCGGAGATGGGTGGGGGACCGCAGCGGGACTGGTTCGAGACTCCCCTTGTGCAGCAGCGGGAACTCAAACCCTAACACTATGTCAGAGAAAAAAATTATTTATCTATACACACAGAAAAACATTGCAGCATAGATAATGCATCATCTTGCCATGATGTAGTACCTTGAGGTGACACAAAATATTGGGTAAAGATATCACGGGTTTTCAGTCCTGAGAGTGGACGATGTAAAGGGATGACATGGGGCCTAGGCATATCCCCATTGG
This sequence comes from Oophaga sylvatica, assembly GCA_033576555.1. Lineage (NCBI taxonomy): Eukaryota > Metazoa > Chordata > Amphibia > Anura > Dendrobatidae > Oophaga > Oophaga sylvatica. The sequence goes on from JARQOD010000006.1 coordinate 323,304,775, forward strand.
TCACCACACTTTCACCAACATCAGATGGGCCACAATCATGCATTCGAGTGAATTTGTGTAGGACAACACATGCTTTGATGCACTCATAGATGTTGGCTTCACTAAGCTGAATTGCAGACTGGAGGACCCGCCATTTTGCACATAGAATGCCAAAGGCACACTCCACCAGGCGCCTGGCCCGTGATAGACACAAGTTGAAGATCCTACGATGGTGGTCAAGGTTTCGTCGTGGATATGGCCTCATGACATTCCTAGATAGTTGGAATGCCTCATCCCCAACTACAACATACGCCACAGGTTCTAGATTGGAGCCAGGAAATTGCCGTGCTGGTGGTAGGTCCAACAGGTTATTGCACAGCCGCCGACCCATAATGGAAGAATTGAAGACTCTAGAGTCTCCAGTTCTTCCATAGGCCCCAATGTCTACAATTATAAACCTGTAGTTACTGTCAACCAGAGCCAACAGCACTACAGAAAAATATTGTTTATAATTATAGAATTGGGACCCTGAGTTCAGCGGCTTACGTACACGGATGTGCTTCCCATCAAGGGCTCCTATACAATTTGGGAACTGGCATTGCTCCTCAAATCCCCTGGCAATCCTCATCCAGTCTTCCATCTTTGGATCAGGCATGACCACTGATGTTGTGATCATGTATCACGCACAATGCCAGATATGGTAGACCCCCCAATCAAGAGCTCCAGATGGAGTGCGGCATATGAAATGCCAGTAGTTAGGAACCTACAAGTAAACAAATGTAGAGAGAACAATCATTACACATGGGCAAAGGTTTCACAAATGCGCTATACATAACCATAAAAGGCTTGCATTTACAAACAATCCAAACTTAAATTTTACACAAGTCAAACGTCTATGTGATTGGGACATACACATCATTGTTCTGGTAGTTCAAGCTGATATATGGGATATATTATGTGGATATTTAAGCAACAGCCATAAGGGTAAAGGCAAACTTGTGGGAAAACACATCAACAGACAGTATGTAGGTGAGGAATACATACCGTAACGTCAGGAGAAGTTGCTCCTCTGCAGAGATAGCTTTGCGCATCCTGGTGTCCTGGTAGGTGATCCCAGGGCGCACAATCTCCAACAAAACATCAAATGTGGCAATGCTCATCCGACAATAGAGAAAAAACTTGTCAGGATGAGTCCGCAGAGATGCATAAAGGCGGTGAAAATGGCCTTTAGTGGGGCATTGCCTCAAATGCGGATGCACCCACATTCGTCTCCTCCTCCGCGGATCAACGATCACTGGGTATGGCTGCCCAAAGCAGCAGGACAAAACCCAGTTGAACAAAACTCGATCAGTTGGGGTGAACTGAAGAGTGTCAGACATTTTGGCAACCAAGCAGCAGTATTCCAACACAAGCACAGCACCAAAATGGCCAGATTGGGGGCTGCCACCTGATAGAGAGCCAATAAATAGGCTTGCTGATGATGGTTTCAATGAGTTTCAGGCTTAAAACCCATTAAATGTCCATTTTGCAAGGCTGCGAGAAAAAAATGCTATACGGATGCCATACGGATTGCATACGGATGCTTACATGCGCAAAATACGCAGCCACACCTTGACAATGGATGAAATACGGATTACTGTTCTGGCAACATTTCTGCGTATAACAATACGGTCCGTTTTTTCTACGGTGAGTGTGTCCCCGGCCTAACTGTTAATCTCTTCCAATAAATCAACTGGAAGCAGTTACATTTGTGAAATATATTATTTAGCCCCAGTGTGCTATAGGGTAGGGAACTAAAATGCAGAACAGATACATGTGTCCTTGAAGGAATTTAAACTCCACAATGCCAAAACATGATATGTTATGGTGGCGGAGGAGTATGACTAAGTGAAACACTGTCTCAAACTAATGTTGTTGCTTTCAGAGGGAGCATCATCCTGTTATGACTGAGATACATCATGTGACATATATTCCATTACGCCTTCCATTTCATTCCCTCTGCTTACAAATGAGACAGCACACAATATAGTTGTAAAATATTCATGTGCCGAAATTCATTAGTAAAACAGGTACGGTAAAACGTGTGTATTATTTTTTTATTTTAAAAGCTAATTTAGAGTTAGGTTTCTTGGAAGATGCAGCAGTATTGTTGTGGGTTGGGTGTATGGTTGTTAAATTTGCCTAGTAGAACAGGTATCCAAAGGACTAAACTTCTTTATTCTTTTTTTATTTCCCCTCCTCAACTATAAAATTTATACGCAAACAAAAAAGTGTTTCTAGATAGGTACATGTGACAACAGCAAATTAGACTAGTAAAACTGGTATTTTAATAGTAGGAATTTACTTTTAGTACCCCTCTTTACCAAATAGGATGTGACAAGAAAATGTAGTTGGGCACACATAACAAAAGCAAGCACTTGCAACAGGTCACTGTGTTTGTGTTTTATGTATGGGTTTTCTTTTGTCTTTTTTTTTAAACCAAACTTTACTAAAATAAATTCACAACTATGTAATTTATTAATTGCCAGACTCACAAGCCAGGATGCACACTTTCTGAAACAGACAAGTCTTTGTTTTAGAATTTTTCATCAGCAAAAAAATAACTAGGATAGAGGGGACGTAAACTGACCTGCTTCTTTCCGGAGTATCAAAAATAAAATAATATTTGAGTGATTAAGATGCTGTCCTACAGTATATCACAAATCAATCAATTCACGGTGACTCAGACTCTGCAGGTTCTTCACCTCCCTATCACTTGAATCCATTTATAATGTTCACCAATACAAGACCCTGGCATCTTTGGCTATGTTTTTCTACCTGTGTGGTGTATCTACGATTTGATTATTTAACTCTGCTCTCTGTTGTTTCTATTGTAATAGACTGTGAGTGTTTGGACATTTTATTTCCCATTATTTAGATTTTTACTCCCAGACTGAAACTCTCTCCCATTTTCTATGTTTTTCAAAATTGCAGTAGTATACCACACTCTGTTTTAGGCTTTTCTATCTGCAGTAATGAGCTGTGCTCTGTGATTTCCATCCTATATTGAAGTCGTAAAACCACAAAATGGCCACTGCTTTCTCTGACCTCACATTTTATTGTGGCTATCAAAGTCCCACCTGAGTGGTTGTGCTAGTTCTTGAGATAGCTGCAAGACAGTATGGGTAAAGGGGCACCTGATGTGAGCCACTCTCTGGCTGATACAATCTTTCAGCAATATGTGAAACGGCACCTGAAATTCTTACTTTGTGATGGGTGCAAATGTAATAGCAAGTTGTTCAGGAAATTTGACTCAAAGTTAATTCAGTGTGGAATGATTTGATCATATCTATTTCTTACTGCTAATGCTTTTGCTAAAGGAAAAGGATGCCAATTGTTACCTGCATTTGTAAGTATTATTGTTCGGAGAGCTGGTGCAAATAGTTTTGGTTTTGCTTTTGCTTGTGGCTGCCACATTATTAGGCATTGTATGGTAATATTTATTTTACACTACAGTGTCCATTGCCATTGCCACTTTTTCCATTGCAATACTTTTCAAGCAACAATATATTTTTTTACAAATCTTTTAACCCCAATTATTCAACACTTGCCGGGATTTAATGAGAAATACTAGGTACGGTAGGTGTGTACATGTACAGAAAGCATTATAGAGCAGCTGACCATGGTATCGGTGTTTCAGGTACGATAGTGAAAAAGGATCAATGAAGCAGATGTGTCAGACCAGACATGATCCTTTAACTAAATTCAACCCTTTTCCAAACACACCCGAAATCCTGAATCTACAATAGGAAGCTTTATTAATGTGGCATGTACGGATGAAAAACTTGACTAGCAGTGATGGGTGAACCCGAACAGTAAAGTTTTGGGTCCGTACCAAACACCTAGTGTTGGTGCACGGACCCCAAACATGGACTTCTTCAGAAAGTTTGTGTTACTGTTCAGGTTTGGCACACTGAATATCAGCTCTTTCCCACACTGTCATCACTGTGACAGAGCGAGAAACATTGGCAGCTCAGTTCGGCGGTAATATAGTTATCGCCAGTCAGCGAGCTGTGGTCAGGTGACAGCTCAGTGAGGTAACAGCATGTAAACCAACACCTCTGACCGGCGATATAAAGGATTCCGCCAGTCTCAGGTGTTGGCTGATGAGAGTACTAGCAGAGAGAGCAGTTAAGACTAATGAGACTATTTATCAACTGGGGCCTGTGCAATAAATAAATAATAAAATAAATGATGTGGGGTCTCTACTATTTTTGATACCAGCGCAGGCAAAACGGACAGCTGCAGGCTGCAACCTCAGCAGTCAGCTTTATTATGGCTGGTTATCAAGAATAAAGGGGTCCCACATAGTTTTTTAAAAAATTTTTAAATGGCCTGGGGTCCATGGATATTAGCCCTTCCCAGCTTAAAAATATCAGTCTGCAGCGACTTAAGAAAAGATGTATCCATTAGATGTGCCAATTATGGCACTTTCCCCAGCTCTTCTCACTTGCCCTGTTGTGGTGGCAAGTGGGGTTTGGGGTTGATGTCAGCAGTTTTATGGCTGCTGACATCAAGCCCATAGGTTAGTAATGAAGAGGTGTCTATAAGACACCCCCATTTACTAACCCCTACTTTACACTACTACTTATTTGCTTGGGAAACTTTAGGGCAATTGGTCCGTTCCCAGATTCTTAACATCGGCCCCCAGCCATCGGCTTTCCCTCAGCTGATTATAAAAAATGCGGGGAACCCCATGTATTTTTTCACATTTATTTATATTAGTAAGATATAAATGAAAAAAATGTTGCAGGTCCCCCCTGTTTTTATTAACCAGCCTGTCTGCTTTCCCTTTGTTGGTTATCAAAAATAGGTACATCCGTGCATCTGTCCCTCCATCCATCAATCAGTCCATCCCTCATTCGTCCATGAATTCATCCATCCGTTATCCAGCCATCTATCATCCATTCCTCTTTATTTTAGGTAAATGATTTAAAGTAGCAGACAAAAATGAAACAAACAAAAATAAATAAAATACAACCATGACGCAGAGCTCAAAGTGGAGGAGGGGTGGAGGTGGACATGGTTATGTACATGGAAGAAGGGGAGGGGCAACACTTTTTTTTAAAAGCAAATTACTTAAGATAACAGACAAATTGAGCAATAAAATGAAACAAATGCTAAATACAGTGTAATCATAACTGGTATAATAGTCTAGTCGGCCAAAGGTATAGTCATGTTTTTTGTGATCCAAATCTTGCTAATTTTTGCTAATGTTATATTACTCAAGTTGTCTGTTGACAGGCGGATATGATTGTCTTTGATGACACCACCTGCGATGCTAAAGACTCGGACATCACACTTGCTGCAGGGCATACAGGTCAAGCTTTGGCCATGTGTCCAATTTTGACACATAATAGTTAAATGAGGCAGAGCCATAACTTTGTACATAGATATGTGTGCACATGTACTCATCCACCAAATTCTGAAGTATTACTTGTTGGTGCTGTCATTCCGCAAGCACTGCAACATGTGTTGGCTCATGTGTTTTAGGCTGCCCAGAGGCAATGACAGGCTATCCTAAGTGGAAGGTAAATAATCTGTGTCCTCACTATCCCCCATCCATGATCCAGGGATGTCCATGAGCTACTCTGAGACCAGGGCCGGCGTCAGCACCCGGCACACCCGGGCAAGTGCGGGGCCCTGAGCAGGTGGGGGGGCCCACTCGCCGTCTGGCACCCCCGCGCCCGTTAGCGGAGGAGAGCGGTGTCAGCGCCGCCACTGGGCCCCCCACCGCTTGCTCAGGGCCCCGGCATCAGCTGGCACAATACTTACCTCTCCGTGCCTCCGCTGCCGCAGCTCCGGGCTCCAGGGGGCGCCGGCGCTTCCTCTCACAGCAGCGCCGCTGAATGACGTCATCATTCAGCGGCCGGCTGTGGCAGAGAGCGCGGACGCTGGACGGGTGAGACGTGTGTGTGTGTGTCTCTGTGTCTGTTTGTTTGTGTGTATGTAGTGCGGTGCTGTGTGTGTGTGTGTGTGTGTATGTATGTGAGAGAGTGCTTGTGTGCTGTCTGTGTGTAATGATGGGCAGGCATTGCTGATAATGGGGAGGCATTGATGATGATGGGGAGAAGATGATGATAATGGGCAGGCATTGATGATAATGGGCAGGCATTGATGATGGGGAGAAGATGATGATGGGCAGGCATTGATGATAATGGGGAGGCCATGATGATGATGGAGAGGCCATGATGATAATGGGCAGGCATTGATGATGGGGAGGAGATGATGATGATGGGCAGGCATTGATGATGATGGGGAGGAGATAATGATGATGGGCAGGCATTGATGATAATGGGGAGGCCATGATGATGATGGGGAGACAATGATGATGATGAGGAGGCAATGATGATGATGAGGAGGAAATCATGATGATAATGGGGAGTCTTTCCACAGCGCCCTTTCCTGAGCCGTAACAGTGCAGAACGCAGTACAGCGCAGAGGAGAGCTCCATATTTTGTATGGAGCATTATATGGGGACCAGTATCCTGTATGGAGCATTATATGGGGACCAGTATCCTGTATGGAGCATTATATTGGGTCCAGTATTCTGTATGGAGCATTATTTTGGGTCCAGTATTCTGTATGGAGCATTATATGGGGGGGTGACATCCTGCATGGGGTATTATATGGGTGATGAGGGGGAGACTAGGTGGTGCCCATAATATTGTATGGAGGACTGTACTGTCCAGTCTGTTCTGTGCGCTGTGAGGATTTGGTGGTTTTTGAGCTATTGTACAATTTGCAATAGGCATCAGTCATGTAATGGAAGAAGTGAAGTGTTTGGCATTGTACTGTACCTATATTTCTCTGCTGTATCTGTGCATCATGAATCGTGGTCTGTGTTAAAGGGGCCCACTGAGGCTCTTTCGCCCGGGGCCCATAAAAACCTGGAGCCGGCCCTGTCTGAGACCCTGCTGTGAACACTGCTGTTCCTCCTCCTCCTCCTCGTTGTTATCCTAATTATCCTGTACTGTTCCCTGGTTGTACACTTGTGTTATTGACAGACCTATTATCGCTTCAAGTGTTCCCTGTTCCTCCTGCTCCTCTTCATGCTCTCCCACTTCCTCATGCATCATTGCTTGTAGCATTTTTACAATTGGTATTGTAGTGCTGGTGATTGTGTCATCAGAGTTGGCCATTTTGCTGGAATATTCAAAGCAGTGCAACACGGCACACAGGTCCCACATCAAGACCAAGTCATAGGTGGTGAAGTGTGGTTGTTCTGCTGAGTGACTCACCGTTGCGTGCACCAGCTGAAAGTCTACAATTACCTGGTGCTGCTCAAACACCCTCTTAGCATATGCAGGCTGTGATGTACCACCTAGTTGGTACATCACATATCAGGGAGTGAGCAAGAAGAGAGTAGCGATGATGCAGATAGGCGAGCAGTAGCAGTGTAAGAAAGTCAAAAGTGTGCATTGCCCACACTTTCACCAGCAGATCGGTCATATTGGGGTAATGCTTGATGAAACTCTGCACAACCAATTTAAGAACATGTGCCAGGCTAGGAATGTGGGTCAGTCTGGCTATGCCCAGAACTGCTACAAGATTTTCCCCATTATCGCACACCACCAAGTTGTGCTTGATGTGCAGCGGTATCAAGGACTCATCTTTCTCCTCTTTGATCCCTGTCCACAGCTCATTTGAGTGGAGTCTTCCCCCAAACAAATCATCCTCAGAACCACGTGCTGTAGCTTCCCCTTGGCTGAGCTCAAGTTGGTGGTGATGGTGTTACACTGAGCGGATGATGAGGTAGTGGAGGATGGCGCTACCTGGCCTAAGGATCATCCAGCAATCCTATTTGGTGGTATGATATCCACTAGAATGCCTTCTTTATCTGGCCTAGCTGCCTTTAAATTGACCCAGTGGGCATTTAGGGAGATGTACCATTCCTGGCTGTGCTTACTGGTCAATGTATCAGTCGTTATGTGGACTTTGCCACTGATGGTGTTGCACAGTGCACACCTGATTTTGTTCGCCACATGAGTGTGCAGGGCTTGAATGGCCTGCCTGGAGAAGTGGTAGTGGCTGGCAACAATGTATTGTGGGACAACCGTTGTCATCAGATTTTGGAAACTGTCCAGCTCCACCAGCTAAAATGGAAGAATTTAGAAGGAGAGTAATTTTGAAATGGCTCGTGGGTGGGTAAGGACAAATTTAGTCTTTCTCTCCTGGGTTTGTCAGATGGAAATTTGAACACTTTCATGGGATGTTGTGGAGATGCTCGGTAATAGTGGTGATGGTGGTTGTGTCACATCCTCTCTTTGCTCTTTGCAGGGAAGCAGTTGGCCTTGTTAATTGTGAGGGGGTCAAGAGGCTAAGACTGAAGTAGAAGAGGGAGCAAGAGAAGGCTCTGATCTGTTATGCTTTTTAACATGTGCACTCCACTGCAGCTCATGCTTAGATTTCAGATGCCTGGTTATGCAGGTGGTGCTCCGGTTCAGCAGATTTATGCCTCACTTCAGGCTCTTATGGCACAGCATGCAATCCACCCATGTCTTGTCATCAGGACATTGTGTTCTGGATTTATGTTCGGATACCCAAGAATTTTTCCTCAAAGTTGGCAACATTTGGGCACAGTTTGGTAAATGATCGCGTTTCCACTAATGCTTTTGTTAGGACTTTGGCTAATATGGTGGAGCTGTATGATGAGTTGGGGGATGTGTTTTATGAGGGGAGTGCATGGGTAGAGGTCAGAGGAGCTGTGGACTGTTATTTTTTTAATGAACTTAATGTGTGTAGATTCCAGCAGCCAATCAGGGAGCAGAAACCATCCACAATGTCCGGACACAAGGGCTTCTGTCATTGTCAGCCGAAGTCCCATATCCCGCTTCATATAAAAAGTGGACATGTTGTTCATCTGGTGCCATTTTGTCAGTGGAATAGCGCAGAGAGGTCCTGCTGCTGTAAGTTTTCAGATAGTTAGATAGGATTCTGTGTGAAATTGACCATCCAGCATCTAATTAGTTTGTGCTAATAGTGTTGTGTAGGCAGGAGCCCACATTTCCTAATCTAAATCATTTGGGGCAATACTGTGTTGCAGTAAGGAGGTCATATTTCCAAATCAAAATCGTCTGGGCTAAAAATGTGGTGCAGTCACGAGTCCACATTTCCTAATCAAAATCATTTGTGCTAATGTTGTTGTGCAGGCACCCGGTCACATTTTCTAATCAAAATCATTTGGGCTAATAGCGTTGTGCAGGCAAGAGTCCACATTTCCTAATCTAAAAATTTTGGCCTGATACTGTGTTGCAGTCAGGAGGTCATATTTCATAATCAAAATCGACTGCGCTAATATCGTGGTGCAGGCACGAGACCGCATTTCCTAATCAACATTGTTTGGGCTAGTATTGTTGTGCAATCATAGGGCCACATTTCTTAATCAAATCGATTGGGCTAATATTTTTGTGCAGGCACCAGGCCACATTTCCTAATCAAAATGGTTTGGGCTAATATTGAGTTGCAGGCACTCTCAGCAAATACATACTGATTGTTAATTTAGTGACAGATGACTGACAGGTAGGGGCCTAGAGCTGAGAAAAAGCTGGTTAAAAGAGGGGAAGGGTACATCCAACATGAGTGGAAAAGAGCAAGGTAGTTGTGGAAGGGGGAATAGGCTTGATGTTCGATGAGTACGTGGGTTAGGTGGTAATTTTACTGAAAGCTCTACTGAACAAAAAAACAGTCTCATCCTATCCAAAGACAACTGACAACATCTGTTACTGGACAGGCTACTCAACTCCCTTCCTTTGGCAGCAGCACAGCAGAATGCCTTGTAGATGAGGGCCAGAAAGATAATGTTCTCCAGTGGATGGCAAGCACTGCATCAAGTGGCCTCTCCTCCTATTCCTCCACTTTAACATCACACACAGAACAATCCTCAGAAGTGGCACCTAAATTACCCTTGTTTCCTTCAGGGTCAAACTTTACAACCCGTCAACTGACATTGGGAAAATACAGATGAGCAATTCTGCAAAGCTGTTTACACATTCTATTCCATGGGCTTCAGAGGTCTGTTCCAAAGATTCACAGAATCCAGAGGAGGAAAGCATCTGCACCAGTGCCCCAAATTTTTTCCTGTTGGATCTAAGGCCAGATGAAGCACAATTCGAGCAGAATCCAGACCCTCTTCACCAGAGGTTAAACCCTGGGTGGAGGTGATACTGATGAGACTCAGATACCTGAGGCTCACAAGGACTGTACTGTGCTTTCAGGGCAGGAAGAGGAGGAGGGAGACTCTCGGGGCAAGGAGTGGAGGAAAAAGAGGATAACAATGGGGTTGTTGATTCCATTTAATGTGAACACAGCTGAGTAGATCAGCATTGGAGGTGGAGCAGGAGGAAGATGAGGAGGTTACTCTGCGGATTGCCACAAAGACATGGAGTGATGCAACCATGACAAGTACTGCATCCTCTGCCATGCCTCTGGCTGTGGCCAACAGCGGTTGTGATTCTGCATTTCACAGGGGTGGCAAGGGTTGACTAATCTTAGCCTTTTTTGAGACCTTAAAGGATGACACAACTCTTGTTATCTGCCAAGTTTGCAAAAAATGACTCAGTAGAGGCACAATTTGCAATAATTTAACTACTACATGCATGAACTGGCACATGCATGATCAACATGCCTTAGTCCAGAAATATCACCACGCAATAATGCGGACTAGTGGACCTCGACAACCATCGGCCGTCCCATCTACTGCAAGTGTTCTTACCCTGCTCTCTGGCAGCAGGACCTCCACTTGTTTACCCTCTACAGTTGGGGTGAGTGAGAGCCCATCAGCTGTTACAGAAGTGGAGATGCCTGCTGTTTTTGTTTCACTGAACACACCATATCTTTCTCAAACCACTATAACATCTCCGCCTGCACCGCACTCACAGTACAGCATTTTGTCCTGTTCACTCTACTCCACCCTCTCTCAGCATAGCAGCAGTTGTGGTCATATAAAAGAATGTTTACTCCTACACATGCCAAAGCTAAGCGATTGAACGCTTACACTTTGATGACTGGGCACTGGGTGACTCTGGTGGGTATGGAGGCAAGTGAGCAAGGGGCTGTTCCACAAGTCATGGAATCCCCAAGGCTTGCAGGACAAACCTCTGTATCTAACATTTAATTCACTACTTTTGCTTCCTCAACCTCCTCTAGGGCCTCCACCTGCACCCTCAACCTCTCCCTTAATGAGACACACATTTCAACAGTGCAGAGAGAATCCACCCGACCTCCTTGCTGCGCAGCCAGGGCTCACCGCAGTCAGGCAGCATTTAAATTTATTTGCCTTGAAGATCGCAGTCACACAACTCAAGAGTTGTGGACAGCTATCCAGGCCGAGTTGAGCAATGGCTCTCTCCATTGAACCCGGAATCAGGGAAGGCCGTGTGTGATAATGGTGCTAACCTGGTGGCTGCCAAACGCCATGGCAACCTCACACACATACCTTGCATGGCTCACGTCCCCAACATTGGTGGTACAGCAATTTCTCTGCCAACATCCAGGCCTGGATTCGCTGCTACGGAAAGCATAGTTGCTGTGTGCTCACTTCCGCCGATCAAACCCTGCAGGTCATCACTCATGGCACTAGACAAACTGTTAGTGAAAGTGCTGAAAGTGCAGGAGCCGAGGAACAAATGGAGGCGGACGAGAAGGAAGAGATGATGGGCGGTCTACAGTCAGGAGATGATGAGGATAATGATCCTTTCTCTGTTGTCGATGGTTGGTGGGAGGGGAAGGAGTAATCAAACTTGAGTGATACGCCACCACCAACACACCATAGACATGAGCCTCATGGAAGCGCATGACAAATGAACGACTTCTTGATACACTTCTTGATCTTCAGCATGATGCCCATAGTCTTAGGGTAAGAAATAGTGCTAACTACTGGGTTGCCACTCTGTTAGATCCACGGTACAAGAGTACATTTTGTCAGATGCTTCCCTCTGGAGATGGACACGTGCATACTGGAGTATCGAAACACACTTGTAGACAATCTTAAGAGGGGTTTTCCTCAGGACAGCAGTGAGGCATACAATGTGCATCGCAGTTATAGACTTCCAACCCCGTGAACATCGAGTCGTCAATGCAAAAACATTAGCAGCAGCAGTGTAAGGCTAGGTTCACATTGCGTTAGGGGCATCCGTTTAACGGATCCGTTAAACGGATGCACTAACACTGATGTCATTTTTTACATCTTTTTAACCCCTAGTGATAACGTATGCACTAACGCATGTTAGCGTTTTGTTACCATGCGTTACCATGCGTTAGCCGTAGAGGTCTATGCACAGCAAACGCGTCCGTTCGCTGTGCGTTAGATCTAACGCACCCTAAAGCGCAGTAGACCATGTTTGGAAGTGCATCACAAAGTAACGCATCATCGCTAACGCATGCCGAATTTGGCATGCGTTAGGATGCGTTATTATAATGACGGCCAATGGGTGCGTTAACGCATCCGTTACTGTTATGCTTGTTAGCTGAGGAGGCAGGAGCAAAAAAACGCATAGGCAGCCAAACACCAGAAAGGTTGGAAACTAATAGGTTGCAGACCCCTAAACTAACCGCACAAGTAGAAGCAGCCGTGGGACGTTCCTACGGAGCCCTAGACGCCTCGTCACAGCCGGAGAGATTAGCTATCCTGAAGATGGAAAGAGGAAAGCTAACTGCCCCGGAGTAGAGCCCCAAAAGAATAGGAAGCCCCCAAACATATAATGGTGGTTAGACAAGATGAAAACACAAACACAGACAGAAAAATAGATTGAGCAAAAGCTGGGACCCAAAACTGTCTAGATAGGACAGCACAGGAGATAATACTGTCTGCAACCCAGAAATGCCCTAGGAAAAACTCCAACACTTCTGAATCCAAAAATACTGAGACCACACGGTCTCGACCACCTATATCAGATCTCTAGTGTGAACACGCAGCTACTCAGCAATAAAATATCACAAGAACTGAGCAAGTGAACAAATACAAAAAGAGAACGGAGACCAGCCCAAGCCCCCCAAAGGGGACCCGGCTGAACTCAAAAAGCAATGCAGCAAAAAACAAAGAAAATCAAACCACAGTAAAAAAAAACTGAAAGTGACTTATCTGAATGCAAGCAGAAAAGCAAGCTGAATTCCAACCTAGACCAGGAAGAACAATTGATCACTGGCAAGGACCATGAGAGGTCAGCTCACTTACATCAGGCCAGTCCGTCCCACCTGATAACCAATCATCAGTTGCAGGTGGTGGATTTTTGTTGTTCAACATATGTTCAATACCCTCAGCAACCACTAGAGGGAGCTTCAGCTTCGAAGTCGTCTCCAACACGTTCACAACAGTACCCCCCCTTGAGCAGGTGTCACCGAACCCTCACATTTGCCACCAGGCTGATCAGGATGAGCTCGGTGATAGGCACGGACCAGTCTCTCAGCATGAATGTCAGAAGCAAACACCCAAGAATTGTACTCCTGACCATAGCCTTTCCACTTCACCAAGTACTGAAGTCTCCGCCTAGCCAAACGAGAATCCAATATCTTCTCAACCACATACTCCAAATTGCCCTTAACCAAAACAGGATCAGGAGGTGCAGCCATAGGAACCACTGGCTCTACAAACCTCTTCAATAAAGATTTGTTGAATGCGTTGTGAATCTTGAATGTTTCTGGAAGAAGCAAACGGAAGGAAACAGGCTTAAGAATTTCCACTATCTTATAAGGTCTAATGAACCTTGGCTTAAATTTTGGAGACGCGACCCTCATAGGGATATTTTTTGAGGACAACCAAACCAAGTCACCCACTTTAAACCGAGGACCATCAGTCCTATGCCGGTTGGCAAACCGCTGGGCCTTCTCCTGAGAGAGAGACAACTTATCCACTACTTGATCCCAAATCTGCTGCATTCTCTCCACAATAGAGTCAACACCAGGACAGACAGAAGCCTCCACCTGCCCTGAAGAAAATCTAGGATGAAACCCGAAATTGCAGAAAAATGTAGACATCAAGGTGGCAGAACTAGCCCTATTATTCAAAGTAAACTCAGCCAAAGGCAAAAAAGAGACCCTGTGATCTTGATCAGCAGACTCAAAACATCTCAAATAAGTCTCCAAGGTCTGGTTTGTTCTCTCAGTTTTTCCATTGTCTGAGGGTGGAACGCAAAGGAAAAAGACAACTGAACTCCCAGTTTGGAACAAAATGTCCTCCAAAATCTGGAAACAAACAGGACTCCTCTGTCAGACACAATGTTCTCTGGAATGCCGTGCAACCGAACCACCTGTTGAAAAAATAAGGGCACCAACTCGAAGGAGGATGGCAACTTAGGTAGTGGCACAAGATGTATCATCTTGGAAAACCTATCACAGATTACCCAAATAACGGTCATTCTCTGAGAGACAGGGAGGTCGGAAATAAAATCCATAGAGATATGGGTCCATGGCCTCTTGGGCACAGGTAATGGCATTAACAAACCACTAGAGCGAGAGCAAGGTTTGGACCGAGAACAAGTTCCACAGGACTGCACAAAGTCCCTGACGTCACGAGACAAAGTGGGCCACCAAAAGGACCGACTCACCAAATCTCTGGTACCAAAAATACCGGGATGGCCAGCCAACGTGGAGCAATGAATCTCAGACATCACATTCTTCCTCCACTGGACAGGGACAAACAATTTCCCAACAGGGCAGCGTTCAGGTTTATCCTCCTGAAATTGCTCCAGGGCCAGTCTCAAATCGTGCGAGATAGCAGAAAGAACCACACTCTCCTTCAGAATAACAGCGGGCTCAGTTACCTCAGGAGAATCCGCAAAGAAACTCCTCGAGAGGGCATCCGCCTTTAACATTTTTAGTGCCCGGGAGAAAAGAGACCACAAAATTAAAACGTGTGAAAAACAAGGCCCACCTGGCCTGCCTAGGATTAAGTCGCTTGGCCATTCAAAATAAACCAGGTTCTTGTGATCCGTGAGGACCACCACCTGATGTTTGGCACCTTCCAGCCAATGTCTCCACTCTTCATAATTATGTTCCGCTGGGGAAAATTTTTGAGAGAAAAAGGCACAAGGGTTACTCTTAGAAGTCTCCGGATCCCTTTGGGACAAAACGGCTCCTGCACCAATCTCAGAAGTATCAACCTCCACCTGAAATGGTAGAGAAACATCAGGTTGCCATAGAACAGGAGCAGAAGTGAATCTCCGCTTAAGCTCCTGAAAAGCAGAAACTGCCTCAGGAGACCAATTCATTACATCAGAACCCTTTTTGGTCAAATCAGTCAGTGGTTTCACAATAGTAGAGAAGTTACCTATAAATTTACGATAAAAATTAGAAAACCCAAAAATCTCTGAAGAGCCTTCAATGTAGTGGGCTGAACCCAATCACAAATGGCCTGAACTTTGACCGGGTCCATTTCAATAACAGACGGCGACAAAATGAATCCCAGAAATGAAACCTTCTGTATGCCAAAAAGACATTTTGATCCCTTCACATACAATGCATTTTCTCTCAAAATCCGGAATACAGTCCGAACATGTTCCACATGAGAATACCAGTCATTGGAAAAAATCAAGATATCGTCCAAATAAACGATCAGAAATTTATCCACGAAATCCCGGAAAATATCGTTCATAAAGGATTGGAAGATGGAAGGGGCATTAGTGAGCCCAAAAGGCATCACTAGGTACTCAAAATGACCCTCTGGGGTATTAAACGCCATCTTCCATTCATCTCCGTGCTTGATACGAATAAGATTATACGTCCCCTGAGGTCAAGCTTGGTAAACCAACTAGCACCTTTCACTCTGGAAAATAGGTCAGAAATCAAGGGTAACGGATATTGATATTTAATAGTGATCTTATTCAGGAGACGATAGTCAATACACAGCCTCAATGAGCCATCCTTCTTGGCCACAAAGAAAAAGCCGGCGCCCAGGGGTGAAGAGGATGGTCTGATATGACCCTTCTCTAAAGACTTTATGATATAAGATCGCATAGCATCATGCTCAGGTACAGATAAATTAAAGAGCCGACCCTTGGGAAATTTACAACCTGGTACTAAGTCAATAGCGCAATCATAACTCCTATGAGGAGGTAAGGATGCAGACTTACTCTCACTAAACACATCAGAAAAATCACTCAAATAGTCAGGGACATCTTGAGACTGGGGAGAAGCAGAAAAAACAGGAGTGTCCTTACGAACATATTGACAACCCCAACTGACCACAGACACAGACGTCCAATCCAAAACAGGATTATGAGTCTGTAACCAAGGAAAACCCAGAACAATAATGTAATGTCAATTATGTAATACCGAAAATTTGCAATTCTCTTGGTGGTCCGGGTCAATTATCACGCATTATCACTTGGGTAGAAAACTGGGATTTATGCTCTGCCAAAGGGGTAGAATCAATGCCCAGCAAAGGAATAGACTTCCGCAGGGGTATCATAGGAAAACCACAACGTTTGGCAAAATCAAAATCCATCAGGCTTATAGCTGCTCCTGAATCAACAAAAGCCTGAGCTGAAAATGTGGACATGGAGCAAATCAAGGTAACAGTCAACAGAAATTTAGTCTCAACAGTACTCAAAACAACTGAGCGTGCAAAATGTCTGGGGCAGACGGAAATAGCATGAGAAGCGTCACCACAATAGTAGCACAACTTATTATGCTTTTGTAACTCATGAGGCTGTGCCCCAGAAGTCACTCCATCACACTGCATGGGCTCAAGGGATGGCCTGCAAGGCATCACAATCTCACGCATATTTCTATGCTCGCGCAAACGTCTGTCAACTTGAATAGCTAATGACATAGAGTCATTGAGACCAGAGGGGACAGGGAATCCCACCATCCTTTACAGTCTCTGCCAGACCCTTCCGAAAAAGAGCTGCCAGAGCATCATCATTCCATTTAGTAAGGACTGCCCACTTTCTGAATTTCTGACAATACAGCTTCTTCACCCTGATTCAATGCCAACAAGGTTTTTTCAGCTTGATCAGTAACATTAGGTTCATCGTACAACAACCCCCGAGCCTGAAAAACTACATCAACATCATTCAAAACAGGATCCCCAGGTGTCAGGGAAAAGGCCCAATCCTGAGGGTCGCCGCGCAACAGGGAGATGGCAATTTGAACCTGCTGCGCTGTGTTCATTGAGGACTTAGGCTTCAAAGCAAAAAACAACTTACAGTTATTTTTAAAATTCAAAAATTTAGACCGATCCCCCAAAAATAAATCCGGCAGAGGGATCCTAGATCCTACAACAGGCAACCCAGCTAGATAGATAGCAATACTCTGAACTTCAGCAGCAAGCTGCTCCACACGATCGGACAAATGCTTGACCTCCATTGGGGAAAAATTCCTCCTCAGCCCCCAGAGAAAAAAGAGGGAAAAAATGTAACAAAAAAAAATAAATTTCTGACAACTCTGACAACTTTTTTTTTTACTTATATTTTCCCTTCTGTTGAGTACCATATAATTTCAGTATGGCCGGTGATTCTCTTATGTTTGTTAGCTGAGGAGGCAGGAGCAAAAAACCGCATAGGCAGCCAAACACCAGAGAGGTTGGAAACTAATAGGTTGCAGACCCCTAAACTAACCGCACAACTAGAAGCAGCCGTGGGACGTTCCTACGGTGCCCTAGATGCCTCGTCACAGCCGGAGAGATTAGCTATCCTTGAAGATGGAAAGAGGAAAGCTAACTGCCCCGGAGTAGAGCCCCAAAAGAATAGGAAGCCCCCAAACATATAATGGTGGTTAGACAAGATGAAAAAACCAACACAGACAGAAAATAGATTGAGCAAACGCTGGGGCCTAAAACTGTCTAGATAGGACAGCACAGGAGATAATACTGTTTGCAACCCAGAAAAACCCTAGGAAAAACTCCAACACTTCTGAATCCAAAAATACTGAGACCACATGGTCTCGACTACCTATATCAGATCTCTAGTGTGAACACGCAGCTACCCAGCAGTAAAATATCACAAGAACTGAGCAAGTGAACAAATACAAAAAGAGAACGGAGATCAGCCCAAGCCCCCCCAAAGGGGACCCGGCTTAACTCAAAAAGCAATGCAGCAAAAAACAAAGAAAATCAAACCACAGTAAAAAAAAACTCAAAGTGACTTTTCTGAATGCAAGCAGGAGACAGCAGAAAAGCAAGCTGAATACGAACCTAGACCAGGAAGAACAATTGATCACCGGCAAGGACCATGGGAGGTCAGCTCACTTATATCAGGCCAGTCTGTCCCACCTGATAACCAATCATCAGTTGCAGGTGGTGGTTTTTTGCTGTTCAACATAGGTTCAACACCCTCAGCAACCACCAGAGGGAGCTTCAGCTCCGAAGTCATCTCCAACACGTTCACAACACGTTACATAGCATTAGTGCCTCTATGTAACGGATGCGTTAAACACAGGGCCATAACGCGATGTGAACCCAGCCTAAGTGGCATAAATAATTTCTGTGAGTTGTTTCACACATTTTTTAGACCAGACCGTGCACCAGCAGAATAGAGTACAAGTCTGATACGTTACGAACGACTGCAGAGGATGGTGCAGGAGTATCTCAAGCTAAATATCATTGGCATCAGGGAGAATTTGGTCCTGTTTGTATTTTGGTCTTGGTCACACCTTTGAGGTTTCGTCATGCCTGGCATACAGCGTTCTTCGCAGACTAGACGATAGCATAGTTTTTACTGTGATGCATTGATCTCGCGTTATTGCACTCTGTGACACCTTTGTGTGCTTTTGTGCCTGCTGTAGCTACAGCTGCTGATGTTTAATTGAATTATTAAATTGGTAAGTTATCATGTAACCATTTAGAATACTAAACCTATAGATATGAAACACGACTAGAGATAAAATGTAAGTATTTATTATAACAATTTTAAAACATATATAGAGACAATATAATGAACAGGACTCTCAACAAGAAAGAAAAGAAAATGCAGGAGGGTAAATTATACTGGTAATAACATCATAGTGCAATATGTAGCAGCATAATAATTAGTAAACTGCCCAGATTTCATGAGGACCCAGTTGTTAAACTACAAGTCCCATCCGGCTATGCCTTCTACACTGTCAGTCTGTCTGTGCGTGTATGCAGGCATCGTCCGATGGGACAACAAGTCCCATCCGGCTATGTCTGCTACACTGTCAGTCTGTCTGTGCGTGTATGCAGGCATCGTCCGATGGGACAACAAGTCCCATCCAGCTTTGGCTGCTACACTGTCAGTCTGTCTGTGCGTGTATGTAGGCTTCGTCCGATGGGACTACAAGTTCCATCCGGCTATGCCTGCTACACTGTCAGTAAGTGACACATTAGCCAATGATGGGACAGTAGTAGTCCCATCATCCGGCTAATGTGTTGAATGTAAAAAAAAAAATACATTACATACACAACATACAGAACATATAACACAGAACATATATATAACACAGAACATACATATAACATACAACACATAACATACATATAACACATAACATACAGTACATACTGTACACATAACATACAACACGTAACATACATATAACATACAACACATAACATACAGAACATACATATAAAATACAACACATAAAATACATATAACAGATAACATACAGTACATACATTTAACACATAACATATAACATACGTATAACATACAACACATAACATACATATAACATACAACACATAACATACAGAACATACATATAACATACATATAACACATAACATACAGTACATACATATAACACATAACATATAACATACATATAACATACAACACATAACATACATAACATACATATAATATACAACACGTAACATACATATAGCATAACATACAGTACATACATATAACATACAACACGTAACATACATAACATACATATAACATACAGAACATACTGTACATATAACATACAACATGTAACATACATAACATACATATAACATACTGTACAGAACATACACATAACATACAACACATAACATAGAGTACATACTCACCAATCACCTATTCCCCGATGCCATCGTCTCCTGTAATAAAAATAAAATAATAAAGCAATCTATACATCACCTGTCCGCCATAATCAAGATAATAACGAGTGTCCCACGACGATCTCCGGTATAGAACGCTAACATCGGGTGATGTCAGCGCTCTACACCGCCCCTGCAATGCACTCAGATGCTGGAGAAAATGATGTCACTAAAGTTCATTCTCTCACCGGCAATGCTGAGTGATGAAATTCCCACGCAGCATTGCCATAAAGTGAGAGAATGAACTCAGTGATGCACTGCAGGAGCCATTGTCTCCTGTCAGTGCAGCACATGGAGGCCCTACAGAGCAGTGGCATCACCTGATGTCACTGTACTATAGGGGGGACCGTCGTGGGACATTCATTATTAATTGGACTGCGTCGGACAGGGAGTATACGGTTGTTTTATTTTTTTACGTTTTATTACAGGAGATCGAGGGCGTCGCTTGGATCTGACCGTATAATAAAGAGATGAAAACCGTCTTGTGTTTTTTTCATTAAAATACTTTATTCTTTGGCGTGTGTTGCTTTTTTAACTCTTTGTTAAGATAAGATTAATAATGGATAGGCGTCTTATTGACGCCTTTCTATTGTTAACCGGGCTTAATATCACCTTACAATAGCAAGGTGATATTAACTCCTTATTACCCAATATCCCACGGCTTCAGGGGAGTGGAAGAGAGGGGCTAAGTGCCAGATTTGACGCATTGTACAGAAACGCCAATTCTGGGTGGCTGGGTGCTGGTATTTTTAGCCAGGGGGGCGCCAATATCCATGGCCCCTTCCTAGGCTATGAATATCAGCCCGCAGCTGTCTGCGCAGCCTTTCTGGCTTTAAATTACTGGGGGACCCCAAGTCATTTTTTTTGAGGGTCCCCGTATTTTAATAGCCAGCAAAGGCTAGCTGCGGGCTGATATTCATAGCCTGGGAAGCTCCATGGGTATTAACCCCTTCCCAGGCTAGAAAGATTGGCCTGAGCTGTCGGCTTTCCCCCTCTGGCGCAGAAAATTGCGCGGGAGCCCACTCCATTTTTTCCCCCATTTTTTTCAAAAAATTAACGCTATTGCGTGAAGATTTTGTGTGTGTCTGTGCGGGTGATTCTTTAATTATTTATGTACCATTCTATCTATCTATTATCTATGTAATATCTGTTTATCTGTTATCTATCTATCTATCTATCTGTCTATATATTATCTATCTATCTGTCTATATATTATCTATCTATCTATCTATCTATTATCTATCTATCTTCTATCTATCTATTATCTATCTATCATCTATTTATCTAAAATCTATCTATTATCTATCTATCTATTATCTATCTATCTTCTATCTATCATCTATCTATCTATCTATCTATCTACTATCTATTATTTATCATCTATCATCTATCTATCTATTATTTATCTATCTATTATCTATTTATCTATTATCTATCTATCTATCTATGTAATATCTGTTTATCTGTTATCTATCTATCTATCTATCTATCTATCTGTCTATATATTATCTATCTATCTGTCTATATATTATCTATCTATCTATCTATCTATTATCTATCTATCTTCTATCTATCTATTATCTATCTATCATCTATTTATCTAAAATCTATCTATTATCTATCTATCTATTATCTATCTATCTTCTATCTATCTATCTATCTATCTATCTATCTATCTATCTATTATTTATCATCTATCATCTATCTATCTATTATTTATCTATCTATTATCTATTTATCTATTATCTATCTATCTATCTATCTATTATCTAGCTATCTGTCTATCTATCTATTATGTATGATCTATCTATCTATCTATCTATCTATCATCTATCTATCTGTCTATATATTATCTATCTATCTATTATCTATCTATTATCTGTCTATCTTCTATCTATCTATTATCTATCTATCATCTGTCTATCTTCTATCTATCTATTATCTATCTATCATCTATTTATCTAAAATCTATCTATTATCTATCTATCTATTATCTATCTATCTTCTATCTATTATCTATCTATTTATCTATTATTTATCATCTATCTATCATCTATCTATCTATTATTTATCTATCTATTATCTATTTATCTATTATCTATCTATCTATTATCTATTTATCTATTATCTAGCTATCTGTCTATCTATCTATTATACTATCTATCTATCTATCTATCTATCTATCTATCTATTTATCTGTTATCTATCTATCTATCTATTATCTATTTATCTATTATCTAGCTATCTGTCTATCTATCTATTATCTATCTATTATCTATTTATCTATTATCTAGCTCTCTGTCTATCTATCTATTATCTATCTATCTATCTATCTATCTATCTATCTATCTATCTATCATCTATTTTATCTATTATTATATCTATCTATTATCTATTTATCTATTTATCTATTATCTAGCTATCTGTCTATCTATCTATTATCTATGTATCTATCTATCTATCATCTATTTATCTATTATCTATCAATCTATTATCTGTCTATTATCTAGCTATCTGTCTATCTATCTATTATCTATCTATCTGTCTATAGCCGGAGTCACACACACCGTATAAAAATCGGACCGTATTATACGGCCGTAAGGGTACATACCCAATTGCGAGAAAAAAAACGGTCCGTTTTCTGGATGGAAAAAACGGTACGAATCTATGCAATTGTCATGCGATTTGTATGCGATTTTTAATTGCACCATCTGTTTTCTATCCGTATGCAATGTGATTTTAACATGAGGTTTTACATACAGCAGTTCTCTCTATGTAAAAACTCATGTTAAAATAGCATTGTAATAAAAAAAAGTGTACACATCAGTTTAAAAAGCAAATAATCCTATATATATAGATAGATAGATAGATAGATAGATATATTTTATATATTTATATATATATATATATATATATATATATATATATAGTTCATACACTTCTACAAAGCAGAATAGCCGGTTATTCAATTGCCGACTTCTGTAAAATCATTACAGAACCCGACATGAAATGACACATGATTTACATACAGTTAACCATGTCATTTCATGTAGTTTGATATATGCTTTTCACTAACAATGACATGAGTGTATGTGTGCAAAATTTCATACAAGTAGGGGTTAATTAAAGGTGTAAATTCGTTGAAAAAAAGTGCGTGGGCTCCGGCTGTCATGTGTGCATTGCCACGAAGATCGTCGCGGTTGCACATTCTGACTTCTCATAGCTGAGTTGCTGTTTCTTTGTGTTTGGCAGTTAGGGAGTTAATTCTGTCTGTGCTCAGTTCTGGGACTGGGTGCAGTTTCTCCCGGCTGCAATTAATTATTTGTTGATTGGTTTCCTTTAAATCTCTGGTTGTCTGTGTTGGGAGTTGCCAGTGAAATTCTTCATGCAGACCACAGATAGGATTGTATCTGTATAGACTTAAGTTAAAGAGCTCCTTAGTTGTTTTAAGCTCACCTTGCTTAGAGTTTAATATCCCAGATCATTTATGTTCCTTCTGTGTTTGAGTGTGTATGCAAGTCTGTGTTTTCTCCAGTCTGTCTAATATGTCTAATCTGTGTATTTAGCAGAGATCAGCCCATATTCCTTTGGTGGTAATCAGTATCCTTCTTAGGACTGATTACAGGGTTCAGGGACTGATAGGAGACAGGGTTAGGCTGGAGACTTGGACCTCTGAACCTTTATCAGTACCTCCAAGGTGAGGGATTAGTTAGGACCCCAGTTTAGGGTCAGGTTAGACCCCCGGTCCTCCTCTTTCCTGTGACAGTGTATCAAGTCCTCAAGATTAACCCTGAGTTCAACGGATATCGTGTCAGGTAAATCTATTCTATATTTACATGCTGATGTTGCTAATCTATATGTTGTATAGAGTGTTGTTCTTTTAAGAATAGTTTACTGACATCGTACACATATCATAAGACCGCGTGACATTTTCACTGGCCCATAAAATTATTCCCAGTTGCCATGGATCCAGTAGCCCAGCTGGCTCTGCAGTTGCAGGGATTATCCATGGAGCTGACGGACATTAAGTCCAAAGTTTTGTCTCCCTCGGAGCAAACCAGATTTGAACCTAAAGTAGCTCTCCCGGACAGGTTCACTGGTGGGCGAGACAAATTTTTTACCTTCAGGGAAGCATGTAAATTGTATTTTCGGCTTCGGCCTCGATCATCAGGGAGTGAAGAGCAGAGAGTGGGAATTGTTATCTCGCTCCTACAAGGGGACCCTCAATCCTGGGCCTTCTCCCTTCCTCCGGGATCCCCGGCTCTACAGTCAGTAGATCGATTTTTTACTGCCCTGGGTTTGGTATATGATGACCCAGATCGGGTCTCTCTTGCTGAGACAAAATTACGTAAGATACAGCAGGGAGATCGTCCGGCGGAGGAATTTGCTTCTGAGTTTCGTAGATGGGCCACAGATACTCAGTGGAATGACCCAGCTCTTAGAAGCCAGTTTTGTCATGGGCTTTCTGACAAATTAAAGGACGTTTTGGCTCAGTATGATTCTCCTCCATCACTGGAGGCTGCTATGGCCCTAGCTATCCGTACTGATAGACGGCTCCGGGAGAGGTGCGAGGTAACTCCGCCCCCTGTTGTTACTCCACCTACTACTAAAGTCCCTTATGTTGAGGTTCCCCTTGTCTGTTCGGAGGAGCCTATGCAGTTGGGAGGGACATCATTTCGTAGGAGGGGATTGGCGGTACGCCGCAGGACTAGAAGGTGTTTCTTCTGCGGGAAAGAGGGACATTTTGTTGGGGGATGTCCATCCCGTGCCTTGTTGAGCAAAAAGTCGCCGGAAAACTGTTAATCCCAGGTTGTGTGGTGGACGACAACCTGGGAGTATGTATTTCGTCCGCTAGTTCTTCTCAGTTCCTTGTACCAGTGGAGGTGGTGGTTGGTACGAGAGTGGAGAGATTTTCTGTTCTTCTTGATAGTGGGTCCGGGGCTAATCTGGTTGACGCTCAGTTTGCTCAGGCTCAAGGTATGCATCTGAGTGTATTGGTCAAACCGATCCCTATATTCTCCATTGACGCCAGGCCTCTCGGCCAAGGTAGCTTTGTTCATGAGGTTCATAACATTGACCTTCGGGTAGGGGCAATACATAGGGAACTATTATCTTGTTATGTGTTGGAGGGTCTACCTACTCCTATTGTGTTGGGACTTCCTTGGTTGGTTAAACATAACCCTGTGATTAATTGGCAGTCCAGAGATATAAGCCAATGGGGGGAGTTTTGCAAAAGTAACTGCATGAACACAGTCATCAGTGCGGTCGTGCCTAGTACTTTGCCTCCTTTTTTGGAGGACTTTGGGGATGTGTTCTCTGAGGAGGGGTGTCAGGAGTTGCCTCCTCATCGCGTGTATGACTGCTCTATTAATTTACTTCCTGATGCTAAGTTACCTAAAGCTAGGTTATATAACCTTTCTGGTCCTGAGAGGCAGGCTATGAAAGATTATATTTCGGAGAGTCTGGCCAAAGGGCATATTAGACCTTCATCTTCCCCAGTGGCCGCGGGGTTCTTCTTTGTGAAGAAAAAAGATGGAGGCCTACGCCCTTGCTTGGATTTCCGCGAACTTAATCGGATTACTGTTCGAGATCCGTATCCACTCCCTCTGATTCCTGATCTCTTCAATCAAATTGTTGGCGCCAAATGGTTCTCTAAATTGGATCTCAGGGGGGCGTATAATCTGATTAGGATAAAAGAGGGGGATGAGTGGAAAACGGCGTTTAACACGCCGGAGGGACATTATGAGAACCTTGTCATGCCTTTTGGTCTGACTACTGCACCAGCAGTGTTCCAACATTTTGTTAATGACATTTTTCGTCATCTGGTGGGGCTGTTTGTGGTCGTATATTTGGATGACATTTTAATTTACTCACCAGATCTTGGGTCTCACCAGGAGCATGTGAGACAGGTGTTGCAGATCTTGCGAGACAATAAACTATACGCCAAACTGGAAAAGTGTGTATTCGCCGTACAGGAACTTCAGTTTTTGGGTTTCTTGGTGTCAGCCTCCGGTTTCCGTATGGACCCTGAAAAGGTGAGAGCAGTGCTTGAATGGGATCAGCCAGAGGATCTTAAGGCTCTGCAGCGTTTTCTGGGGTTTGCTAACTACTACCGGAAATTTATTTGTAATTTCTCATCTGTTGTCAAACCTCTCACTGACATGACAAGAAAAGGGACGGATTTTTCTAAATGGTCGGACAAAGCTTGCCAAGCTTTTTCCTCTTTGAAAAAATGTTTTGCTTCGGCACCCGTTCTCATCCAACCAGATGCATCACAGCCGTTCGTTGTGGAGGTGGACGCGTCTGACGTAGGGGTGGGTGCAATATTGTCCCAGGGTCCGTCCCCTGGTAAATGGCATCCGTGCGCTTTCTTTTCTAAAAAATTGTCGTCCGCCGAAAGGAATTATGATATCGGCAATAGGGAACTTTTGGCCATTAAGTTGGCTTTTGAAGAATGGCGTCACTTTTTGGAGGGGGCAGTCCACCCGGTCACCGTCATTACTGATCACAAGAACCTGCTGTATTTGGAATCTGCTAAGCGTCTGAATTCCAGACAAGCTCGATGGTCGTTGTTTTTTACCAGGTTTAATTTTGTTGTCACTTATCGCCCTGGATCTAAGAATGTTAAGGCGGATGCCTTGTCTCGCAGTTTCCCAGGGGCCGGGAAAATGGATGACCCGATTCCTATCCTTCAGGAGGGGGTGGTAGTGTCGGCTGTATGTTCTGAGCTTGAGGAGGAGGTGTTAGAGGCTCAGGGGGACGCCCCTGCAGGACCTCCAGGGAGACTGTTTGTCCCAAATCAGTTGAGACAAAAGGTTATTGAGGCACATCATAATTCTGCTTTAGCAGGACATCCAGGGAGTAAGGCTACTTTAGATCTCCTTTCTCGCCGGTTTTGGTGGCCTAACGTTAATAAAGATGTTTTAACTTTTGTCGCGTCCTGTGGGGTTTGTGCTCGCTCTAAGACCCCTCATACCCGTCCGTCTGGGACCCTCTTACCCTTGAAACTTCCGGAGCGTCCATGGACTCATTTGTCTATGGACTTCATCACGGACCTTCCTCAGTCGTCAGGGAAGACTGTCATACTGGTGGTTGTTGACAGGTTCAGTAAGATGGCACATTTCATTGCTCTTCCTGCCCTCCCTAATGCTAAAACTCTGGCGCAGGTGTTCATTGGGGAGATTGTGAGACTTCATGGGTTGCCTTCTGATGTGGTGTCAGATAGGGGGTCTCAGTTTGTGTCCAAGTTTTGGAGGGCATTTTGTTTACGTCGGGGGATGCAATTGTCATTTTCCTCGGCTTTTCATCCGCAGACCAATGGTCAGACAGAGCGTCTGAATCAAAGCCTAGAGACTTATCTTCGGTGTTTTGTCTCAGAGAACCAGGAGGACTGGTCTTCTTTCCTGCCTCTGGCAGAGTTCGCTCTTAACAACAGGCGGAGCGAGTCCACTGGTAAGTCCCGTTTTTTGGGGCATATGGTTTTCATCCCCAGTTTTGTACATTCAATGGGGGGGTCCCTTCTGGGGTTCCTGAGGAGGAGCGTTTCTCGTCGTCACTTGCTTCAGTGTGGAGAGGTGTATTGAATAATCTGAGTGCTATGGGGAACCGTTATAAACGTATGGCTGATAGGAGGAGAGTTTCTGGTCCAGATCTTAATGTGAACGATCTGGTATGGTTGTCTACCAGGAATATAAAACTTAAAGTTCCCTCCTGGAAGCTGGGCCCCAGATTCATCGGGCCGTACAGGATCAGTTCCATAATTAATCCTGTGGCATTTCGTCTGGACCTCCCTCCTACGTTTAAAATCCACAATGTGTTCCACAAGTCATTACTTAAGAGGTACGTGGCACCAGTCATACCATCACCTCTACCTCCTCCTCCAGTGGTGGTCAATGGTAACTTGGAGTTTCAAGTGTCAAAGATCATTGACTCACGTCTGAATCGCCGGTCCCTTCAGTACTTGGTGCATTGGAAGGGGTATGGTCCAGAGGAGAGGACGTGGGTTCCTGCGTCTGACATTAACGCAGATCGTTTGGTGCGGACCTTCCACAGAACTCACCCGGGCAAACCTGGCCCTGAGGGTCCGGAGGCCCCTCGTAGAAGGGGGGGTACTGTCATGTGTGCATTGCCACGAAGATCGTCGCGGTTGCACATTCTGACTTCTCATAGCTGAGTTGCTGTTTCTTTGTGTTTGGCAGTTAGGGAGTTAATTCTGTCTGTGCTCAGTTCTGGGACTGGGTGCAGTTTCTCCCGGCTGCAATTAATTATTTGTTGATTGGTTTCCTTTAAATCTCTGGTTGTCTGTGTTGGGAGTTGCCAGTGAAATTCTTCATGCAGACCACAGATAGGATTGTATCTGTATAGACTTAAGTTAAAGAGCTCCTTAGTTGTTTTAAGCTCACCTTGCTTAGAGTTTAATATCCCAGATCATTTATGTTCCTTCTGTGTTTGAGTGTGTATGCAAGTCTGTGTTTTCTCCAGTCTGTCTAATATGTCTAATCTGTGTATTTAGCAGAGATCAGCCCATATTCCTTTGGTGGTAATCAGTATCCTTCTTAGGACTGATTACAGGGTTCAGGGACTGATAGGAGACAGGGTTAGGCTGGAGACTTGGACCTCTGAACCTTTATCAGTACCTCCAAGGTGAGGGATTAGTTAGGACCCCAGTTTAGGGTCAGGTTAGACCCCCGGTCCTCCTCTTTCCTGTGACAGTGTATCAAGTCCTCAAGATTAACCCTGAGTTCAACGGATATCGTGTCAGGTAAATCTATTCTATATTTACATGCTGATGTTGCTAATCTATATGTTGTATAGAGTGTTGTTCTTTTAAGAATAGTTTACTGACATCGTACACATATCATAAGACCGCGTGACACCGGCGCTATTTTCTACACCAGACAGGGAAAGCAAGCGAGTGGGGCCAGATAATAATAGCCTAGGGAGGGTGCATTTATTTTGTGCCACCTGGCTACTAACATCTGCCCCCAGCCACCCCAGAAAAGGCAAATCTACAGGTGATGACACTGCTCTGTAGGGCCTCCCAGTGATGCACTGACAGGAGACAATGGCTCCTGCAGTGCATCACTGAGTTCATTCTCTCACTTTATGGCAATGCTGCGTGGGAATTTTCTCACCCAGCATTGCCGGTGAAAGAATGAACTGTAGTGACGTCATTCTCTCCCGGCGTCTGAGAGATACACAGGAGTGTATCGCAGGGGCGGTGTTGAGCGCTGACATCACCCGATGTCAGCGTTCTATACCGGAGATCGTCGTGGGACACTCGTTATTATTTGGACTACAGCAGAAAGGTGATGTACTGTATAGGTTGCTTTATTATTTTATTTTTATTGCAGGAGACGATGGTATCGGGGAATAGGTGATTGGTGAGTATGTACTCTATGTTATGTGTTGTATGTTATGTGAATGTTCTGTATGTTATATGTATGTTCTGTATGTTATGTGTTGTATGTTATATGTATGTTCTGTATGTTATGTGTTGTATGCTTTGTGTATGTTCTGTATGTTATGTGTTGTATGTTATGTGTATGTTCTGTATGTTATGTGTTGTATGTTATGTGTTATATGTATGTTCTGTATGTTATGTGTTAGGCCTCTTTCACACTTCAGTCGTGCGACGTCAGTCAAAATCCATCAAAATGTCAAAAAAACTGATCCGCCATTTTTTTTGGGCGGATCTGTTTTTTCCCATTGACTTGCATTAGTGACGGATTTTGACGGATGGTCGTCTGTTAGGTCCGTTTTTTGACGGATCCTCCAAAAATTTGGCGTCCGTCGTTTCAGAAAAACGTCCAATGCAACGTTTTTTTGGTCCGCCAAAATGGCGGACTACGGCGAATCCGCAGCATCTGCCATTTTGTATAATGGCCGCCTATGGGCGGCGGATCTGCAGGTATCCGTCTTTGATGGACTCCGCCAGCGGATCCATCGCTTCCATAGAAAACCATTGAAAATGCTGCCAAAACTGTCCGGGGTCTCTCTCTCTCTCCTCGTTCCGGACTTGCAAACTTACATTTTCCGGAATGAAAATTTCATCATTTCCGGGTGAACACTTCTTGGCGGATCCATCAGAAAACGGATCAGTTAACATCCGTTTTTACACTTTTCTGACGGATCCGCCATTTTACATTTTGGCGGACGTCACATGACTGAAGTGTGAAAGAGGCCTTATATGTATGTTCTGTATTTTATGTGTTGTACGTTATATGTATGTTACGTGTTGTATGTTATATGTATGTTATGTGTTGTATGTTATATGTATGTACTGTATATTATGTGTTGTAAGTTATATGTATGTACTGTATGTTATTTGTTATATGTATGTAATGTGTTATATGTATGTTATGTGTTGCATGGTATATGTATGTATTGCATGTTATGTGTTATATGTATGTAATGTGTTGTATGTTATATGTATGTTATGTGTTATATGTATGTTATGTGTTGTATGTTATATGTATGTACTGTATGTTATGTGTTATATGTATGTTCTGTGTTATATGTATGTTACGTGTTGTATGTTATATGTATGTTCTGTATGTTGTGTATGTAATATATGTTTTTTTTTACATTCAACACATTAGCCGGATGATGGGTCTACTACTGTCCCATCGTTGGCTAATGTGTCACTCACTGACAGTGTAGCAGGCACAGCCGGATGGGACTTGTAGTCCCATCGGACTATGCCTGCATATACACACACAGCCTCGCACACTCACACATTGCAAAGCCGGGCGGCACCGTTCAGCCAATGGTGGGGGATTTGAATCCCGCGGCGCTCATTGGCTGAGCCGCCCGCCGGCTCTGCCAATGAGTGGCGCCGCTTTGGCTGGGAATTTGAATCCCGCGCCGTTCATTGGCTTAGCCACTCGCTGGCTCTGCCAATGAGCAGTGCCGCTTTGGCGGGGTATTTTAATCCCATGCCGCTCATTGGCTGAGCCGGCTGGCGGCTCAGCCAATGACGCGGCTTGGGCGGGGAATTTGCAGCCGCAAAACCCGGCCCCGACTTCTTTGCCAAATTGGTCGCCGAGCGTTCGGCTAATTGCACGCCACGGTCGGGTTTCGTTTCATGAAACCCGACTTTGGCGAAAATCTGCGTTTTTTGAAATTTGACGACCCGTTTCGCTCAACCACAGTTACTATTCTTAAACCTTTCTAACATTAGTTGTCCATCAAGCTGATATTTATGCCACCTGAATGTGACTGAGCAAAAAAGCAGTTTGAGCTGTTGCATGAGGTATCAGGCCTTCCAGCAAAGCAAGCTTACACCGGTCCCTCACCCACCTCTTAATTGAAACTTAAATTCAAAACATTAAATGCTGGCCCAGACCCTGATCCCTCATGTATGGCCCATGGCTGAGTGCTGCTGTACCATTATCAAATTTATACTGTTGGTCAATTGATGCCACTTTTCCTGTTGTCTGTCCCTAATTTTTGGAAATGTTTGGACCCAAGTTAGGTCTCATTCATGTGTGTTGCCTGAATTTGTCAGGGGTTTTAGAGCACCAGGCCTACACCTGTCACTCATCCACCTGTTACTAATCAATGTTTCAGCTAGAAATGCCAGTCCAAACCCTGTCCTATGCATCCATGATGCGCAATTACACTATTTGTACTCTGGGTCAATTGATGCCACTTCTCCTGGTGTTTTCCCCTAATTTGAGCTGTTTGGGAAGCTTTTTGGCATTCCTCAAGATGTCTTTGTGTTTGTTTTTTTCCTCCCATTGAATTCAATGGGGTTCAGGTATGTTTGATGAACTGTTCAGTAAATATTTGGACATTCACTGAACCGAACTTTGAAAGGTTCGCTCATCTCTAGTCACCGAGTAATAATTTTCTATTTATTCACAAATTTGCCCAGACATAAATAACCCATGAATAACTAGGTATGTACCAAAAATTCACAGACTCAATATCACTGTATGGACACCATAATTAATATAGGCTCCAAATTCATTTGGTACAAAAAACTTTTATTGAACAAAATTAAAAACACACACATAGTAAATAAAGAGGTGTACATCCAAATGGAAAAAAAGGGACTAACCAGGCCATAGGTTATCTAAAAAAAATGCCCAATGAGAGGAATTAACCCAACATTTTATGTAAACATTTATACACTGTGCAAAAAACTCATATATTACTCCTGCAATAATTATGTATGCTTAAATATAAGTAGGTGCATATCAAAACCGCAAATCTCAAAAAAGCGCTTGTTAGTGACAGCGTTAAAGCAGTCACTATAAGGTGCATGAAGCGTTCACTAAAAAATGCTTTTTACAATAAACAACCATGCAGTCAAAAGGATACGAGATTCACTAAGGGAAAAATTGCTTTAACATAAATCAAGAGCTGCTATAACAGCATGCTATATAATTTAAAGCACATACTTCCCATATATGTGAATATCCCACACGCAAGTGACCGCAGGGTTAATAACCCAAAGAGCTGCTCTTTAATACTAAAAGCCGCTATGACAGCTTGCTACATTACTGAGGGCAATAACTCACCGCATGTAAAGTGACTCACATACTAGAAAGCAAGATGTAAATGTAAGCACAGTGCTAATTCATAAGATACAAGAGTGGGTAATCATACCAATCATAGGCACATGGAGTTCCCCAGGCGTCCCTCTGCCCCGACGCACGTTTCGCTACCGCTTCTTCGGGAGGCGCAATGAAGCAGGGAGAATGTCCGGTTTAAATAATCAGTAGTTGCGCTTTGATTGGTCACAGCATAATCGTGTCACCAAGCATATAGAGACAGTCCAGTTGTCATAGGTGCAGCTAAGGAGCTATCCACCCCATACTAAGCGTCATTATCGCGCATGCGTGTTACCCCTCAAATTGAATTAACAAAATTCCCTAAGGAAATAATCATAACGGGGATCATACATCAAATATGCACAAATAGAACTCAAAACATCGTGCAGCAATGTACAACAACAACGGGGCACATATTGCTATTGTAAAACCATGTAAGTGAGTGCAAGAGAAGGTGTTATCGCTGAAGGTTGCTATGGCACATGTGCCAGTTCCTCAACCCGCTTGTAAACCACGGGGAAGAATCAGGCGGTCACGTGTCCCCTGTCTCCACATCATCAAAAAGATGACGTGAACAGCCAGGGAAGACACTAAAGACCATCACGTGCTTCTCCAGCTAAGTCTTGAGCCGCGCATGCGCACTTCCTCCAGCGGTATTAATGGAGTTGCATACATATATGATTTAATACTGAAACAAATATAAGATCTATGCATGTATAGATATGAACATCATTTCAATTGTATAATAATAAATGGAATATTAACATATCCTAACTTTATATGATCATATATCAATATATATATATGCATGAAAAGTGAAATATTGACACATCTATTAAATGCATATATATGAATATAAGGTGAAAAACAAAAAAACAAACAAAAACAAAGTAACATAGTTTTGACAACACATATATAGTATTTAAACCGACGCAGAAAAGGGATTTTTTCTATCTTCACTTTGTTCTAGTCTTCCAAAGAAGTTTAAGAAGAGACGCCATTTAATCAGTAGAAAATTCACCACGAATCAATTTTTATAATGACAGCAACAATAATGAAAATAATGAAAATAATGAAAAAAAGGGAGTTAAAATCACATATTAATACAATAAAAACCAAATTACCCCCTACCCCATAAAAAGTCCAATGGCATCATATATAGAAGTATATAAACTTCATTACAAGTAAGCACTGAATCCAAAATTCTCATTAAGCCCCTGCGGGGCCAAAGTACCCAGCCTATAAATCCATTGACATTCTTTTTTAGCCAATCTTTTACAAATATCCCCTCCTCTCGGACCCAAATCAATAGAATCAATACCCTTGACTGAAAGCAGTCTAGAATTACTTTGATGGAATCTTTTGAAATATCTGGGGAGAGTTTTTAAAGATGCAATATCATCGATATTTTTGGCTTTCTCTATGTCAAGACAATGACAAGAAAAGGCAACCCTGGCATCAGCAGCCAGGTGATATGTGGCTGGTGTGTGTGTGTAGTTTAGTGACAAAGTAGAAAAATATGAAGGGTCAGGCAAGGAGATGTGTGGCAGTGTAGGGCTAGCAACAGCTGCACTGGCAGCAGCAGCAGCATAGTACTACACAACAAACAAAACACAATGGACAGCCAGAAAATGTGTGGCTGGCATGGTTGTTCAGTGACAGTAGCAGAAGCCACATAGTAAATAAATAAGATGGGACAGAAAAGCAGCTGTCCGGGAATGTAGGGCCAGTAATGGCAACCCCAGCAGCAGCAGTACTAAAGCATAGATGGATGATAGTTGGTGAGTAGATGCCAGACAGAGAATGGGCCATCTGTACTGTCTGCAGTACAACTGTCTAGAAGACAGACATTTGAATGTCATGCATGCAAATTATATGATTGAACTAATAATTTTCATCATCAGCAGGTGAAAAAAATTGGCAATGATCTATGCCTTATGCATTTTGACAAATTCTAGGTTTTTCACATTTGATGTGGATGACCCCATCCAATAGGGTTTGACAAAGAACACATCTTTGTGTTTGAAACGAGTAGCTTTTAGATCACCATGGATTTCTTGCAATCATATTTTTAAATTTTTTAAATAAACTACAATTTTTTTTCATCTAATAAGCTGGATTTTCTCCTTTTCTTTGTTTTTTTTCTCTTTCATGCTACCACATACGTCTCTACACTTTTCTCATATTTTTCAGATGTTACTTTCTGTTCTTAATCTCATGTCTTCTCTTCATTCTGTCCTCTACTTTTTCTTAATAGTTTATTTTTATTCTTTTTCTATTTTCTCTAATTCTCTCAGCTCTTTTTTTCTCATTTTCTACTAGTGCCCACTCCACTGTAACATTAAAAGAAGAATGCTTCAGATTTTTACAGCCCAAGCTAGGCCACTAGGATTAGTTAACTGATTCTTTACCTGGGAAAGGTTACCTTAGGCTCTTAAAGTATTTCTTAAATGGGTTGTCTACTACTCAGAAAAACCCTTCTCAATCTGTGTGTTTGTCCCAGTTAAAATAGAAACACTTATACTCACTTCTCTTGCCTGCTCCTTTCCAGCGGTTTTGACACTTTCTCTCCGCAGGCTCAGTCAGGGTTGTGACTGCTCTCTGACACGTCCAAAGGTAGGGACAGTGAAGCTGGAGCTGAGTTAGTGCAGAGCTCGCTAGATGTAACAACCTCACATGAGCCTCACGTGACACCAGGTAAGTGAGTGCTGACACCACTGGAACAGCTCTGCATGGCTGGTCAGAATAAGGGTCTCAGTAGTGAACAACCACTTTAAGTATGCTTCTTTTAAGGCTTTAGAAATGCTAGAGAAAGGGGTTTAGAAACCAAGCTTGATGATATGATAGTTAAAAG
Organism: Oophaga sylvatica; assembly: GCA_033576555.1. Taxonomy (NCBI): domain Eukaryota; kingdom Metazoa; phylum Chordata; class Amphibia; order Anura; family Dendrobatidae; genus Oophaga; species Oophaga sylvatica. Next base: position 323,340,197 of record JARQOD010000006.1, read on the forward strand.
GGTTGACTCTTGTCAGACATTTATTCTGTGGATGTGCCCTAAATGACTAATCCCACTGTCACGGGTGTGTCGCCACGAAGATCGTCGCGATTGCACAGCCTGACTTCTCGCAGCTGAGTTTTTGGTGCTTGGTGTTTTTTGGCAGTGAGGGAGTTAATTCTCTCTCTCTGTGCTAGATGAGGCCCAGCCTCACCCAGCTGCAGTTAATTCTGCAGTATTGGGACTCCTTCAAATACCTGCCGGTCTGATAGGGTAGTTGTCGGTGAAAGCATTTCATACAGACCATCAGAGCGGATCGTGGTATTGAAGAGTTTGGAGTGAAGTGTACTCGGTTGTGTTTTTTTTCCCTTCCTCGCTTTATCATTTATCTCCTTACCCGTTTGTGTTCCCTCTGTTATTGTGGTGTGAGTTTTTGTATGCAAGGTGGTTTTTGGTTTACCCCTTGTACTGTCTCGTTCGTCTAGTACTGTGTATAAGCATTTACTACCCTGTCCCCAACTGTTGTGATCGGGGTCCTTCTCAGGACTAGATTACTGAGGTTCAGGGATTCTCAGGAGGTAGGGTTACGCTGGCGGCCTGGACCTCTGTACCATTAACAGTACCTCCAGGTAGAGGGATTAGTCAGGGCCCCAGCTTAGGGTCAGCATAGGACCCTGACCTCCTGTACGCAGTGACAGCGTGACATTTTCACCGACCGACAAAAGGTTCTCTCCAGCCTCCATGGATCCAGTAGCCAGTCTAGCTCGGCAGTTGCAGAGTTTGTCCATGGAGCTGGCGGACGTTAAGTCCAAGGTTTTGTATCCCCCGGAGCAAGCCGGACCAGAACCTCAAGTAGCTCTCCCTGACAGGTTTACTGGGGGGCGGGACAAGTTTTTTGTTTTCCGGGAGACATGTGAGTTGTACTTTCGGCTGCGGCCACGGTCATCGGGGAGTGAAGAACAAAGGGTGGGAATTGTCATCTCGCTCCTACAAGGGGACCCACAATCATGGGCGTTCTCTCTTCCCCCGGGCTCCCCGGCTCTCCAGTCAGTGGATAGGTTTTTCGCAGCTCTGGGTCTCGTATATGATGACCCGGATCGGATCTCCCTTGCTGAATCTAAGTTACGTAGGATCCAGCAGGGAGATCGTCCGGCGGAGGAATTCTGTTCGGAGTTCCGTAGGTGGGCCACAGACACCCAGTGGAATGACCCGGCTGTTAGGAGCCAGTTTTGTCAAGGTTTTTTCTGACAAATTAAAGGATGTATTGGCACAGTATGACCCTCCCGCGTCACTGGAAGCCGCTATGGCCCTTGCTATTCGCATTGACAGACGGCTTCGGGAGAGATGCGGGGTAACTCCGCCCCTGTGATGACTCCACCTTCTACAAGGGCCCCTTATATGGAGGTTCCCCTGGTCAGTCCAGAGGAGCCTATGCAATTAGGAGGGACATATTTTCGGGGGAGGGGACCGGCGGTGCGCCACAAGACAGGAAGGTGTTTCTTCTGTGGGAGAAAGGGACATTTTATTGGGGGGTGTCCATCCAGTCCTTTGCAGAGTAAAGGGTCGTCGGAAAACTATTGATCCCAGGTTGTGTGGTGGACGGCAATCTGGGAGTAGGTATTTCGTCCCTAGGTTCGTCTCAGTTTCTCGTACCGGCGGAGGTGGTGGTGGGTACGAGAACTGAGAGGATATCTGTTCTTCTGGATAGTGGGGCCGGGGCTAATCTGGTGGACGCTCGGTTTGCCCGGGTTCAAGGTATGCGATTGAGTGTGTTGGCTAAACCCGTCCCCATATTCTCGATCGACGCCAGGCCTCTCGGTCAGGGAAGTTTTTTGCAAGCAGTGCATAACGTAAATCTTCAAGTGGGGGCGATACGTAAAGAACTGTTGTCTTGTTACGTGTTGGAGGGTCTTCCCAGTCCTATAGTGTTGGGCCTTCCTTGGTTAACTAAGCATAACCCGGTTATTAATTGGCAATCCAGAGAGATAAGCCAATGGAGTGAATTCTGTAATAAAAACTGCATGAATACGGTCATCGGTGCGGTCGCTCCTAGAGTCTTACCTCCATTTCTGGCGGATTTTGAGGATGTATTCTCGGAGAAAGGGTGTCAGGAACTACCTCCTCATCGCGTGTATGACTGTTCTGTAAAACTGCTCCCTGGGGCCAAGTTACCTAAATCTAGGTTGTATAACCTATCTGGTCCTGAGAGGCAGGCCATGAAGGATTATATTTCAGAGAGATTGGCTAAGGGGCATATTAGACCTTCATCTTCCCCGGTGGCCGCGGGGTTCTTCTTTGTGAAGAAGAAAGATGGAGGCCTACGCCCTTGTCTGGATTTCCGTGAACTTAATCGGATTACGGTCCGAGATCCGTATCCGCTCCCACTTATCCCCGATCTCTTCAATCAGATCGTGGGCGCAAAATGGTTCTCTAAGTTGGATCTCAGGGGGGCGTACAATCTGATTAGGATGAAGGAGGGGGATGAGTGGAAGACGGCGTTTAACACTCCGGAGGGGCATTATGAGAACCTTGTCATGCCATTCGGTCTGACTAATGCTCCGGCGGTGTTCCAACACTTTGTTAATGACATTTTTCGCCGCCTGGTGGGACAGTTTGTTGTCATATATCTGGATGATATCTTAATTTACTCGCCAGATCTTGTGTCTCATCAGGAGCATGTTAGGCAGGTGTTACAGATCTTGCGGGATAATAAACTGTACGCCAAATGGGAAAAGTGTGTGTTCGCGGTACAGGAACTCCAGTTTTTAGGCTTCCTGGTGTCAGCATCCGGTTTTCGTATGGACCCTGGGAAAGTGTGGGCAGTTCTTGAGTGGGATCTGCCAGAGAATCTTAAGGCACTACAACGTTTCCTGGGGTTTGCTAATTAATACCGGAAATTCATTAGTAATTTCTCGTCCATGGTTAAACCTCTCACAGACATGACAAAAAAAGGGACGGATTTTTCTAGGTGGTCTGACAAGGCTTGTCAAGCATTCTCCTCCTTGAAAAAATGTTTTGCCTCGGCACCCATACTCATTCAACCTGATGCGTCACAGCCGTTCATTGTAGAGGTAGACGCTTCTGAGGTAGGGTGGGAGCAGTATTATCACAAGGTTCGTCCCCTGGTAAGTGGCATCCGTGCGCTTTTTTCTCTAAAAAATTGTCGTCCGCTGAGAGGAATTACGATGTCGGCAATAGGGAACTCTTGGCCATTAAGTTAGCTTTTGAGGAGTGGCGCCATTTTTTGGAGGGGGCAGTCCATCCGGTCACCGTCATCACCGATCACAAGAACCTGCT
>JARQOD010000006.1:323343572-323402227 GCA_033576555.1 Oophaga sylvatica
AAAAAAAAAAAAAAAACGGCAGGAACGAGCTCTGATAAGTGACCGGTGTCACTTATCAAAGTTCCGCGGCTGCTAGATGTGCGCACGGGAGTGGCGGAAAGTGGTGTGAAAAAAAAAACTGCAGGAACGAGCTCTGATAAGTGACTGGTGTCACTTATCAAAGTTCCGCGGCTGCTAGATGTGCGCACGGGAGTGGCGGAAAGTGGGGTGAAAAAAAAAAAAAACCTGCAGGAACGAGCTCTGATAAGTGACTGGTGTCACTTATCAAAGTTCCGCGGCTGCTGGAAGTGCGCACAGGAGTGGCGGAAAGGGGAGTGAAAAAAAAAAAAAAAACTGCAGGAATGAGCTCTGATAAGTGACTGGTGTCACTTATCAAAGTTCCGCGGCTGCTGGAAGGGGGGTGCAAAAGAAAAACGAGCACGAGTGTTGATCGGTGAACTGCGTCACCAATCAACGCTCGGCGGCTGCTAAATGTGTGCAAAGGGGGGGGTAAAAGAGGGGGAAAGGGAAGGGGGGAGGGGGGAATGGGGGGATTGGGGTGGATCGGGCAGGGATCGGGGCTCAAAAACTCACGTTTGTAGTCTCTCTTCTTTCTTCTCTCTTCTTTCTTCTCTCTTCTTTCTTCTCTCTTCTTTCTTCAGCAGGAGTTGTGGTGTCACCACAAGGCCCAGCACAGGAGGAGATCTGGCGTGTGACCGCACTGCAGGAATCCTCAGCAAGTGTGAGGACCCCTGCAGTGCGGTCAGACAGGTCAGATCCAGTTTGCAGACAGGTCACAGAGCGGTCACATCGCTGCTGTGACCTGTCATTGGTGGGATCTATGATCACATCGATCCCACCAATCAGAGGAGACCCTTGTTTTGCCGGTTGCTAGGCACCGGCCTAGTAATCGGAGCTCACTGCTCTGATTCCTAGGCAGGTCACCGGCAGGTCAGGAAGCAGGGCACAGAGCGGTCACACCGCTGCTGTGCCCTGTGATTGGCGCGATCGTCTATGACATCGATCGCGCCAATCAGCAGCTGCAGGCCCTACTGGGCCTGTCCTAGGCTCCGGCCTAGGATCGGTGCTATTACTGCACCGATCCAGGCAGGTACAGGCAGGGCACAGCGCGGATACACCGCGGCTGTGCCCTGCGATTGGCGCGATCGATGTGATCGGCGATCGCGCCAATCCAGGGGGGGTCTGCTCCTTTCTATGCCCAGGCCTAGGATCGAGTACATCGGTACTCGATTCTAGCCTGGGATCTCACTGTTTCAGCCCATCGGATTGGCTGAAACAGTGAGAAAGGCTGCGATTGGCTGTTCAGAATTGAACAGCCAATCACAGCGATCGGGAGTGAGGGTGGGCGGTGACAGACCCCGGGATGCCGGCGCCATCTCTCCTGAGGTAAGATGGCGTCGGAATTTTAATGCGATCATTGCGACTTAAGTCGCAATGTCGCATTAAAGGGCTGGACGTACTATCCCGTCCCCGGTCATACGGGCCCAGGTACCATGGACGGGATAGTACGTCCGATGGCAGTAAGGGGTTAATTAACCCCTACAGGTGTGAAATTTTGCACACATAGACTGATGTAATTGTTTGTGCAAATCAGATAGCAAAGGACATGAAAAGACATGGTTAACCCTATGTACACCAAGTGTCATTTCATGTCGGGTTCTGCATTTTCACAAAAGCCGGCAATTAAATTAGCGGCTATTATACTATGTAGAAGTGTATGAACTATAAATATAAATATATATATGTGTCACAAATTCAATGACATGTATATATATATATATATATATGAGGTGTAAAATTGTTTAAAAAAAATGCGTGGGCTCCCGCCCTATTTTCGCAACCAGACAGACAAAGCCAGCGAATGGGGGCAGATAATAATAGCCCAGAGAGGGACCATTATTTTTGGCCCCCCCTGGCTACTAACATCTGCCCCCAGACACCCCAGAAAAGACAAATCTATAATTAGATTCGCCCTTTCTGGCACTTTGCCCGTCTATTCCCATTGCCCTGTAGCGGTGGCGAATGGGTTAATAAGGGGTTAAAATGACCTTGCAATTGAAAGGTCACTTTAAGCCAGGTTAATAATTGAGAGCTGTCAATTAGACAACTATCAATTATTAATCCTATTGTATGAAAGAAAAATCAAACACACACACTTTAATAAAAAAGAAGTTTAATGAAATAATCACACAGTTTTTGACCATATTTTATTTACCTGCTAAAACCATTTCCTGTAATAAAAATAAAATAATAAAGCAAAATTATTCTTACCTATCCATGCACAGTCAGGTCCCACGGTGTAATCCTTCAGAAAGGGTTAATGTTTACTGCAGGGACCGCAGCTAATGCTGCAGCCTCACAGTAAACCCCCAAATGAATGAGCTCCTCTCCTGGCTGACAGGAGAGGAAGTGGAAAGCTTAATTGATTGCTTTCCACTTTCACTTCAGGTCAGCCAGGGACACCATCAGTGACGTCAGAGGGAACTGATTAACAAAAATAGGGGTTCCCTTCGAAAAAAAAATGGCGTGGGGTCCCCCCTATTTTTGTTAACCAGCCAGATGAAGCAGACCGCTGAGGCCTGGATTTTCAGGCTGTTAAGGAGCCAAGATCCATGTACCTTGCCAGCCTGATAATACCAGGCCACAGCAGTCTGCATATCTTGGCTGATTAACAAAAATAGGGGATCCCCTCGAAAAAAATTGGCGTGGGGTCCCCCCTATTTTTGTTAACCAGCCAGATGAAGCAGACCGCTGAGGCCTGGTTTTTCAGGCTGGTAAGGATCCAATATCCATGGACCTTGCAAGCCTGATAATACCAGGCCACAGCAGTCTGCTTAGCTTGGCTGGTTAACAAAAATAGGGGATCCCCTCGAAAAAAAAACGGCGTAGGGGTCCCCCTATTTTTGTTAACCTGCCAAGTAAAATGCAGACTGCTGCGGCCTGGTATTAAAAGACTGTCAAGGCCCATGGATTTTGGCCCTCAACAGCCTGATAATACCAGGCTACAGCAGCCCCACATTTGGCGTATCAAAAGATGTGCCAATTGTGGCACTTTACCCGGCTCTTCCCACTGCCCTGTAGCGGTGGCAAGTGGGGTAATAAGGGGTTAATGTCACCGTTGATTGCACGGTGACAATAAGCCCGGTTAATAATGGAGAGGTGTCAATAAGACACCGATCCATTATTAATCCCAAAGTTATTAAATGTTTAAAAAAAAGACACAGCAAGAAAAAAGTCTTTTAATGAAATAAAAAAGACAACACAGTTTTCATTTCTTTTATTGTACTCTCATTCCTGCGACGCCATCGATCTCCTGTAAAAAAAGAAAAAAAAAAAACCAACAGTATACCACCTGTCCGACGCAGTCCATAGTAACGAGTGTCCCACGACGATCCAGCTCTGCTACATCGCAATGACAGGCAGAGCCTGTCATCGCGACGCAGCACAGCTGATTACCTGCTTCCCCGGCGGTGACGTCATCGGACTGACTGCTTTACGGCCGGGATTACCCAGCAGTCACTGCAGTTATCGCGAGAAACTGCATGTGACCGCCGGGGAGAAGAGGATGGCGGCCATGAAGCAGTACAGGCCGTGACCGCCGGAGATCTTCTGCCAGGTAAGTGCCGCTGACTCCTGACAGACCCGACCGATGGACACTGACAGTGACAGACCCGACCGACGGACACTGACAATGACAGTGACAATCCCGATTCCGGTATTCGATATGACGAAAATATCGGTATTCGGAATCGAAAGGCCGATACAGCTAATATCGGCCGATATCCGATATTTGCAGTATCGTATCGCTCAACACTATTCCTGCCCCATAAATTGTAGGCTTTTTACCCAGGAGAGGTGACATAACAGGATAGTGACCCAATTGACGAAGGACACCGTGACATAGTAATTGGGCATACATATATTGGCCAATCTATGCGCTAAGAGCCTTCATTTTTTTCATAGCAATTTTTGCAGATACATATTTCATATATACATCATATAGCGCTTTTTCAATTTTTTTCTATGCAGCAATGCAGTTCCTATGCTCTAGAGTAATCATTCTTGGTAAGTTATGGTGCATACACAGCATATAACATACAGAACATACACATAACATACAACACATAACATAGAATACATACTCACCAATCACCTATTACCCGATGCCATCGTCTCCTGTAATAAAAATAACATAATAAAGCAACCTATACATCACCTGTACGACATAGTCCAGATAATAACGAGTGTCCCTCGACGATCTCGGGTCTAGAACGCTGACATTGGGTAATGTCAGCGCTCTACACCGCCCCTGCGATGCACTGACATCGACGCCGGGAGAAAATGACGTAACTTCCGTTCATTCTCTCACAGGCAATGCTGGGTGAGAAAATTCCCACGCAGCATTGACTTAAAGTAAGAGAATGAACTCGGTGATGCACTGCAGGAGCCATTGTCTCCATTCAGTGCATCACTGGGAGGCCCTACAGAGCAGTGGCATCACCTGATGTCACTGTTCTATAGGGGAGACTGTCGTGGGACATTCGTTATTAATTGGACTGCGTCGGACATGGAGTATGCGGTTGTTTTATTTTTTTACGTTTTATTACAGGAGATCGAGGGCGTCGCATGGGTCTGGGCGTATAATAAAGATATGAATACCGTGTTGTTTTATTTCATTAAAATACTTTATTCTTTGGCGTGTGTTTTTTTTTAACCCTTTCTAAAGATAATAATAATAATAATCTTTATTTATATAGCGCCAACATATTCCGCAGCGCTTTACAGTTTAACAGTTTCAAAACACAAGACATAAGTAACAATGTTAACAATACAATAATAAAAGCAAAATAAGATGACCCTGCTCGTGAGAGCTTACAATCTACAATGAGGTGGGGGAGATACAAAGTACAGGTGTGTATATACAATGGTGCATTTACAATGATGGTCCAGCCATCTTGAGGGAGTGAGGGATGGATGGAGATAGTGAATGGGCTACACACACACACTTACACATAGAATGACTTTGATTAGTGAATGTGATAGGCCGCTCTGAACAAATGTGTTTTGAGGGAGCGCCTGAAACCATGCAAATTATGGATAGTCCTAATTTCTTGGGGTAGAGCATTCCAGAGGATTGGCGCAGCGAGGGAGAGTCTTGGAGTCGGGAGTGGGAGGTACGGATTAGTGGAGAGGTTAGTCGAAAGTCATTTGCAGAGCGCAGCAGTCTGTTAGGCTGATAGATAGAAATGAAGGAGGAGATGTAGGGGGGTGCTGCACTGTGGAGAGCTTTGAGGGTGAGAATAAGTACTTTGAATTGGATCCTATAATGAATGGGCAGCCAGTGTAAGGACTGGCGAAGAGCGGACGCGTCCGAGTACAGATTAGCCAGATGGATGACCCTGGCTGCTGCATTAAGGATGGAGTGGAGAGGGGATAGTCGAGTAATGGGGAGGCCAAGTAATAGAGCGCTGTAGTAGTCCAGGCGGGAGTGGATCAGGGCAACAGTGAGGGTTTTTGTTGTTTCCATGGTGAGAAAAGGGCGGATTCTAGAGATGTTCTTTAGGTGTAGGCGGCAAGAGCGGGCAAGAGATTGTATATGGGAGGCGAAGGAGAGATTGATGTCAAACATAACACCCAGACAGCGAGCCTGCTGCTTGGGTGTTATTATGGTGCCACCCAGAGAGAGGGAAATGTCAAATTTAGGGAGTTTAGTAGACGGCGGGAGCAGAAGAAGTTCAGTTTTGGAGAGGTTGAGTTTCAGATAGAGAGCGGACATGATGTTGTAGACTGCGGACAGACAGTCGGTGGCGTTCTGTAGTACAGCGGGGGTAAGGTCGGGGGATGACTTGTATAGTTGTGTGTCATCAGCATAAAGATGGTACTGAAAGCCAAATCTGCTGATGGTCTGTCCAATTGGGGCCGTGTAGAGAGAGAAGAGAAGGGGGCCAAGGACTGAGCCCTGTTGTACACCGACAGTGAGAGGAAGAGGAGATGACGTGGAGCCAGAGAACGAAACACTGAAGGAGCGGTCAGAAAGATAGGAAAAGAACCAGGAGAGAACAGTGTCCTTAATACCTAGTGACTGGATCCTAGACAGTAGGAGACGGTGGTCAACTGTGTCGAAAGCTGCAGAAAGGTCGAGAAGAATGAGCAGAGAGTGGTCACCATTACGATTTGCTGTCAGAAGGTCATTGTCACTTTGATGAGTGCAGTTTCAGTTGAATGTAGGGGGCGGAAGCCAGACTGTGAAGGATCTAGAAGGGAGTGAGTGGAGATGTAACGGGTAAGGCAGGAGTAAACTAGGAGCTCCAAAAGTTTAGAGATGAAGGGGAGATTGGAGAATGGTCTGTAGTTGTTTGTGCAGGAAGGGTCGAGAGTGGGTTTCTTTAGTAATGGAGTAGTGATGGAGTGTTTGAAGGAGGATGGGAAAATGCCAGAGGAGAGTGAGAGATTAAAGATTGTAGTTAGGTGAGTTGTGACAACTGGAGAGAGACTGGAGGAGATGTGAGGGAATGGTGTCGGTTGTGCATGTAGTCGGACGAGAGGAAGAGAGGAGTCTGGAGACTTCTTCTTCTGTGATGGGATCAAATGTGGAAAGTGAGCCAGGGGAAATGCAGGGAGGGATGGGAGTCACAGCACTTGGTGGTTGAGAGCAGATTTCCTGACGGATAGTATCTATTTTTTTCTATAAAGTGGGAGGCCAGGTCGTCAGCACAAATGTCTGTGATAGGGGCTTGTGCTATTGGCCTGAGGAGGGAGTGAAAAGTGTCAAAAAGTTTCTTGGGGTTGTTGGCTAGTGAGGAGATCAGGGAAGTGAAGTAGGTCTGTTTGGCAAGGTAAAGGACAGCATTATAAGTTCTTAACATGAATTTAAAGTGGATGAAGTCTTCTGGTGTGTGGGTTTTTCTCCAAAGGCTTTTAGCACTCCTAGAGCATCGCTGAAGAAGTTGAGTTTGCAATGTGAGCCTGGGCTGTTTTACTGTTTGTTTGGAAGTTCTGAGGGTGAGCGGTGCTACTTGGTCAAGGGTGCTTCTAAGAGTGTCAATGTAGTGCTGAACAGCCAGATTAGGACAAGAAAAAGAGGAGATTGGGGACAGCGATGAGTGTAGGGAGTCTGAAAGTGTCTGAGGGTTAATGGCTTGTAGATTTCTCAATGTATGGTAGGTAGGAGTGCGCTGGGGTGGTCGAGGATTTGTGAGGGTGAAGGAGAGCATGCTGTGGTCAGAGAGTGGAATCGGTGAGTTATTTAGGTGGGAGATTGAACAGAGGCGGACAAAGACCAGGTCAAGGGTGTTACCATCATTGTGTGTCTCAGAGGTTGAAAGCTGTGAGAGGCCTAGAGAAGTGGTTAGTGATAGAAGCTGAGATACAGATGTGGAAGTAGGGCTGATAATGGGGATGTTGAAGTCTCCAAGGATAAGGGTTGGTAGTTCTGAGGACATGAAGTGCGGCAGCCAGGCTGAGAAGTAGTCAAGGAACCGGATGGGCGAGCCTGGGGGCCGATATATGACCGCTACTCTAAGGGAGAGGGGATGGAAGAGCCTGATGGTGTGTACCTCAAAAGAAGGGAATGAGAGTGATGGAATTGGGGGATGACCTGGAAAGTGCATTGTGGGGACAGGAGTATGCAAACTCCACCACCATGTCTGTTTGCGAGTCTTGGGGAATGGGAGAACTGTAAGCCACCATAGGAAATGGCAGCAGGGGAGACAGTGTCAGAATCCTGAATCCAGGTTTCAGTGAGGGCCAACAGATGAAGAGAGTTGTTCGAAAAGTAGTTGTACAGGAAGGATAGCTTGTTACATACAGACTGTGGATTATAGAGGGCACAATTAAAAGAAGGAGATGAGGGAGTGCAAGTAATATTAATAAGATTATTATGGTTTCAATATGTGGTAGGGTAGGGATTGAGGTTGGGGGATGGGGACCAGGGTTGGGGGAGATGTCCCCTGAAATCAGTAGGAGTAGGAAGATAAAGAGCAAGTAGTTGTTGGAATTGTAAGTAGGTTTTTTCTGTGATGTGTTTGGGCAAGATGGGCTTAGGTTTCTCAGGAAGGTGAGAAGTACATGGGAACTGTGTATAGAGGGGCTGATGTTTATGAGTCGTGATGGAGGGGGGATGGGGCAGTGAATGTGGATGGCAAGGGAACACAGGAGGATAGAGAAAAAGTACATAATTAAAAAGAAAGCAAAGTGTGGGGTACCTGATTCCAGCCCTGATTAAGGTGCCATGGATAACTGCCGTTTACAGGATGCTTATCTTCTGTGATGCTTTGCTTCTGGGATGCTTGCGTGCTGCACCCCACACTGCGTGCTCCCCTTAAACTACTCCTAAATATATAGCCCACACTACAGGGTCAGGAGAGTGGGATTGTGGGAGCTGCTTTGGGATATTTTGGCAGCTGGGACCAGCACACCAGGGGGTGGATAGATCATCAAAGGCACTAGACCTGGCTACATCTATATGCCTTAGCACCTTCCACCTGATAAGATCTAGAGAGGCCCCAGTCACACGGATATACTGCAGTAAGTATTAAACACAGTGCAAAAATTGAATTATACCAAAGCTTTATCAGGCACATTAAACTATATTGCAAGATGGTAAAGCAGTGGGTGGCAGCAAGCAGAAGTATGGAGTGCATACCATTAGTATATATTGTAGCATACAAGACAGATAGCAGAGGTGGGGATTGTATCATTCAGCTGTTTGCTTCCAATGAATGCAGTGCATACCATTAGTATATATTGCAGCATACAAGACAGATAGCAGAAGTGGGGATTGTATCATTCAGCTGTTTGCTTCCAATGAATGCAGTACATACCATTAGTATATATTGCAGCATACAAGACAGATAGCAGAGGTGGGGATTGTATCATTCAGCTGTTTGCTTCCAATGAATGCAGTGCATACCATTAGTATATATTGCAGCATATAAGACAGATAGCAGAGGTGGGGATTGTATCATTCTGCTGTTTGCTTCCAATGAATGCAGTGCATACCTGTGTGAAGAGAGAAGATGAATGTTAATTCCTTACCATGGATAACTGCCGTTTACAGGATGCTTATCTTCTGTGATGCTTTGCTTCTGGGATGCTTGCTTGCTGCACCCCACACTGTGTGTTAAGATTAATAATGGATAGGCGTCTTATTGATGCCTCTCTTTTAATAACCGGGCTTAATATCACCTTACAATACAAAAGCCCCCGTCTCACGCAGCGATCTCGCTAGCGAGATCGCTGCTGAGTCACTAGTTTTGTGACGCAACAGCGATCTCCCCTGCGATATCGCTGTGTGTGACATTCAGCGACGATCAGCCCCCCTGCTGGGTATCGCTGATCGTCGCTGAATGTCCTGGACATTTTTTTGATTGCTGGTCTCTCGCTGACCAGCACGCATCGCTGTGTGTGACAGGCGGGAGACCAGCGATCCGCTGGTAACCAAGGTACACAGTGGGTTTCTAGGCACCGCGCAGCACCTGGAAACCCGACGTGTACCTTGGTTACCAGCTCCTGCATCAGGGCGCTGGTATCCAACGTACACTGCGGGTAACTAAGCGATGTTACCTGCAGTGTCGCTGTGCTGATCGCTGCCTGAGCTGCCTGTTTGGCAGCTCAGCAGCGATTATGTAGCGACACACCAGCGATCCTGATCGTTGTCGGGATCGCTGGTGTATCGCTATGTGAGACCCGGGCTAAATATTAATGAAAAAAAGACCTCTTGTAGTCTTGATGATCATAATTGATAGCACATTTGTTGTTTGTAATCTATATAGATAATACTCAAAAAAGACCTCTTGTAAGGATATAAATGGAGCTTAGCTCAATGGCTATGCCTCAAATCTCATGACAACTCATCAAGATATACCTCCAAATCATGTGTGAACTCAAAGCCCCCCTAAATAGGGATATCTATATAACGGAACTCCATGGCTGAGCTCCAAAATGAATAATAGTTAGATACAATATGGCTATAGATCATACAACCATTCAGCAGCTGGATAAGATATGACTCCAAATCATGTACCAACTCGACGCGTTTCACCTCTTCCGAGGTTCATCAGGAGTGAAATAACATTCAGGAGAACTTAGCTTAGGTCTTTGGAGATGAAGACAGATATTCAGGGTCGATCCCCTCCTTTGGTATGATGTCAGCTAGCAGGCAGCCTATTAACCAGCTCTGCTGCACACAAGAAAATCCTCCCCTGTCACTGGCAGGCAGCCTAATAACAAGCGCTGCTGCACACAACAAAATCCTCCCCTGTCACTGCACACTAACTGTACAGCACAATTGCTATCAGCACAAGCACAGAATCACTTTTCTTTCCAGCCCTAACTCTCTCTCTTCTGAGAACCAGCGTCAGCAACCTCTCCCTACTCTAAGATCGGCAGAAGTAAAATGGCGGTCGGCGGTCAGGGCTTTCATAGCCACTGTGACGCCACACAAAGCAAGCCAATCACTGCAATGCCCTTCTCTAAGATGGCGGTGGACGCTGCCCATGTCATCTCGTTGCCCACAGTGTACGTCCTTGCTCAGTGACTGAGAAAAGGCGCCTGCAAGCATTATGGGAAAACCGACTTTGGCGCTTGGGTCAACGACCGCATGGCCGACCTCACGCTCTGCGAAACCCGACTTTAGCGAAAGTCTGTGATTTTTTTAATCTGACCGACTTGTTTCGCTCAACTCTAATATGCAGCATTGAATTCCCTCATGTTGCAATGTTGCAAATCAGGCAGTGCTCAATCATGCTGCTCTTATGCCCACATGAGTATGGTTTAAGTGCCCACAAACTCTCCTTGTCCATATGTACCAACTTGTTCAAGAGGGTATATCTGCTTTAAAATGTTGTACTATAAATTTGAGGACATTCTCCATACAGTGAGAATGTTTTACTTTGCGGTTCTGCGACTTCATTTTCACACCAGAAATACTATACTATAGAATAGTGACATCATATGACAGAGTGACTGCAGAATGCTTATCCCAAGTATGGACAACCCTTTTAAATTTTTAACCCTACAATGCGCATTGGGGGCCTTTTAGGTCCCGGTGCTTACTTTTTTGCAATTATCTGCAAAATTACTCTAGTTAGAAATTTGAAACTCTAGGTATTCCTCAAGTATATCGTTGTTGTTAATATTCAGTTGTTCATATACTTTTTTTGATAAGCATTTTGGTGTAACAATGCTTTTTTGGGGAAAACCACATCTGTACGGAAACGGGGCCTTTTAGCTATTTTTATCATGTACTCAGCAGTTTTTTGTCTCAAGTTACTTCATTTGTAGTCAGGGTTGCTGGTGGAGGGGTCAAGGGTTGGAACATGCCATGTGATCATGTCATATGATTTTGGGAGGAAGTGATAAGGCCATGACATCATCTCAGGTACTTCTGAACACAGTAATGAGCTGTGTAGAGAGTACTGAGGACAGTATACACTGTGAGCTAATTGAAGGACCTGTGATGATATGATGTTGGGAGGAAGTCTGACTCATTTTCAGTCTCTTTGTTTCTGTAAGAAGCTTGCAAAGGGTATTTTATCTACTTTGGCAAACAAATTGATGCACCAGTACAGAAAGATCTAGGGTCTGAGATTGTAAAAACACTTGCTGTACCAATATACAATTCAGGTACAAACATTACTATAGATAATTATTTTACCAGTACCATGCATCATGATTGCAGTTTTGACAGCAGTGACTGTAAATTGAAACCAGAAATCATCCTGGATTACAATAAAACTAAATGAGGTGTAGACAAAATGGATGAAATGTTGGGAGAATATTTATGCAAGAGGCAAACAAGACGTTGGCCTGTAGTAATTTTTTCAAATATGTTTGATGTAGCAGCCCTGAATTCATTCATTATTTATACAGAAACTCATCCAGAATTCCATACAAGGATGAAGGACAGGAGACGCCTATTCTTGAAGAACCTTTGCCATGAACTTGTAATGCCTCACATGATGGCGCGAAGCAACATGAAATGCCAAAGCAATCTAAAGAAGCAATAAAATGGTGTAGTGTACAGTTTCAGGATATTCCAGGGCCAGGGGAAAGAAAACGAAAGCGTTGTTTCATTTGTCCAAGAAACATAGAGAGGAAAACTGTGCAATATTGTACCACTTGTGGGGAAAATGTCGGTAAAGAACATTCTTCAGAAAAGATAACGTGAAAATTGCTTGGAAGACCAATAAAATTGAAAAGAA
The DNA here is from genome assembly GCA_033576555.1 of Oophaga sylvatica. Lineage (NCBI taxonomy): Eukaryota > Metazoa > Chordata > Amphibia > Anura > Dendrobatidae > Oophaga > Oophaga sylvatica. Next base: position 323,355,776 of record JARQOD010000006.1, read on the forward strand.
AAAGTTAGAAAAGAAATGTAGCTGCAGCTGGTTTATTAGGAGTCAATTGGGGTTCCAGTTTATTTTATGACAAGAAGAGCTTTATATGCTGTGCTGCAACAACCATTAAAACCTTAATCTATTCTTTTATTTCTAAACATTGTTTTTCGGTGATTACTTTGTATCTCCGTTCATACTGCACCCACACACACAAATGATACACCATTTGAAAGGTAAACTTGCCCCTTCAGCAAGAAAATAGCCAAACAAACCACACATCCATGATTTGATCACAGAATACAGTTTAAACATTAATTTTCATAAACCTGCAGTAAGGAAAATTGACCTGCAGGTGGCACCACACTACCCCAAAGCACACTACCACAAAGCTGCTTACAGACATCACAAACAAATCCAAACATTTGCCTTGGGGGCTTTCCAGCTTAACAAACTGCTTGCCCAGCCTATTTCAGCCAAATTGGAGGATTGCACACTTTACTGCAGGTGAGTCACATATGCAAACACATTTGTAAACATGCACTGCCTATCGAATTGCACACTTTCTCCATTCTTACTCCACCCACACAAACAAATGATACATCATTTGAAAGGTCAAATGACCTGCAGGGGGCAGCACATTACCCCAAAGCACACTACCACAAAGCTGCTTACAGACATTCCAAACAAATTCAAACATTTGCTTTGGGATCTTTCCAGCTTGCCCAAGTGCTTGTCCAGCCTATTTCAGGCACTGCTTTTTTGCTGATTACTTCGCCCCACACACACAAATGATACTCCATTTGAAAGGTAAACTTGCTCCCTTCAGCAACAAAAGAGCCAAACAAACCACACATTCATGATTTTATCAGTAAAGACAGCTTAAACTTTCATTTTCATAAACCTGCAGAAAGAAACAATGACCTTCAGATGACACCTCAACCGGAAGACATTTTTTGACCTCTACTTATCAAATCAATTTATTGTATTACCAATCTACATATATAAATACCTGTCTGTGTTCATCATCTCATGAAATACATTTACATTTGACCAGTTTGCTTTTTCTGAAATTGCCTGTGCCCCCGACAACCAATGTGCGAAAATTTCACACGGGCCAAGTTATTACTTAATGTATTTTACATTATTTATTATTTTGTATTATTTACCACAGTAAATCCTCTCCAAAAGACCAGGGGGAGTATTATCTATAGTGGATTTCCTGTGATAGATTTTAAGTTCCACTATACATTATGCATGATGGCAATCTTCTTAGAAAACCACCCCCGTTGGAGAGCAATTTTGCAAAACTTTCCATGTCAATGAAAGGCCAGTGAATCTAAAGCAAATTATAAAACTATAGCAGGAGACATATATTAAAAACTAATTTAGATTATACAATATCCTTGTATTATTTGCTATTCAGCAAACATTCGATCTTCCCACTAACATTTATTATTAGAAATGTTATATCATTAAATGCATTTTAAATAGATTTTTAAGTAATTGGTGTAGGAAGGAAAATCCTCTTCAAACTGACTACACTTCTGTTATGTGTGGGTGACTTATAATGGATAATTTTACTGACTCTATATTGGGACATAACTCAATTTGTTCAACTGTTACTGTAGAAACCACAAAAGGTTTCCCTGGCTTCACTTCTTTAGAGACTAATAAAACACAATGGATGAAATGACTGGACAATTTTTATTACTCTGTAAAACAACGTGATAAAGTAAATTTTTAATATAGCAATTAATTGTGTTTGTAAAACAAAATTAAAACTCAGTTGTAAATAACATGAAAAAAGGGACAGCAACAATGCTCTATTGAAACGGAAACTATGCAAAGTAGCTAGCACTGATGCATTGTAACATATTTTTACATTTTTAAGGCAGCTGATCATTCATTATTGCTGAGGAAAGACTTTTCAATAAAGTAGCATAACATAATGGCAATTCAGATTACCAGCATATCATGTAATACATGAGCAAGGTGGGTCTGTCATGTGGCTTTTGTGAGCTGCACTCTGTTTTGGCTTTTGCAATGTCCATAGTACCTCTAAAGAGGCATTGTCTTCATGAGGCTTACAACCTCTTTAAGAACCCATTGGTTCTGGCTAGAGATGAGAGACCCCCAACAGGTAAATTGCGGGGTCTGTACTGAACACCTACTGTTCGGGCATGGACCGCGAACATGGACTTCACCAGGAAGTCCATGTTTCCATTCAGATTCGGAACCCTGAACACTGGGTGTCATCTGCCAGACAGCATGATAAACACCAGAGGCTCTGATCGGCCATAATTTTAATACAGCCGGTCAGAGAGTTCTGGTTCTCACGCTGTCAGATGACACCCTGAGCCTGCAGGTATGTCCGAAGTTAAAAATACTACTCCTATCAGCCTATGCCTGCAGCCGCTAATAACAGCGAGAGCAGGCGACAGCTCAGGAGATTATTCATCAGCCAGCACCTGCATTCTAAATATATATTTAAAAAAAAAAACTGCTTGGGTTACCCTGTATTTTTCATAACCAGCCAGGCAAAACTAACAGCTGCGGGCTGCAATCCTCAGCTGTCAGCTTTAACAAGGTTGGTTATCAAGAACAGAGGGGTCCCCATGCCATTTTTCTCAATTATTTATATAAATAATTTTAAAAAATGGCGTGAGGTCTCCCCTATTTTTGACAACCAACCAAGCTAAAGCCGACAGCTGGGAGGCTGGTATTCTCAAGCAGCCTGAAGAAGCCCAGAAAAGGCACATCTATAAGGTGCGCCAATTCTGGCATTTTGCCCGGCTCTACCCACTTGCGCCATGGCAGTGGCAAGTGGGGTTCATATTTTTGGGGTTGATGTCACCTTTATGTTGTTCGGTGACATCAAGCCCATCACTTAGTAATGGAGAGGCATCTCCATTACTTATCCATCATCATTTGTTTATCCATTATCCTTTAGTAATCCTATAGTTATATTGTAAATAAACAGCCATAAAAAGAATTTTATTTGAAATAAAAAACACACTTTTACTTTTTTATTTAAAAGTAAAAGACACAGTTATGCTCACCTAACACCCATTCCACTGAAACCATTTTTTCCTGGAAAAAAACAACAACCACATCCCTCGCCTGTCCGTCGTTCTTGCCCACGCTGTAATCCATGCCTGAGATAACCAGTTTTCAAACTGGACGGTGCCAAAATGCATCTTTCCAGGCTGAAAACCACTGAGGAATGAGCTGCTGCAAGCTCAGCCTCGGTGACTAGCAGTGGTGTCATCAAAGTTACCTCAGGTCACGGAGGCTGCATTCCCAATCGGGCCCCTGAACTATGGTGACCTCAGTGAGATCATCCCTAGCACACTGAGAAAAAGTCTCACGGTGCAACGATGAGTTCACTGCAGTTCATTGGGATGAATAAGAAATTTGAAATTTTGTAATTTGATAAATTTATCCCAGACATGGATTACGGCATGGGACAGAATGACTGACAGATGAGGGATATGTTTGTTTTTTTTACAGAAGACCATGTCTTCAGTGGAATGGGCATTAGGTAAATATAATCGTGTTTGTTATTTTTAAATAAAAAAGTTAAAGTGTATTTTTTTACTTCAAATAAAAGACTTTATTCTGGCTGTGTGTTTATTTAAAATATAACTATAGGATTACTAATGGATAAGGTTCTTATAGATGTCTCTCCATTACTAAGCCGTGGATTTAATGTCATCTAAAAATCAATTTGTCTGTGAAAGTTATTCAAATGCAAATAATTCTATCTCACTGTTTAACCCATGCTGATATAATGTAATCAATTCAAAATTCCAACTACTCTCTGCCTGGGACATACTTTTTATATAATCACCATCTCTCAAATACATTTTTACAGACTGTATGGCCCATACTTCTGACCCCGTGAATTGACCTCCATGTTTAACTGTATAGTGGTTTGGTAAAGGGTTACTGAGTAACTTTATGGAGATATTATTTATATGCACCCTACGTGGGCATTTTATTCCATAAATAACTCCTTTGGATCAGCATGTTAAATGTTTCATAATCTTAGAAACCATATCATCTGACAAACAGCATAATACATCAAAATGTATATCTACATATGGCCTATCTGCCACATAGACCCTTTAAGATAAACTGACTATACACTCCAACTGTACAATATTAAACATAGGAAACATGGAGCCAGCGATAGTCAATTTTGAACTGGAAACCTTTATTAGATTCTATTGTATCAAAAAAAAACATAAGCAATAAATATATATAACAGACTAGAAGATTAATAAAAAGATTTAGGTAATGGAGGTGATGAATCAGCACGTATATCTGAAGGACATGGAGAGCAGGTGAAAAACAAATACTATATTAATATAATAATGCCTCTTTGTGTGGCCATATATAAATGTAGTATCTCCCATATCATGTAAATAGTACATTCCTATAGAGAAAAGAGTTATCAGTAAATTTAATCCAATTGTAGCCCACTGTAACATTTATGTAACAATTATGTGGGTACTATGGTATCTGATTGCGTGGAATAAAACCAATCTGAGACCAAAGCTGAGGCAAACAAATGTATTTAACAAAGTAAAAGTGCAACCAAAACTAACAGAGATCTTCCTGCAATTGTAACGAAGTGCACAGCACAATATAGTAATGTTTAGCAAACTGAATAGCGGGGCGCGACAGCTGATACGAATCAGTCCAGCAATAATATAACACAGGAGGCTCATAACACTTAAATGTGGTAGTCCAGTAATAATATGAGTGAGAACAACATATCACTTAACATGGAAGTTCAGCAATAATATTAGTGAGAATGTACACAGTACTTAAACATACTTAAATGTGGAAGTCCAGCATTAATATTGGTGAGAAAAACACAAGCAAAATAGGAATCTTGTGGGTACCAAACCAATCTTTTTTCGTTTTTACCCACAAGATTCCTATTTTGCTTCTCCCACTGAAAGCACTCTATATGTGTTTTTCTACTGGCTAACACGGTACCAAACCAATCTTTATTGGTGAGAATGCACACATCACTTAGACGTGGAAGTCCAGCAGTACGCAGAGGAGCATTAACAGGAGGAGGTCTCTAAATGTATCTGTTAGGGCTGAAAAAGTCCCGCTCAAGTCCCGCAATGCAGCCCAACAAACACAGTCCAGGGAGAGATAATGAAGTCAGGACTTCTTACTGACCACAGCAGTTCCAGAGGCGAGTAGCTCCACACTAGTAGTCCGGACAATAGGTAACCCCAGTTAGGATCAAGGAGCACACAGAGGACCGAAGGCAGCTGGACATGGAGAGGTAGCACACCAAGTAACGAGCAGCAGCAGCAGGGAGCCCACTAGCAGTCAGGCAGAAGCTCAGAAGCCAACAGCAAATAAAATACTCAGGCAAGGAGGATCTCCTGACCGGGACTAAAATACCAGAACAGACAGGAAGTTCAGGGCAGGACGAAGTACCAGACTCCATCTTGGACAAGGACGAAACAGGCTCCAAGGAACATCCGGAATTCTTACAACCATAAGTAGTACTTAATAACTAGGAAAGGTACATATACTATGGAGATATGGGCACTATCAACATGCAATTTTAACACGTGATCTTACCCATAAGGGTATGTTTCCACGATAAGGAAACACTCCGACTTTGCTGCGTGTTTGGGACTGTGCGTTGGCGCAGCGCCAAACACGCAGCGTCCAGATGTTACAGCATAGTGGAGGGGATTTCAAGAAATCCCGTCTCCACTATGCGTAAAAATACGCAGGCGGAAGACCTGCGTTTCCGGACATGCGGCGCGTCTTTTCAGACCGCAGCATGTCCTAGCGTCTTGCGGCGACGCTGCGTTGCCGCAAGGTAAATAACACAGGGCTATGCAGCCCTGCGTTCTTTCCGGATGTGTTCCGGAGGTGTCCGGAACACATCCGGAAAGAGCGCGCGTCAAAAAGGGGGCGGGGCTTTGGGCGGTGCGGAATTTCCGCTCTTTCCAAAGCGCTGTGGTTCCGGACCGTGGAACCACAGCCTAACTATCCCACTGCAATTCCTGACCCGCAGACTCAGCATGCGTTTCGTGTGGGCTTCTTCGGGGGACTGTGATTTGATAAAGGGTTTAAAGGGTTACTGAGTAACTTATTGGAGATATTATTTATATGTACCCTAATCTGTTTTTGCAGTAGACATTTTATTTGTCGCACATACACCTTACTACATTTTATTCCATAAATAACTTCTTTGGATCGGTATGTTAAATGTTCCATAATCTTGTATACTCAAACCACCATTTTTTTGGGACTAGTCTTTTAACCATATAAAATAGAAAGTTGCAATGATCACAAAGTAAGTCTGGAAATTTCAAAATTAAAAGAAAAAAATAGAATTACACATTTACACATTTACAACATAAGTTATTATTATTATTATTCAATTCTAGAGCACCATTGATTCCATAGTAACATAGTAACATAGTTATTAAGGTTAAAGGAAGACTTTAAGTCCATCTAGTTCAACCCATATCCTATCCTAACCTGCCCTAACATGTTGATCCAAAGGAAGGCAAAAAAAAACCCATGTGGCAAACAGTAAGCTTCACATTGGGTAAAAAAATTCCTTCCCGACTCCACATACGGCAATCAGACTAGCTCACTGGATCAGCGCAATATCTAGGAAACTAGTGAATATAGCCTGTAATATTATACTTTTCAAGAAAGGCATCCAATCCCTTCTTAAATTTTAGTAGGGAATCACTCATTACAACATTATACGGCAGAGAGTTCCATAGTCTCACTGCTCTTACAGTAAAGAATCTGCGTCTGTGAAAATGACTAAACCTTCTTTCCTCCAGACGTAGAGGATGCCCCCTTGTCCCCGTCTCAGGTCTAAGAGTAAAAAGATCATTAGAAAGGTCTTTGTACTGTCCCCTCATATATTTATACATTGTAATAAGATCACCCCTAAGCCTTAATTTTTCCAAACTAAATAACCCCAAGTGTAATAACCTCTTTTGGTATTCCAGACCCCCCAGTTCTCTAATAACCTTTGTCACTCTTCTCTGCTCTTCTCTGCACCTGCTACAGTTCAGCTATGTCTTTCTTATACAACGGAGACCAGAACTGTACACAGTATTCTAAGTGTGTAGCACCAGTGACTTGTATAGAGGTAAAATTATGTTTTCCTCATGAGCATCTATGCCTCTTTAATGCATCCATTATTTTATTTGCCTTTTCAGCAGCTGCCTGACATTGGCCACTAATGTGAGTTTGTCATCCACTGTTATGATTTGGTAGCTGAGGAGAGCATGCAAAAACGGCAATACACCAGAGAGGTTGAAATCTACTGGATTGCAGTACCCTGACTAACCACCACAACTAAAGGCAGCCGTGGAGCGTTCCTACTTTGGTCCTAGATGCCTCGTCACAGCCTGAGAGGTTAACTACACCTAAAGATAGAAAAATGAAAGCTATCTGCCCCGGAGCAGATCCCCAAAGAACATAGGAAGCCCCCAAACATCTAATGGCGGTTAGACAAGAGAAAATAAAGACACAGACAGAAAATAGTATGAGCAAACATTGGAGCCCAATCTACCTGGACAGAAAAGGATAGGAAGGACACTTACTGCAATCCAAAAAACCCTAAAAAATACCAACTCTACTAATTGCAAAAACACCTGAGATCACACGACCTCTATCACCTAAATTAGTTCTCTGGTGTCACAAAACCAAGCCGCAGCCACTGAAAAAACTGCAAAAGGCAAAAGAACAAACAACAGTGACTCAGATAAACTGAGAGGAGCACAAGCCCCCGGAGGGGACCTGGCTGACCTCCACAGAAGTGCAGGGAACAATGCAAAAAGCAAGCACAAAAATCAAAGCAGAAAATATCTTATCTGATAGCAGAAGATGCAGGCAAGACTCAGCAAGCTTCCAAGTGAACCAGGAACCACAGTTGAGACAAGAACAATTGATCACCGGCAACCATGATGGGAGGGAACCTCCCTTATATAAGACCAGTCTGTAACTCCTGATTGCCAATCTTCATTGAATGGTTCAGTACTGTCTGTAACCACCAGAGTGAGCCTCTGCTCAGAATTCATTTCTAACACATTCACAACAGTACCCCCCCCCCTGAGGAGGTGTCACCGAACCCTCATTTGGGCAACCAGGTCGGACAGGATGAGCTCTGTGATACGCACGGATCAGTCTCCTAGCATGGATGTCCGAAGCAAACACCCAAGAATTGTCCTCCTGACCATAACCTCTCCACTTAACCAAATACTGGAGTTTCCGTCTAAAAAACGAGAATCCAATATTTTCTCAACCACATACTCCAGATTGCCCTCAACCAAAAGAGGGTCAGGAGGCGCAGCCATAGGAACCACTGGCTCGACAAACCTCTTCAATAAGGACTTGTGGAACACGTTATGGATCTTAAATGTCCCTGGAAGAAGTAAACGAAAGGAAACAGGATTAAGAATCTCCAAGATCTTATAAGGTCCAATGAACCTAGGCTTAAACTTAGGAGATGCAACTCTCATAGGGATATTTCTTGAGGACAACCAGACCAAGTCCCCCACTTCAAACCGAGGACCATCAGTCCTATGCCGGTTGGCAAACCGCTGGGCCTTCTCCTGAGAGAGGGACAACCTCTCCAGTACCTGGTCCCAAATCTGCTGCATACGCTCCACAACAGAGTCAACACCTGGACAGACAGAAGCCTCCGTCTGTCCCAAAGAAAATCGAGGGTGAAAACCAAAATTGCAGAAAAATGGAGACATCAAAGTGGCAGAGCTAGCCCTATTATTAAGAGCAAACTCAGCCAAAGGCAAAAAAGAGACCCAGTCATCTTGATCAGCAGACACAAAGCATCTCAGATAAGTCTCCAATGTCTGGTTTGTTCTCTCAGTTTGTCCATTGGTCTGAGGATGAAAAGCTGAGGAGAAAGACAATTGAACACCAAATTTAGAACAAAAAGTCCTCCAAAATCTGGAAACAAACTGGACTCCTCTGTCAGACACAATGTTCTCAGGAATGCCGTGTAACCGAACCACGTGCTGAAGGAACAAAGGCACCAATTCGGAGGAGGAAGGCAACTTAGGTAATGGCACAAGATGTATCATTTTGGAAAACCTATCACAAATCACCCAGATAACGGTCATTCTCTGAGAAACAGGGAGGTCGGAAATGAAATCCATAGAGATATGGGTCCATGGTCTCTTGGGCACAGGCAATGGCATCAACAAAAAACCAGAGCGAGAGCAAGGCTTGGAGCGAGAGCAAGTCCCGCAGGACTGCACAAATTCCCTGACGTCACGAGACAAAGCAGGCCACCAAAAGGACCGACTAACCAAGTCTCTGGTACCAAAAATTCCGGGATGACCGGCCAACGCGGAACAATGAATCTCAGACATCACACTCTTTTTCCACCGGTCTGGGACAAACAATTTCCCAATAGGGCAGCGCTCGGGTTTATCCTCCTGACACCCTTCCAGAGCCAGTCTCAAATTGGGCGAGATGGTGGAAAAAACTACACCCTCTTTCAAAATAACAGCAGGATCAGATAACTCAGGAGAGTCCGCAAGGAAACTCCTCGAGAGGGCATCCGCCTTAACATTCTTAGTGCCAGGAAGAAAGGAAACCACAAAATTAAAATGTGTGAAAAACAAGGCCCACCTGGCCTGTCTAGGATTAAGTCGCTTGGCTGATTCCAGATAAACCAGATCCTTATGGTCCGTGAGGACCACCACCTGATGTTTGGCTCCCTCCAGCCAATGTCTTCACTCTTCAAAAGCCCACTTCATGGCCAATAACTCCCGATTACCCACGTCATAATTACGTTCAGTTGGAGAAAATTTTCGAGAGAAAAAGGCACAAGGGTTACTTTTAGAGGTCTCTGGATCTCTTTGGGACAAAACGGCACCTGCCCCAATTTCAGAAATGGCAGAGAAACATCAGGCTGCCGTAGAACAGGAGCAGAAGTGAATCTCTGCTTAAGTTCCTGAAACGCAGAGACTGCCTCAGGAGGCCAATTCACCACATCAGAACCCTTTTTGGTCAAATCAGTCAATGGTTTAACAATAACAGAGAAATTACCAATAAATTTACGATAAAAATTGGCAAAACCCAAGAATCTCTGAAGAGCCTTTAATGAAGTAGGTTGGACCCAATCACAGATGGCCTGAACCTTGACCGGGTCCATTTCAATAACAGATGGGGACAAAATGAATCCCAGAAATGAGATCCTCTGTACGCCAAAAAGACACTTTGATCCCTTCACATACAGAGCATTCTCTCTCAAAATCTGGTACACAGTCCGAACATGTTTCACATGAGAGTCCCAGTCATTGGAAAAAATCAAGATATCATCTAAATAAACAATCAGAAATTTATCCACAAAATCCCTGAAAATGTCATTCATGAAGGACTGGAAGACGGAAGAAGCATTAGTGAGCCCAAAGGGCATCACTAGGTACTCAAAATGCCCCTCTAGGGTATTAAACGCCGTCTTCCATTCATCTCCGTGCTTAATGCGAATAAGGTTATGCGCCCCCCTGAGGTCAAGCTTGGTAAACCAAGTAGCACTTTTCACCCTGGAAAACAGGTCAGAAATCAAGGGTAACGGATATTGATATTTCACAGTGATATTGCTCATGAGACGATAATCAATACACGGCCTTAATGAACCATCCTTTTTGGCCACAAAGAAAAAACCGGCACCCAAGGGTGAAGAGGATGGTCTGATATGACCCTTCTCCAATGACTCCTTGATATAAGACCGCATAGCGTCATGTTCAGGTACAGACAAGTTAAAAAGGCGACCTTTAGGGAATTTACTACCAGGCACTAATTCAATAGCGCAGTCATAGCTCCTATGGGGGAGTAAGGATGAAGATTTACTTTCGCTAAACACATCAGAAAAATCAGTCAAAAAGTCAGGAACATCCTGAGCCTGGGGAGAGACAGAAAAAACAGGAGTGTTGGCATTAACACATTGGCAGCCCCAACTGGTCACAGACACAGGTTTCCAATCCAAAACAGGATTATGAGACTGTAACCAAGGGAAACCCAGTACAATAATGTCATGCAGATTATACAGCACCAAAAATTTGCAACTCTCCTGATGATCAGGTTCAACCCTCATTATCACCTGAGTAGAGAACTGGGGTTTATTCTCAGCCAAAGGGGTAGAATCAATCCCCAGTAGGGGAATAGACTTCCGTAGGGGTATCAAGGGAAACCCACAACGTTTAGCAAAATAAAAATCCATCAGGTTAATAGCTGCTACCAAATCAACAAAAGCCTGAGCAGAAAATGTGGACAGGGAGCAAATCAGGGTAACAGTCAACAGAAATTTAGTCTGAACACTACCCAAGACAACTGCCCCGCTTAGGGCAGACTGAAATAGCATGAGAGGCGTCACCACAGTAGAAACATAACCCATTGCGTTTTCGAAACTCATGACGCTGTGCCCCAGAAGCCACTCTATCACACTGCATGGACTCAGAAGCTGGTTCACAAGGCAACACTATTCCACGCATACCTCTACGCTCACGCAAACGTCTGTCAATTTGAATCGCTAATGACATAGAATCATTGAGACCAGAGGGAGCAGGGAAACCCACCATAACATCTTTTACATTCTCTGACAGACCCTTCCGAAAAAGGTCTGCCAAAGCATCATCATTCCATTTGGTCAGGACTGCACACTTTCGGAATTTCTGACAGTACAACTCAGCGTCCTCAAGCCCCTGATTTAATGCCAACAAGGTTTTTTCAGCTTGATCAGTGACATTAGGTTCATCATACAATAACCCCAGAGCCAGAAAAAATGCATCAACATTACTCAAAACAGGGTCCCCATGTGTCAGGGAAAAAGCCCAATCCTGAGGATCGCCGCGCAGGAGAGAGATGACAATTTGAACCTGCTGTGCTGAGTTCCCTGAGGACTTAGGTTTGAAGGCAAAAAACAACTTACAGGTATTTTTGAAATTGAGAAATTTAGCTTGATCCCCCAAAAATAAATCTGGCATGGGGATCCTAGGTTCCACAACGGGCAACCTAGCAAAATAGGTAGCAATACTCCGAACTTCAGTGGCAAGCTGATCCACAAGGCCAGACAACTGTGCAAACTCCATTGAGAGAAAAAAAAATCCTCCTCAGCACCCAGAGAAAAAGAGGGATAAAATGCAACAAACAGAGAAAAAAAAAATTCTGACAACTTCCTTTTTTCTTTTTTCCTTTTACTATTTTTCCCTTCTGTTGAGTACCATATAATTTTCAGTTTGGCCGGTGATACTGTTATGATTTGGTAGCTGAGGAGAGCAGGCAAAAACGGCAATACACCAGAGAGGTTGGAATCTACTGGATTGCAGTACCCTGACTAACCACCACAACTAAAGGCAGCCGTGGAGCGTTCCTACGTTGGTCCTAGATGCCTCGTCACAGCCTGAGAGGTTAACTACACCTAAAGATAGAAAAATGAAAGCTATCTGCCCCGGAGCAGATCCCCAAAGAACATAGGAAGCCCTCAAACATGCAATGGCGGTTAGACAAGAGAAAATACAGACACAGACAGAAAATAGTATGAGCAAACGTTGGGGCCCAATCTACCTGGACAGAAAAGGATAGGAAGGACACTTACTGCAATCCAAAAAACCCTAAAAAATACCAACTCTACTAATTGCAAAAACACCTGAGATCACACGACCTCTATCACCTAAATTAGTTCTCTGGTGTCACAAAACCAAGCCGCAGCCACTGAAAAAACTGCAAAAGGCAAAAAAACAAACAACAGTGGCTCAGATAAACTGAGAGGAGCACAAGCCCCCGGAGGGGACCTGGCTGACCTCCACAGAAGTGCAGGGAACAATGCAAAAAGCAAGCACAAAAATAAAAGCAGAAAATATCTTATCTGATAGCAGAAGATGCAGGCAAGACTCAGCAAGCTTCCAAGTGAACCAGGAACCACAGTTGAGACAAGAACAATTGATCACCCGGAACCATGATGGGAGGGAACCTCCCTTATATAAGACCAGTCTGTAACTCCTGATTGCCAATCTTCATTGAATGGTTCAGTACTGTCTGTAACCACCAGAGGGAGCCTCTGCTCAGAATTCATTTCTAACACATTCACAACAGTCCACCCATACACCCAGGTCTTTTTCAGTGACAGTTTTGCCCAGTGTTTTACAATTAAGCACATAATTATACATCTTGTTTGTTCTACCCAAGTGCATGACCTTGCATTTATCCCCATGGTGCTGTACATGAGAAGGGGTTACATATAAAATTCAGATATAAATTACAATAAACAAACTAACAATGACACACTGGTTTAGAAGGGAGAGGGCCCTGTCCCTCTGACTCTACAATCTACAAGATAAGGCCAGAGTCACACTAGAGAGAAATACGGACGAGTGCAATGGGAGAAAAAATTACATTGCACTCGGACCAATGTCAATCTATGGGGCAGCTCCCAGCATCCGATTTTTTCTCGTCCGTTTTATACGTGTGAGAGAAATCGCAGCATGCTGCGATTTGCACCATATTACAGCCGAGACTCACCAATGCAAGTCTATAGGTGCGTGAAAACATTGGATTACACACGGACCACACGTGTGATTTGCGAGAAATACACACCGGTGTCCTTTAGAAAAGCCAGCAATTCATCCCCGGCTATACTGACAGGTTTAATAAAGAATGGAAAGAATAGATATATACACATAGAATACACATACATATATATATATATATACATGTCATTGTGACATATATATACATATTCATATGTATATATATATATATATATATATATATATATATATATATATATATATATATACTGTATATTTATAGTTCATGCACTTCTACATAGCAGAATAGTTAATAATTCAATTGCCGGCTTCTGTAAAATCATTACAGAACCCGACATGAAATGACACATGGTTTACATACAGTAAACCATGTCATTTCATGTAGTTTGATATATGGTTTTCACTAATAATTAGATGAGTGTATGTGTGCAAAATTTCCTACATGTATGTGTTAATTTAATGTGTAAATTCGTTGAAAAAAAATTTAGTGTAGGAAGCTTAATTGATTGTTTCCCACGCTATTCAGTTCACTTCAGGTCAGCTGGGGACTCTGCACAGCAACAGTGACGTCAGAGGGAGTACCCGGCTGACCTGAAGTGAACTGAATAGCATGGGAAACAATCAATGAAGCTTCCTACACTAATCAGTTCATCTCCTGTCAGCTGCAGAGATGAACTCATTCATTCGGGGAGTTTACAGCAGGGCTGGTCGTATTAGCAGCGGTCCCTGCTGTAAACCTGTTAACCCCTTGTGATGGATTGCAGCGGGAAACCTGACTGAGCACCAGAGAGGTATAGATATTGTTGCTTTATTATTTTATTTTTATTACAGGAGAACAAGGGATTCAGATGGATTACAAGTACAATAAAATATGGTCAAAAACTATGTGTATTTATTTCATGATAATAATTTTAAACTAATGTGTGTTTTTTTAACCATTTAATGCAATATGATTAATAGTGGATAGTTGTCTAATTGACAACTCTCCATTATTAACCCGGCTTAATGTCACCTTCCAATAGCAAGGTGGCCTTAACGCATTATTAACCCATTAGTCACCGCTAAAGGCTATGGGAATAGATGGACTAAGTGCAAGAAAAGATCCATCTAATAATAGATGTGCCTTTTCTGGGGTGGCTGGGGGCAGATGTTAGTAGCCGGGGGGGCACAAAAAAATGCTCCCTCCCTAGGCTATTATCTGTCTTCAATCACTGGCTTTCCCTGTCTGGTGGAGAAAATACTGCTGGAGTCCACGCATTTTTTTTCAACGAATTTACACATTAAATTAACACATCCATTTAGGAAATTTTGCACACATACTCTCATATAATTGTTAATCAAAACCATATATCAAACTACATGAAATGACATGGTTTACTGTATGTAAACCATGTGTCATTTCATGTCGGGTTCTGTAATGATTTTACAGAAGCCGGCAATTGAATTAGTGGCTATTCTGCTATGTAGAAGTGTATGAACTATAAATATATATATATGTGTCTCAATGACATATATATATATGTATTCTATGTGTGTATATGTATTCTTTTTGTGATTTAAAAACTATCATTTGTATCCATTATATGTCGGTTTTGCAAGCCGGTGAGAAAATCTCGCCATACGGATGACACACTATATTTTGATGCGAGGAAATTGCATCCTCGCATTGCACACGGATGACATACGGATCACTATTCAGGGAACTTTTCTGCGTATTACTGCCATACAATACGGTCCGATTTTTTTATACGTTGTGTGTGACTCCGGCCTAATGGTGAGTAAGACAATAGGTTGGGGGTTGCAGCAGCTCTGTTGGTGGTGAGGTGACAGCTGGATTATTGCACGCTGTAAGCTTTTTTGAAGAGTTGAGTTTTTAAGTCCCATCTTAATCTTCTCGACCTATGAAATATAGGTACGACATAGGCCGTGTATCCCCCTGTGATGCGGACTCCGGCACTTAGCCTAGATTTTTTACGGAACATAACAGCTGATCAAATCAGCTGTCATATGCCCCTGACAGCCGATAGCAGCTTCTCCTAAGAAGACTATTGAAGCAAATAAAAAGTAAAAAAAAAGTTTTTAAAACAATTAAAAATAATGAAAGTTCAAATCACCCATGTTTTTCCCCATTCAAAAGAAAATAATAATAAAAAACTAAATACACATATTTGGTATTCCTGACTTCAGAAATGCCTGATCTATAAAAATAATTAATCTGAACGATAAACAGCTTAAGGCCTCATACTCACTGGTGCCGAAAACGGATGAAAATCAGACGATAAAAAATCGGATGCAAATCTGACCAATGTTAGTCAATGGGTGAGTTCTCATTAGCGATTTTTTTCTCATCAGATATTGGTGTGAGAAAAAAATCGCAGCTTGCTGCGATTTGATGCGATTTTGGGATGAAAATTGCCAATGCAAGTCAATGGGTGCGATTAAAAAACGAACAGCACTCGCACCATGCAAGTGCTGTCCGATTTATATGCACCAGTCTCCTTTGAAAAGCCGGTAATTCATCCCCGGCTACTGTAAAATCACACTGACAGCTCACAAAACAGTAGATACATACACATAGAATACATATATATATATATATATATACACATGTCATTGTAACACATACATATATATATATATATATTTATAGTTCTTACACTTCTACATACTGTAATAGCCGCTAATTCAATTGCCGGCTTTTGTGAAATCACAGAAGCCGACATGAAATGATACATTGTTTCCACACAGTTAACCATGTCATTTCCTGTATTTTGATATATGGTTTGAACTTACAATTACATGAGTGTATTTGTACAAAATTTCAGACATGTAGGGGTTAATTAAAGGTGTAAATTCGTTGAAAAAAAATGCGTGGGCTCCCGCTGTATTTTCTCCACCAGACAGACAAAGCAAGCGAGTGGGGGCAGATAATAATAGCCTAGGGAGGGTACATTTTTTTTCCCCCCTGGCTACTAACATCTGCCCCCAGACACCCCAGAAAGGGCAAATCTATAATTAGATTCGCCCTTTCTGGCACTTTGCCCGTCTATTCCCATTGCCCTGTAGCGGTGGCGAATGGGTTAATAAGGCGTTAATGTCACCTTAGTATTGAAAGGTGACCTTAAGGCAGGTTAATAATTGAGAGCTGTCAATTAGACAACTATCAATTATTAATCCTATTGAAGTAAATAAAAAAACACAAACACACTTTAAGAATAAATAATTTTAATGAAATCAAAACACATATTTTTGACCATCTTTTATTTCACTCTTAATCCGTGCGAAGCCCTTGTTCTTCTAAAATAAATATGAAATAATAAAACAACATTATTCTTACCTATCTGGCGATCTGTCACGTCCCACGATGTAATCCTTCACAAAGGGTTAACTAGCAATCAGATAAGCAGCGCAAGTAATCCTGCGTGCTCATCTGATAGCTCCTGAATGAATGAGCTTATCTCCTGCCGACAGGAGAGGATGTGATTCATGAATGAAGCTTAATTGATTGTATCCACTTTCACCTTAGGTCAGGTCACTGAAGTGAAAGTGGCAATAAATCAATTAAGCTTCATTCATGAATCTATTCCTCTTCTTTCACTGGGAGAGTAAGTTATTCATTCAGGGGGTAAGAGCTCAGCAGACAGCATTATAGCTCTCTGTGAGCTCTAACCTGTTAACCCTTTCTGATGGATTACAGCGTGGGACCTGACTGTACATCGGATTGGTAAGAATAATTTTGCTTTTTTATTTTATTTTTATTACAGGAAATGGTTTTAGCAGGAAAATAAAATATGGTCAAAAACTGTGATTATTTCATTAAACTTATTTTTTATTAAACTGTGTGTGTTTGATTTTTGTATCATACAATAGGATTAATAATTGATAGTTGTCTAATTGACAGCTCTCAATTATTAACCTGCCTTAAGGTCACCTTTCAATACTAAGGTGACATTAACGCCTTATTAACCCATTCGCCACCGCTACAGGGCAATGGGAATAGACGGGCAAAGTGCCAGAAAGGGCGAATCTAATTATAGATTTGCCCTTTCTGGGGTGTCTGGGGGCAGATGTTAGTAGCCAAGGGGGGCACAAAAAAAATGTACCCTCCCTAGGCTATTATTATCTGCCCCCACTCGCTGGCTTTGTCTGTCTGGTGGAGAAAATACAGCGGGAGCCCACGCATTTTTTTTCAACGAATTTACACCTTTAATTAACCCCTACATGTCTGAAATTTTGCACACATACAATTACACAAGTGTAAGTTAAAAACATATATCAAAATACATGAAATGACATGGTTAACTGTGTCTAAACAATGTATCATTTCATGTCGGCTTTTGTGATTTCACAAAAGCCGGCAATTGAATTAACGGCTATTACAGTATGTAGAAGTCTAGGAACTATAAATATATGTATATATATATGTCACAATTACATATATATATATATATATATATATATATATATATGTATTCTATGTGTGTATATGTATTGTTTCTATTCTTCATTAAAGCTGTCAGTGTGATTTTACAGTAATGCCAGGGATGAATTAGCGGCTATTATACTATGTAGAAGTGTATGACCTATATATATTATATATATATATATTAGATGTATATATATATATATATTATATATATAATTATTTGCTTTTTGTGAAATTTTTTTTGTTACAATGTGATTTTTACATGACTTTTTACATAGAGATAACTGCTCTATGTAAAACTTCATGTTAAAATCGCATTGCATACAGATGGAAAACTGATGGAAAACTGACAGAAAAAGCATGGTGCGATTTAAAATCGCATCAAAATCGCATGCCTTTTTACAACAAATGTACCGTTTTTTTCCTGCAGAAAACGGACCGATTTTTTTCCAGCCAGTGAGTATGAGCCCTAATAAGAAAAAAATCAAAATGCCAGAATTACGTTTTTGTTTACCACAACATTGCAGTAAAATGCAATAACAAGCAATCAAAACATCGTATATACCCTAAAATGATATTAATAAAAACATCAGCTTGACACACAAAAAATAAGCCCTCACCCAGCCCAAGAATTCGAAAAATGGAGACGCTACTGGTCTCGAGAAATGGCGCCATTTTTTTTCTTTTACAAACTTTGGATTTTTTTATCATATAAATAAAAACAACCTATACATGTTTATTATCTACAAACTTGTGATGACCTAGAGAATCATAATGGAAGGTCAGTTTTAGCATTTAGTGAACATGGTGAAAACAAAACAATTGTGAAATTGCACTTTTTTTGCAATTTCACCGCACTTGGAATTTTTTTCTACCATTTTCCAGTACAATATATGATAAAATCAATGATGTCATGAAAAAGTTCAACTCGTCTTGTAAAAATCAAGCCATCACATGGCCATATTGATGGAAAAATAAAAAGTTATGTCTCTGAGAAGGGGAGCAATAAACATAAATGCAAAAATGGAAAATCCCAAGGTCATGAAGGGGTTAAAGCTCAGAATGTGGTGGATATTTGGATGTGTTGAGGCAAAGAATTCCAGAAGATGACACTCGGGAGAAATTTTGGATGCCATTGGGTGAGATGAGAAACGTTTGAGTTTGGATGAGAGAAGAAGGTCCTGGGAGGACCGGAGATGATAAAAGTGTTTTTCAGTAGATCTTATGTAGTGCACAGTATGTGCCATTTGTTCATTAGGCCAACTTTTTTTGCATATTACTCTGAAGCCATAAACTTTCCCTATTAAACATTTGTTTGTAAGTATACATATACATTTCAAGTAAACAAGTTGTACTTTTAAACTAAATTGACATAGATCAGAGCAATGCTTTTCTTGTGATATTTTGCTAACATTCCCAGTAGTAATGCTACTTTTCTACAGCTAGTCTCAAAATCTTAAGCAACAGAATAAATTCTGTAAGTAAAGTGTTTCCTGCAAACTGTGAGCTCTGGAAAGGAAAGGAAAGGAAAAGGTTAAAATAGCATTCTAATAAACTCAAGTCCATGCTCCCGTGTAACAAAAACTTTTTTACACTTTTTTTTAGGCAGGAAATTCACTGTATATAACAGCAAATTGGATGTAATTTCCTGAAGACTCACACTCATTGTGCATTTTAAGATGCTGTTTACCTTTTTTTTGGTGCATTTTATAGACTTCTATTGGGAGCTGTGTATACATAAATGCAGAATCTCAGTGTTTATGCATTAAAAAATACTTCTTTATATCTGCACCACAAAGGCATCAAAGAGTAGAAAATGCTGAAAAAAGTGCAGTAAAAACACTGCAGAGTAGATAGATTCCTATTGAATACTTTTGTGCAGATACCTGAATAAAAGTTTATTGGAAGAAAAGTAGAGTTTTTGCAAGTCAGAATATGGTCTAACAAGCCCAATATCAAACCCATATGTCTACTACCACCTGTTTATGTTGCATTGTCTTGAAAAAGGATGATCTTGATATGGTCTTACAACACTTTATTTCAGCAAATCATAAAATCTTTTAAGCTTCAGCATTTTTATAGAGAAGTGGAGAAAATGATAATGTTCTCCATTCTGTCATCACCTCTTTGTTTTGGTCAAAAGTGATTTTCCACATTTATTCATAACTACTAGATTTCAGCGAATATTTTTAGAAACAATCGCCAAATCCGAATTTGCCACATTTGTGCCATATTGTTACCCTATTTGTGCCGAATTTATGTTTGATGATCTTCTCCGAACATACTTGTTCATTTCTACTCCCATTGACTCCAATTACGTTTGGCTATGTTAGGCAAATATTGGAAAAACCATATTCGCTGGCGAACGTAATCCGAACCAAATTTTTAAAAATTTGCTCAACTCTAGAATCAGAACTGTTTTTAGACTTGTCAGGTGCTACTAATAGTGGTTAAAACTAGTTTTCCTTTTTATATTTAAGCCTTGTGGATTGTAACTTTTGACCTAATTTTTCTCCACCCATTTTGGCCAATTCCATGGTGCTGAGTTTTCTTGACCATTGCTGTCTGTGTGGCCAGGCATTGTGTGATGGGTAGAGTTGAGCGATACTTTCCGATATCCAAAAGTATCAGAATCGGAATGGTATCGCCGATACCCAAAAAATATCGGCGATACCGATACCGGAAGTCCAATGTAAGTCTATGGGAACAAAATATCGAAATTAAAAAAACCCCATTCTTGCCTTGTAGGTTAATTGTACATGAAGGAAAACAACAAAGAGTAATGTAGAATGTATTGGGGGAGGTTGAGGAGACATTAAAGGCATAGATGTTTAACCCAATCCAATGGAATAGCATTAATTTTTTTTTTTAGGAAATACGTTCGGATTGATGAAGAAATTGACAATGTTGTTAACCTTTTTTCTATTTTGGCAAATATGTATGTTTCACAACTTCCATGCTCTTCACCTTTTTAACTTTTGCCACACTTTCTCCTTCATAATCTTCAGCAGCATCATCTTTGTCATCAAATTATTCTTCATCTTCACCTTCTTTATCTTCTTCTAAAACTTCTTGCTTTTCATCTTTTTGTTAACATTACTCATATTGTTCTTTTTAAACTATTATTCTTCTTCATATTATAGTCCTTCATCTTCTTCATCATATTCTTATTTGTGACAGAGATTCCTGTACTTGTAATCTGTAAAAGTATGATTTTTTCATCGTTCCGTTCTTGCTGCCACAAAAGATTTAAATTACAACAGTATTTGTCCGTGTTCAGTTTAGCCTGCAGCATCAGGCATTTACCAGGGGCACCACGAGGAGGAACGGACTCACCCCATACACTGCTTAGTCTTCTTCTGCTTATAATTTAGAGCATATATTTTGCTCTTCATTTTGGTCTTATACTTCATGTTCTTCTGCTTTTAGATCTTCTGCTTATTGTTCTTGTGTCTCTTGTTCTGTATCTTGTATTTGTAGCACAACCTTGTACCAGCTGATGTTACTGGGACACGGTTACTAAGCAGGAGGTACCTGTGCTCCAAAGCACTACCAAGGACCTGCAGACGTTGCTGGAACTCGGATACCGAGATGGAGGCACCTAGGCCAAAGGCACTGCGGAGAACCAGTTGACGGTACTGGAACCCGGACGGGTAGCAGAAGGTACAAGAGCCAATGCAAGTAACGAGGACCAGCTGACTGTGCTGGAACCCAAGGGGCAGCAGAAGGAAAAGAGCCAATGGCACAACCGAGGACCAGCTGACGTTACTGGGACACAGTTACTAAGCAGGAGGTACCTGTGCTCCAAAGCACTACCAAGGACCAGCAGACGTTGCTGGAACTCGGATACCGAGATGGAGGCACCTAGGCCAAAGGCACTGTGGAGAACCAGTTGACGGTACTGGAACCCGGACGGGTAGCAGAAGGTACCCATGGAAATTTAAGTTGACAGGCCGCGAGCCGTCTGCAGTTACCGAATCCCACAGTACTACAGTGGGTGATTGTCCTATTGTCACAACGGAAACAGCCTTTATTTGCATATCCCGCAGCACACATAGGAAGCACCTAAACTCCAGGCACCATAGAGTCGGGTAACCCGACCACAACACGACAGGACAACTTATTGGAGGCTAAGTGACGTTTACACTGACAGGAAACAGATGGCGTGCTGTAACCAGTCTGGGCAGGAGTGAGTACCCGTGCCAATGACACTTCCGAGCAACAACTGTCGGTGTTGGAGCCCAGGGATGAGAAGAGAACTGGTTGGAGGCAGCAGGACTTTTTGCCGTTCACACAGCAGGGGAACAGCTGACATTACTGAACCCCAGTAACACAGGAGCAAGTGTTAACTGTGCTAACAGCACTTCCGAGCAACAACTGGCGGTGTTGGAGCCCAGGGATGAGACGACAACAGGGTGGAGGCAGCAGGACATTTTGCCGTTCACACAGCAGGGGAACAGCTGACATTACTGAACCCCAGTAACACAGGAGCAAGTGTTGACTGTTCTAACAGCACTTCCGAGCAACAACTGGCGGTGTTGGAGCCCAGGGATGAGAATAGAACAGGGTGGAGGCAGCAGGACTTTTTGACGTACACACAGCAGGGGAACAGCTGACATTACTGAACGCCAGTAACACAGGAGCAAGTGTTGACTGTGCTAACAGCACTTACAGGCAACAACTGGCGGTGTTGGAGCCCAGGGTCAAGGAGGATGTTTAAATACTAGATCAAGTAATTTCCTTGTTACCTGTCAATTTTAAATGTCTATACTTCAAACAAGAGAAAGATAACCTTTACTACCATAAGATGATGATTTCATTTAAACTAATATCTAGATAAAGAATTGACAAACATAAACACATACATTAACATGTTGAACAGCAATGCAAACTACAAAATAAATTAGTTAAGGAATCTGCTATACGGTTGTACATAAAAGCATACAAGTACATATCTGAATCCATTAATGATGGATAAGTAACAGTATGTACACCATTTTTATTGTATAGACAATGAATGTCTGACTTCAAAACATCATCAGCATTACAAGTTATCTGTGACATTACTAAAATGTTACATTTGCTGAATAATGTCACTAAACAGTTTATACAAAATTATATGGTGTACAATAATAAATTATATTGTGGTACCGTGTTAGCCAGAAAAATCGATGTGAATACTTTTCCATTCAATTATGACAAGAGCATTCTTAAGGTGATACCTTTATTGGCTAACCAGAAAATTATATGTTCGCTAGCTTTCAGAGCTCAAGGCTCCTTCTTCAGGCAAGATTAATCATAGAATGACTTTGATTAGTGAATGTGATAGGCCACTGTGAACAAATGTGTTTTGAGGGAGCGCCTGAAACCATCCAAATTGCGGATAGTCCTAATTTCTTGGGGTACAGCATTCCAGAGGATTGGCGCAGCGCGGGAGAAGTCTTGGAGTTGGGAGTGGGAGGTACGGATTAGTGCAGAGGTTATTCGAAGGTCGTTTGCAGAGTGCAGCAGTCGGTTAGGCCGATAAATATAAATGAGGGAGGAGATGTAGGGGGGTGCTGCACTGTGGAGAGCTTTGTTGGTGAGAACCAGTAATTAGAATTGGATCCTATAATGAATGGGCAGCCAGTGTAATGAGTGGCAAAGGACTCTATGAAGGACATGTGCCACGTTTTGCGTGCGTTTGATGAGTCAACGCAGATGGCGAGTGCAGATGATGCACTAGTCAGCCTGACTGTCCCCCTTATCTGCCTGCTTCAAAAACACTGCAAGCACTAAGGCATGAGGTTTTGGAAGAGGTGGAGGATGAGGAGTCACAAATTCCAGCACCTTCTGGACAGTCAGCGCAACGTGGTTCCTCACAAAGGGCTGGAGGACTTTCAAAGTACCATGCTGTATCAACAATTGAACCTCCAGAGTCGCTGTCTATATTTTCATAACCAATCCAAACTTTTAATGTATTTACAAAGCACATAATGTACAGTTTTTATCTATCCTTTTGTAATGCTATTATGTTTCCATAAACTGATGTTACAGAATTATGATACAATGTTTTTAAATTTTGAGTTTTAAATTTTGTAAATTTTTATGTATTTGAAGGACTTTGTGAGGAGGATGAGGAGGAGTCAATGGAGGAGGAAGACATCGCTCCAGAGGGAGGTAGACAATGCTCTAGTCAGTATGTAGACCAAGGGTGGGGTGATGCACAGCAGGCAGAGATGACGCCTCTTGCAGGGGACAACGTTTCTTGGCCAGTTGGGAGTCTGCAGCACATGGTTGATTTCATGCTGCAGTGCCTGAGAAACGACCGCCGCATCGAACACATTCACACCACGTCTGATTATTGGGTGTACACCCTCCTAGACCCTCGCTACCGGGACAACTTACAAAGCCTCAGCACACCGTTGAACCGGGAGCGTAAAATGCAGAAGTACCAAGACACACTGGTGCAATCCATAATGTTCTCCATTACAGCCGAGAGCACTGCTGCTGCTACTGCTTTACAAAGCAGCTCTGTGCGTCGAGGCAGTGGAGACAGCTCTGCAACAAGAGGGAGCACAAGCAGCGCCTCTGCACAGGGCAAGACCAGTATGTTCCAAATGTGGCGAAGTTTTGTGGCAGCGCCACCAATGTCTACACCATCCGAGACGGCTCCAGTCAGCAGGAGGCAACATTTCCGTAAGATGGTGACAGACTACATGTCTTGCTCTCTGAGTGTACTCCCAGATGGCTCTTCCCCATTCAAGTTTTGTGTCTCTAAACTGGATACATGGCCAGAGCTTAGCCAGTATGCATTGGAGGTGCTGGCTTGCCCTGCTGCCAGTGTATTATCGGAGCGCGTCTTTACTGCTGCAGGCGGTGTACTAACAGACCGTTGCATGCGACTATCCTCCGATAATGTAGAACGGCTTACTTTTCTGAAAATGAACTAGGCATGGATCTCGCCTGAATTTGCCTGTCCGGTTTCAGATTAACTAACTGTTTGGCAACATTTTCCATGTCTCCTGTTATGTTCATCTTTCTACCACCTGAGCTATACTCACTGGGCTACAACACTGCCAGTTGCTGCTCAGAAGTGTCGTGTCCACAGACCAATACACAAGCTATAGTGATAGTGGGGTTCAGTAACGCCTGCTGTTCCCCTGCTGTGTGTCTGACAAAAATTAATGCTGCTAACTCCAAATTAAAGTTCAAATTAAAGTTCAAACATCTCATACTAGGCCTCAGGCTACACCCTCCTTGACCCTGGGCTCAGAAGTGTTGGATGCACAGATCAAAACAATCGATGATGTGTTTGTGGGGTTCAGTAACGCCTGCTGTTCCCCTGCTGTGTGTCCGGCAAAAATTACTGCTACCTAGCTACACATGTTGAAAAAAACATGACATGTTAAAGTGACTAGTGCTACACATAGATATCAGGCTACACCCTTATTTCTAAGCTGTAAACAAGTGAAACGTCACATTTAAAACCATTCAATGATTACTGTTGGTAACAAATCTGTAACTAAATAATTGTGACATATTATGGCAGATATCCACATGTCTAACACAAATGCTAACACAAAAGCATACTTATGCTATAGGGTACTGATGGTGAACCTTCTCACTCCATAACTTTGACAAATCCAACTCACATCATGCCTCAAATGCTGCAATGTTGGAAGTGCATAATGTGGGTTGAACTTTGACAACAGCTGCAGTACGAAGGTTATCCTGTGTTCTTGGCTTTTAAATAAAAGCATACAAGTAAATATAATAATACATTGTTGATTAAGGGACGTAATGTACACCTGTAATATTGTGCAAACAATGGATGTAGGACTATTCCTCTTCAACATATATTCAACTTATATTTGTATCATTTGAAAAAATACATATTTTAGTTCAAAATTAAAAACCCATGTTCACTAGCTGTGAAAGGCCCCTTTGTGTACTTCTATAGTGTTTGAAACCAATGTATTGTTTACGGATGGAAGCACGTCACAGTAATAGATTTGAATTATTTGAAATAGAATGTAGCAGCACCAATTCGAGAAAAATGTGAAGGATGAGGCAGTGAGACACGCTCAGCAGAGTACACGCAGCGGTGGTTGAAGTAAGTGGAGCGGGATCTACACTCCTACCAAAAATTTAAACCTCAGACTAGAGTGAACAGTGAACACAACTGTTCACTTTGCTGTGAAAGGCCTTTTTGTGGACTTCTATTATGTTTGCAAGCAATGTATTGTATTTTGATGGAAGAGCGTCACACTAATAGATTTTAGTAAATTGAAAATAGAATAAAGCAGCACCAATTTTAGAAAAATGACAAGGATGAGCCAGTGACAGACACTCAGCAGAGAACACGCAGCATTAGTTGAAGAAGTAACTGGAGCGTGATCTGCATTTAAAAAAAAAATACCTCACAGACTACAGTGAACACTGAAACACAACTGTTCACTATCTGTGAAAGGCTCCTTTCTGTACTTCTACAGTGTTTGCAACCAATGTATTGCTTACGGATGGAAGCGCATCACACTATAATTTCTATTGAATGGAGCAGCTAGAATTACACTAACGAAAAAAAAAAGAGTCTGTGAGTGACACGTGCAGATGCCTACAGCGTTGCATACAGAGCAAACTGCAGCATCACCTGCACTCACACACACCTTGCAGAGCTGTTAAAACAACACTGCAGGCAAAAGGAAGCTTTACACAGCCGGTGGTAAACTAGCCTGCCTAAAGCACAGTACACAAAATCGCAATCTCTAACTGTCCCTCAGAGTCAGCAGAGCAGCGTTCTGTCCCTAACTGAGTTCACAGCACAGTGACGCTAAAATGGCGGCGGCACCTTTTATAGTGCATTCTGACATCATTTCAGCAGCCAATCACAGCCATGCCATTAGTTAAGATGACCGCAGCAGTACAGGATGTGCCCACACTTCGTAGGATTCCTCATTGACTGACTAAAATCACAGTGCCTCTCAAAGAATTATGGGAACTTCCGATTCCAGTATACGATATAGGAAAAATATCGGAACTAAGTATCGGAATTCCGAAACAGCGAATATCGGCCGATACCCGATACTTGCGGTATCGGAATGCTCAACACTAGCCGCAAGCCGTCTGCAGTTACCAAATCACACAGTCCTAGAGTGGGTGCTTGTCCTATTTTCACAACGGAAAGAGCCTTTATTTACATATCCCACAGCACACATAGGAATCACCTAAACTGCAGGCACCATAGAGTCGGATAACCGGAATGCAACATGACAGGACAACTTATTGGAGGCTAATTTACGTTGACACTGCCAGGAAACAGCTGTGGTGCTGTAAACAGGGTGGGCATGAGTCAGTACCCGTGCCAATTACTTACGAGCAACAACTGGTGGTGTTGGAGCCCAGGGATGAGAGGAGGACAGGGTGGAGGCAGCATGACTTTTTGTCGTACACACAGCAGGGGAACAGCTTCCATTACTCAACCCCAGTAACACAGGAGCAAGTGTTGACTGTGCTAACAGCACTTACAGGCAACAACTGGCGGTGTTGGAGCCCAGGGTCCAATGCATCGACTTCAATTGCTTCTACCTCCTCTCAGTAACACAGCACTGTTGATCAACCATCTGTCTCTTCACCGCCTGCCAAATTGTGTGAACAGTTGTGTGCAGTGTTCACTGTAGTCTGAGGTTTTCCTTTTTGGAGTGCAGATCACGCTCCAGTTAGTTCTTCAACCACTGCTGGTTGTAGTCTGCTGAGCGTGTGTCACTGGCACATCCTTGAAATTTTTCTCTAATTGTTGCTGATCCATTTTATTACAAATAAATAAAATCTATTAGTGTGACGCACTTCCATCCGTATACAATACATTTGTTGCAAACACTATAGAAGTACACAAAGGGGCCTTTCACACCTACTGAACAGTTGTGTGCAGTGTTCACTGCAGTCTCTGCGAAATAACCACACTTAGGCCTTATAACTTTTCAGACTTTCTTTATCAATCTACCAAGATGAAGAAGGCAGGGAGTAAGGCACGTGGTCGTGGCCGTGGAGTTTCTTCAGGGAGAGGACGTGGGGATTCTGTGGCTGCTGCGGCCCCCAGTGACACAGCATCCACCAGTTTTCCCCGTGAGCGTTCCTTTATGCGCACTTTTGTAGGAGCTCGGAGTACCCCCCTGCTGCGGGAAGAACAAATTGAAGCCGTTGTTGGTTGGATGTCAGCCAATGCATCGACTTCAATTGCTTCCACCTCCTCTCAGGACCACAGCACTGTTGAGCAACCATATGTCTCTTCACCGCCTGTCAAATTGCCCAGGCAGTCAGAGAGTTCTGTACAGGAGCCAGCTGAGTCTCTGCTTCTGTTCTCAGAATCTGCTGGTTTGCAAACAGGGGCACAGCCAAGCAGCATTCTGGAATGTGAAGAAGAGGGAGTATGCAGTGATGCGCAACAGCTGTGTCTCTCTGAATCTGAAGAGGCGGGTGAGACAGTGCCGATGGTCAGCACACCGCAGAACGCATCTGATGATGATGAGACTCAGGTGCCAGTTTCTGTTGAGCATGGTGGTGGCCAGACCACCCAACAGCAGCAGGTGTTGTAAGAGGTTAGTGGAGATGATGAGGTCCAAGACCCAACATGGCGTGAGGAACAGGAAGGTGGTGGCAGCAGCTCTGAGGAAGCGATTGCCCCAACGGTACAAACAGGAGGGAGAGTTAGGCTGCATACTCTGTTGCCTGTAGCCTCCATTTTGGCACCTGTTCGGATTTCTCTTCCAAAAGTCTAAATGGACGCTCCCAGGACTTGCACTGCGTGGTCCTTTTTTCACACACTTGCAGATGATATTTGCTATGTCAAATGCAAGCTGTGTAATCAAAAAGTAAAAAGAGGTAAAGTGTCAGTAACCTCAATACCACAAATATGTCTAAAATTGTGCGTAGAAAACACGTAGTTGAGTTACAAAGACACACTGAAGATGTACAGTCTATAGAGAATCACAGCACAAGTTTAACTGCATATGTCATGGTTAAATTTGAATTTTTATTGCACACTTGATGTGAAAAAGAAAATAGCTATGAGACGACTGACTGACGTTTTGGGCAACGCAGTGGCCTTTATCAAATAGTCGCTGGAAGAGATAGAAAAATTTACAGTCAATGACAATGTATAATATATACAATATGTACATAGGGTGAAGAATATATATACATAGGAATTAGGCAACATGTTAAACATTTGGGTGATACTGTAGAACACGGAGAATTATCCCTCTAGGGTATGCGGGTGGATAATGTAGTTTTTTGTTGATTTTTGTGAGTGTGTAGAAAACAGGGGTGATGGGGTATTGAATATTAAGGAATGTCATAGTCTTACAGTCTATGGTGATCAATTAAAGATGTTTTGTCAGGATACGATCAATTTTTTGACAGATGTAAAATGTAGGGTCACAATTGAGTTGTCTGTAGGTTAGGTTAACTGACAGTTGTCTATGAATTTCGGCAATAGATTGGGTCTTATTCATACTAACGATAGCACCTCTTTATCTGCTTGTTTAATAATAATGTTGGGGTTATCTTTCAGAGATTTTATGGCTTGTTTATCTGTGGGTGTCAGGTTGTGGCGTATCGGGTGTAGGCCCAATCTCGGCAAACCATCCACGACCACAGGCTCTGAATGCTGGCATTGCAAAACTCCTGTCCCTTGAAATGCTGTCATTCAGGCTGGTGGAGACTGACAGTTTACGGAACTTAATGGCATTGGCAGTCCCACAATACAATGTGCCAAGCTGATTTTATTTCAGCAGGCAAGCCGTCCCTGGTCTGCAAAACCATGTTGTTGAGGTTAAAATTAAACATGCGCTACTAAACTCCGTCAGTAGCAATGTCCACCTGACCACTGCTGCGTGGACCAGTACCCATGGCCAGGGACGATACCTTTCCCTTACTGCCCATTGGGTCAATGTTGTGGAGCCGGGTACAGATCTTGCGAGTGGCGCTGTACGTGTTCAGGCAACTACAAGGATTGCGGGAATCAAGTCTGTACACATTGACTCCTCCTTCTCCAGTTCCTCAGAAACATCGTTGCAGGAGCCGTCACGGTCTACCTCCACATGGACCCGTGAACGCTTAATAAGAATCTTTAGTTATATAGCGCCAACAGATTACGCAGCGCTTTACAGTTTAACAGTTTCAGAACACAAGTCATAAGTAAGAACATTACCAATACAATAATGAAAGCAAAATAATCCGCACATGCTCGTGAGAGCTTACAATTTACAAATATGTGGGGGAGATACAAAGTACAGGTGTTTATATACAATGGTGTATTTAGAATGATGGCCCAGCCATTTTCAGGGAGTGAGGGATGGATGGAGATAGTGAATGGGCTACACACACACACAGTTACACATAGAATGACTTTGATTAGTGAATGTGATAGGCCGCTCTGAACAAATGTGTTTTGAGTGTGGAAGTAGGGCTGTTAATGGGGATGTTGAAGTCTCCAAGGATAAGGGTTGGTACTTCTGAGGACATGAAAGTGCGGCAGCCAGGCAGAGAAGTGGTCAAGGAACTGTGTGGGCGAGCCTGGGGTCCGATATATTACCGCTACTCTGAGGGAGAGGGGACGAAAGAGCCTGATGGTGTGGACCTAATAATTTGCAAAATCTTAATCTAAAATTTACATGTTACATATTTACATCTAGTATAAAACATTTAACTATTAAGCCTACTTACAGAACAAGGAAGTGTAAAAAAACTTGTGCTTAAAAAAAAAAGTGAAAATAAAATGTGAGAAGGGCAGTGTAACAAATAATTTAGGAAAAAGATAAACTAACATCAAGTGCTGTGTGCTGTGTAAGAGCCAGACACATTAACATTAAATCAGTCTGGAATAGCGGTGATTTTCTCCCCATAACCCGAGTAACATTCTGGGGAGAGGGGTGTAGAGTCAACGATCAGCAACTAGCTACGGTAGATCAAATACCTGAAAAAAAAAAAAAAGTTATTTAACATTCATAACATACATTTTATTTATAAAAAAACAAAAAAAAATTATTTAACATTCATAACATACATTGTATTTAACCAAAAAAATAACAAATTTATTTAACATTCCTAAGATAAATTTTTTTTAAAACATAAAAACTGTAATACACCGCAGGATCTTTAGTAAAAACCAGACTTACCACTGTAACCTCTTAATCCTTGCAAGCTTCAACACAACGTTGACAAGGTACACAGCAGGGGTGGTCGGTCTCCTAGACAACGAGCAAACTCCTTCATGTTGAGAGAAGCCACCATCTCCTTAGCTTTCAGGTACTTTTCTGTGGGAATGAGCTTGTCTCCAACCAGCCAGGAATATCCATTGAATGCCACACCATGGTTTGGTATTAGCACCCAGCCAGTACCAAAAGTGAAGCCAACCACAGTTCCCATTTCTCATGAACTTTATTTGATATACTGGCTGGCCAAACATTAGTTTCTCACAAAGGAGCTGAAGACCCTGAGTGGCAGTAGGTGCAAGTCTCTCCAGCATGACCTGTTTGTTAGATATTTGCCGTCTACACACCTAAAGAACATCTCTAGAATCTGCCCTTTTCTCACCATGGAAACAACAAAAACCCTCACTGTAGCATTGATCCACTCCCGCCTGGACTACTGCAATGCTCTATTACTTGGCCTCCCCATTACTCGACTATCCCCTCTCCAGTCCATCCTTAATGCAGCAGCCAGGGTCATCCATCTGGCTAATCGGTACTCGGACGCGTCCGCTCTTCGCCAGTCCTTACACTGGCTGCACATTCATTATAGGATCCAATTCAAAGTACTGGTTCTCACCCACAAAGCTCTCCACAGTGCAGCACCCCCCTACATCTCCTCCCTCATTTCTATCTATCGGCCTAACCGACTGCTGCGCTCTGCAAATGACTTTCGACTAACCTCTGCAGTAATCCGTACCTCCCACTCCCGACTACAAGACTTCTCCCGCGCTGCGCAAATCCTCTTGAATGCTCTACCACAAGAAATTAGGACTATCCACAATTTGCCTGGTTTCAGGCGCTCCCTCAAAACACATTTGTTCAGAGTGGCCTATGGCATTCAATAACCAAAGTCGTTCTATGTTTAAGTGTGTATGTGGAGCCCATTCACTATCTCCATCCATGCCTCACTCCCTCAAGATGGCTGGACCATCATTGGAAATGCACCATTATATATACACACCTGTACTTTGTATCTCCCCCACCTCATTGTAGATTGTAAGCTCTCACGAGCAGGGTCGGCTTATTTTACTTTAATTATTGTATTGTTAACGTTGTTACCTATGACTTGTGTTTTGAAACTGTTAAAGTGTAAAGCGCTGCGGAATATGTTGGCGCTATATAAATAAAGATTATTATTATTATATCAGAGGGAGAAGAGGATTGGGCCTTGACAAGGTGCCCAATTGCATCTTAAGTGTTATTGAATGTTGGAGCCAGTCCACCGTATAAAAGCAGCCATACAGTGTCCGGGTACCTGCTTGGATTTCGATCAAAATGAAGACTACTTTGATGTACATGTACACCAATTAGAGAAAAATGACAAGGATGAGGCAGTAAGACACGCTCAGCAGAGTACAAGCAGCATTGCTTGAAGAAGTAACTTGAGCGTGATCAAAATTGAATAAATTAAAATCTCAGACTACAGTGAACACAACTCTTAGCTGTGAAAGGGGTTTTTGTGTCCTTCTACAGTGTTTTCAACCAATGTATTGGATACGGATGGAAGCACGTCACACTATAATTTCAAATGAATTGAGCAGCAAGAATTACACTAAAGAAAAAAAAAAAAAAGAGTGTGAGAGTGACATGTGCAGATGCCTACATACAGCGTTGTATGCCGAGCAAACTGCAGCGCGTCACCTGCACTCACACACACACCTTGCAGACCTGTGAAAAAAACACTGCAAGGCAAAAGGAAGATGTACACAGCGGTTGGTAAAGTAGCCTGCCTAAAGCACAGTACACAAAATCGCAATCTCTAACTGTCCCTCAGAGTCAGCAGAGCAGCGTTCTGTCCCAAACAGAATTAACAGCACAGTGACGCTAAAATGGCGGCTTTATCCGGCAACAATACCTTCCTTGTGTCACGGTTAGGGTAGCGTGTGTCTATTATATGAGTGTCTGTAAAATGTAACGTTACGCAGACTTATTCTGCCCTTGGGACGCAAAAAATAAGACAGCAGTAATCATTTACTGTATAAAACTCCACCTATGCGCAACAAAACAAGCACGTTCCCTCTTACGGTTCCTGCGCTGACATGTGAGTAGGGAGTTTGGAGACGTTCCTGAATTTATCCCAGGTATCCAAGCATATCAGGCCGATAGGAGAGCATTAAAACCACCCACGGTGGTGACTTAAATATGGTGAATCTAAACAGTGAAGAACTGTAGGTCGATGCGAATGAATGTGCGATCACATGACACACGTTTATAATAACCCTTGCTAGACACGAGTAACTTTGTACACATTTTGACACACCTGAACCCAGATGGCAGTGAATATTCATTCTATTCGGCGCCACATGACTCTTTAATCCAGAATAGATTATATATTGCTAGCACACGAGCTATTAAGGGGAGTGGAAGAGGCAGATGTGCACAACGTAGCTAAATATGACCATGCACCCGTATCAGTGACCCTGCCAGATATGGTGCAGATGGGGCCAAACCAAACTTGGCGCTTCCCGACCTATTTGTTAATGGATGAGAAGTTTCGACATCACGTGAAGCAATGGTGTTTTTAATATGTAAGGGATAATGGAGATACTAGGGATAGGCCGGAACTTTTATGGGCAGCAGGGAAGGGAGTAATGCGCGGGAAACTAATAGGTTATCAGACAACGCTAAAAAAGAAGATCGCGACAAACTACTCGCAGGCTAGCAGGATATTACGCGATAGGTACACGGCAAACAAGACAAGTTCATCAACACAGGTTAAAAATAGATGTAAGCAGGCTAAGGCTGACTTACACGTATGGGTATATCGACGAGAGACAAGCAGTAATAACAATTATAGAGCCGATGTATATCGTTATGGTAGCAAATGAGGGAGACTATTATCACGACTAGCGAAAGGAAATCACATTCGTCATCAACATATTACAGCGTTAACGAATAAACATGGGATCATGAACACAGACCCTCGAACCATAAACACCATTCTACAAGAATACTACTCAGACTTATATAAGGTGGAACATACGGATAGTGCGGAGGGTAACACCTTTGTAGATGGAATATGGTTACCATCCATCACAAACTATCAGCTTCTCCTTTTAAAAAAACAAATTGAGGTGACGGAAGTGACAGCGGCGATAAGTTACTTTAAATACGGGAAAGCTCCAGGACCTGACGGGTTTACAGCCAAATTATTTAAATTATTGAGTGAGGATATCCCGTCCACATTGGTACGCACCTTCAATCATATATTGGAGACAGGAGGGTTGCCCAGCCATTCAAACATGTCACACATGAAGTTGCTACTAAAACCAAACAAACATTCACATCTGCCTGGATCCTATCGTACATTCTCACTCATTGACCATTATATCAAGATTTTGTCCAGGATCATGGCAGATCTTTTGAGTAGCATTGGTCCTACGCTGATAGGGCGATCACAAGTGGCCTTTGTTTGCTACTTTGTTGGCTACTATCAGTCTCACTATGCATAACACATGTGTGCAGTGGGCAGTATTACCTTTGTCTTCGGTGGAGTAGGAAAACCCCTCTCCTATCGAAGTGTTAGTTGGGGAGATGGAAGATTTGACACCGGGACCTGAATTGTAATACTTAAATGTGACAGGTGACAAATTTGTTAAGGCGCAACTCCGCGGCCCCTACGTTAAGTCTAGCCCGTGAAAATTTACTGGTTGTCAATGGGGAACCCCAACACCCCGGGGCAGCTACAGTATTTCAACAATTAGAGCTGAACCAAGATTTGCTGTATCAGGTTTATAAAATACATGTTGAAATTTTTTAACAATTGCTGCTACCGCAGTCATATCGGAGGTTGGTAATGGACTTAACGCATGCGCATGTACTAGGGTGACATTTGTGCCAAAAGAAAACCCTACAAAGAATTATACAACGGTTTTACTTGCAGGGGGTCTATCAAGAAGTTAAATGGTATTGTAACTCTTGTCGCATGCGCCAGGTACACAGTCCTCAGCCTCATTTAGTGAGTCCCTTGGTGCCATTAAAAATTTTAGAGGTCCAGTTTGAGAGAATACCCATGGATCTGGTGTAGCCGGTTAATAAATCAGCAAGGGGTCATCAACAGGGGCAATAAAAGGGCACTGTGTGGGTCACCAGTTTTGAGCACACCCGAGTTCAAAAGAGAATTCATTGTCCAGACTGATGCGTCAGAGGTAGGTATGGGTGCCGTGTTGTCTCAGGACTGGAGCTTAACGGGGAGGAGCATCCCATTAGTTCCTGAGTCGAAAACTTACTCCATCAAAAAACAGAGACAGCATTGTAGAGAGAGAGTGCCTGTCGATAAAGTGGGCACTGGAGTCGTTGCGCTACTATTTGTTGGGGATAACATTTTGTTTTGTAAATGATCATTCCCCTGTGACCGGCAGTGTTGTAGCCCAGGGAGTAGAGTTCAGGTGGTAGAAAGATGAACATAACAGGAGACTTGGAAAACGTTGGCAAACAGTTATTTAATCTGAAAACGGACAGGCAAATTCAGGTGAGATCCATGCCTTGTTCATTTTCAGAAAAATAAGCCGGTCTACATTGTCTGAGGATAGTCGCATGCGACGGTCTGTTAGTACACCACCTGCAGCACTAAAGACGCGCTCAGATAATACACTGGCAGCAGGGCAAGCCAGCACCTCCAAGGCATACCACACATCAAATACAAATATAACAGTAATAATAATATTATTAATAAAAAATGAAATTGCACACACAGTACACAGACACAGCTCATATGTGTGTATAAGAGAGAGTGTTTCTGTGTGTAGTTCATGCCTCTAGCCTAGAAGATCAGTCTTGCTAAAATCTTTAACACTGACCCTGTTCTGTTCTTAAAATGGTGGATGCTGAACTGCTTCTCAGCCCCCTCATACACAATCATTATGTGGCACTGCTGGGCTCAGTCAGAGGCATCAGATTGAACTAGGCTGTCCTGAGTCATTCTCAATAGGACATTTTGTTCAGCAGTTCATCTAGTTCATTTAGTTCAGAGGTCACATGATGCATTTCCTATCAGCTCCTCACAGGATAGGGTGGAGAAAAACTGAACTAAATGAACTAATCTTTTGAACTAATCTTTTCAGTGAACTAGTTCATGGTGAACTAATCAACAAAATTAACTAGATTTCCCATCACTATGGTGTACACCTTGGTGGCGCTGTCACAAAACTTCGCCACATTTGTAACATACAGCTCTTCCCCTGTGCAGAGGCGCTGCTTGTGCTCCCTCTTGTTGCAGAGGTGTCTACAATGCCTCGACGCACAGAGCTGCTTTGTAAAGCAGTAGCAGCAGCAGCGCTCTCGGCTGGAATGGAGAACATTATGGATTTCAACAGTGTGTCTTGGTCCTCCAGCATTTTACGGTCCCGGTTCAACGGTGTGATGAGGCTTTGTAAGTTGTCCCGGTAACGAGGGTCTAGGAGGGTGTACACCCAATAATCTGACGTGGTGAGAATGTGACCGATGCGGCGGTCGTTTCTCAGGCACTGCAGCATGAAATCAACCATGTACTGCAGACTCACAACTGGCCAACAAACGCTGTCCTCTGGAAGAGCGTCACACTAATAGATTTTTGTAAATTTAAAATAGAATAAAGTAGCAGCAATTTTTGAAAAATTACAAGGATGAGCCAGTGACAGACACTCAGCAGAGTACACGCTGCGGTGGTTGAAGTAAGTGGAGCGGGATCTACACTCCTACAAAAAAATTAAAGCTCAGACTAGAGTGAACACTGAAACACAACTGTTCACTTGCTGTGAAAGGCCTTTTTGTGGACTTCTATTATGTTTGCAAGCAATGTATTGTATTTTGATGGAAGAGCGTCACACTAATAGATTTTTGTAAATTTAAAATAGAATAAAGCAGCAGCAATTTTTGAAAAATTACAAGGATGAGCCAGTGACAGACACTCAGCAGAGTACACGCTGCGGTGGTTGAAGTAAGTGGAGCGGGATCTACACTCCTACAAAAAAATTAAAGCTCAGACTGCAGTGAACACTGAAACACAAGTGTCACTTGCTGTGAAAGGCCTTTTTGTGGACTTCTATTATGTTTGCAAGCAATGTATTGTATTTTGATGGAAGAGCGTCAGACTAATAGATTTTTGTAAATTTAAAATAGAAGAAAGCAGCAGCAATTTTTGAAAAATTACAAGGATGAGCCAGTGACAGACGCTCAGCAGAGTACACGCAGCATTAGTTGAAGTAACTGGAGCGTGATCTGCACTCAAAAAAAAAAAAAAAAATCACA
Organism: Oophaga sylvatica; assembly: GCA_033576555.1. NCBI lineage: Eukaryota > Metazoa > Chordata > Amphibia > Anura > Dendrobatidae > Oophaga > Oophaga sylvatica. Next base: position 323,393,230 of record JARQOD010000006.1, read on the forward strand.
GACTGCAGTGAACACTGAAACACAACTGTTCACTTGCTGTGAAAGGCTCCATTGTGGACTTCTATAGTGTTTGCAACCAAGGTATTGTATACGGATGTAAGCACGTCACACTATTATTTCAATTACATGGAGCAGCAAGAATTACATTGAAGAAAAAAAAAAAAAAAGAGTCTGTGAGTGACACGTGCAGATGCCTACAGACAGCGTTGCATACAGAGCAAACTGCAGCGTCACCTGCACTCACACACACCTTGCAGAGCTGTTAAAACAACACTGCAGGCAAAAGGAAGCTTTACACAGCCGGTGGTAAACTAGCCTGCCTAAAGCACAGTACACTAAATCGCAATCTCTAACTGTCCCTCAGAGTCAGCAGAGCAGCGTTCTGTCCCTGAGTTCACAGCACAGTGACGCTAAAATGGCGGCGGCGCCTTTTATACTGCATTCTGACATCATTTCAGCATCCAATCACAGCCATGCCATTAGTGAACATGACCGCAGCAGTACAGGATGTGCCCACACTTCTTAGGATTCCTCATTGGCTGACTATAATGACATTGCCTCTCAAAGAATTATGGGAACTTCCGATTCCGGTATACGATATAGGAAAAATATCGGAACTAAGTATCGGAATTCCGATACAGCTAATATCGGCCGATACCCGATACTTGCGGTATCGGAATGCTCAACACTAGTGATGGGACTACTGCTCCCATCCGGCTGTGAATGCTGTCACATATGACAGTGACAGCATTGCCGATGATGAGATATGAGACAAATAAGAGAAGAAAGGAGTCTATATCCAAGAATGAATATTTTCTTAAAAATCACATCATTATTTTATTTTATCTATAGGTAGATGGCTAGATAGATCTGTAGATAGATAGATCTATCTTCAGATCTATCTAGCCATCTATCTTTAGATACATCTATCCATCTTTCTATAGATATATCTATCCATCCATCGATATATCTATCCATCCATCTATCAATGGAGTATGTAAAATAAGAGGTTGGACAAAGAAATGACACCACAATTCTTTTTTTTGTTAACTAATAGATCTTTATTTAGCTTACAAAAACGCATACAAATCCGCATGAAAAAAACGCATGATAAACCGCATCAAAAGCGCATAAAAAACGCATCTAAAATGGGCAGATTTTTACCTGCGGTCTCTGCCAAGATAGGAAGAATCTGCGCAGAAGATTCCAAAAGCAAATCCACAACGTGTGCACATACACTTATTCTGATTTGCACATGGAAGTCTTCAAACAGAGGCTGGACAGACATCTGTCTGAGATGGTTTAGTGAATCCTACATTGAACAGGGGGTTGGACATGTTGACCCTGGAAGTCCCTTCCAACTCTAACATTCTATGATTCTATGGTATTGAGGGCACCATACACTATATAATGATTCATAGTTCAAAGGTGCAGGAACTCCACTGTTTTTCTGCACACATTACATGCCTACCCCTCAGTGGTATTCATGAGGCCCTAAAGGCATCCTGTCCCATTGTATGGTCTAAAACTACAAGTCTGAAGTCACTCTATATGACTACAGACTTGTGAATCCTCTAACCACACACACACTGCGCACTGTGAGGATTCACCGGTGCCGGCACCACGAACAATGGTCATGTGACTTAAAGTATGCGATATGCAAACTCCCAAACACATTGCAAATAGACATAAGCAGCCTAGTTCAATGCAAGTGTATTGAATGAGGCTGGAAACTGTCAAGTCGGAATGTGGCCAGAAGTATGCATATTGCCTACTTTCTACCACAAGACCATCATTCCCAGCGCCGTCACCGGAGAATCTTTAAAGCGCATAGTGAGCATTATTTGAAGATTCAGAAGTCTGCAGTCACTCTGCAGACTTGTAGTTTAAGCGTGGATAACTCCTTTCAATATTGTAATAGGTAGTTTTTCTTGCTGAATGACAGCTAACTTTTCAAAATGTCAGATAGCACTCAGTCTTGTTATATGGTTATGTGGTCGAGCCCTTACATTGTCAGACATAGTTTTCCACATAGTAAACAAACTTTTTGGAAAATTAGCAATGCATGGAAAAAGGATGGATGCGGAACTGACACAAAATTAATGCATTAAGTAAGACAATTTGTTCTCCACTGCGCTATACACTATGATGACGTGTATAATACAGCATGCACTTGCAAAGTATCTTGTCAGCCTGCATGATGAAAAATATAACTGTACTGTTCATCAGCCTACATGTGTGCATTCACTCCACTTACGTGCGGTCACTCATAAGTGATTACCTATCTCAGCAAATCAGCATGAAATGGATATGCTTGTCACCCAAGAGGAAATGAATCTGCTCAACAGGAATTCAATCTTGATACACTGGCAAGCAATCTATTACGTTTTGGCTAAGAGTAGCCAAAATTAGCCATTTAAATATTTACCTTAAGGCTAAAAATATGAGAGTAGGATTTTTCCTGACATATATTTATTAGTAGCATGCTGCGGAAATATACCTTAATTGTATAGCACAACAATGTCAACCTTTTCCTCAGGGGATGTATGATTGTACATGTTTTGCTATCGATGACATTATTCATTCACTTTAATCTCCAGCTGTTTAAGGAAATGACATTTTCTACATAGAGCAAATCTCCATCAAAGAATGCAAAGTCAGCAGTATGCACTTTAAAATAGAAAGTTTTCTACAGCAAAAATAGCAAGAGTTCACTTTTTTAAGAATATTTCAGATTGTCAGAAGAGGAACAAAAAGTCCTCCCATAAATTGTAGCTCTCTGCTTTGAACCATTTTCAAAATATTTTACAATAAATTTGGCAGTTTGCTTATGAACAGAAGTTTTTTTTTACTGAGCCTTACGGCTTTCACACCCACTTATAGTATTATGTCAGCATTAGATGACAGGAGAAGGAGATGAGTGACAATTGGAAGACTTATTTTATACACAGCTGCAATATACAGTATCTTTATTATGAAAATAACTAGTCACATTCTGAATACAGCATTAATAAAAATATCAGTTTAAGTTAAGACCTAACTCATACTTTGGGTTGAAGCATATTTTATAATTCTGTGTCCCACAAAGCTATTCAACAGTAAAAATAAATCCACATCACTCACCCAAATAAAGATATTCTGTTATTTAGTAAAAGAGTGCATAGTCGTAATTTCCGTCAGGAGGACAAACAGCAGGGAGAATGCCACCACGTTCATATCCTTGGCAATGCGTGATCCCCAATCCAATCGAATGCAAAAACACACAAAATAATAAAAAAAAAAATACATTATAATTCATTCATAATGCATGGCATAACTATAAACAAAATTTTAGAGCCAACTTTAATAGAAAGGACGACAGGTCATTCATTCAAATCGTAAGGTCCTAAAACATCTGACTTAATTAATTTCAGCTTTACAATGAAATAATGTAGTATTTCTATCTAAACCATTTTTTTAGCTCAAAAAATATCTTTTAGAAGCAGAAAAGAAAGTCATCCCGGGTGAGTACTATGTTTTTCTTTAACATGAATAATCAATTTAGTACAGTTTTTGCTTGTAGAAATTGAATTTCTGCAGTATGTTACCGAAACATTTAACAACTTTCCAACATGAGCCGTAATAGTACACACATTCCTCCTGTTTGGTGCGGGCTCTTGCACTGAGCCTGCACCTTTCCGGGCACATGCTAACTGATCTATACAGCTGATATATGCCTGCAACAGCTGCGGGTGAAATCATGATCGACCCATGCCTGTTAACTAGTTAAATGCCGCTGTTAATCTCTGACAGCAGCATTTAACTCAACCTTACAGAAATTGATTCACTAATCCCGCCCATCAGTGACCCTGTCACATGATCGCGGATCACCAATGGGTCAGCATGACAACCAGAGGTCTGCAGCAGACCTCTTTGGTTGTCATTGCCAGATTGCTATAAGCACCACCCCGTGGTCGGCACTCATAGCAAGTGAACAATTCTGCTACACAGGCGATCTGATCATCGTTTGTGTGTAGCAGAGGCGATCAAAGTACTGCAGCTTCTAGTCTCCCATGGAGACTATTAAAGCATGCAAAAAGTAAAAAATATGATTTTAAATATAAATAAAAAATGAAAAAATATAAAAGTTCAAATCAACCCCCTTTTGTCCCATTCAAAATAAAACAATAAAGCAAAAAAATTTTTTGCTGCATTCAGAATCACCTGATCTGTCAATATAAAAAAGAATTAACATAATTGCTAAATGGCGTAACAAGAAAAAAATTTAAAACACTAGAATTACGTTTTTTTGTCGTCGCTACATTGCAATAAAATGCAATAACGGGCTATCAAAACATTGTATCTACACAAAAATTGTATCCATAAAAACGACAGCTTGGTGCACAAAAAATAAGCCCTCCCCCAGCCGTAGATCACGAAAAATGGAGATGCAACAGGTATTGGAAAATGTTGGCATTTTTTGTAATGAAATTTGTATTTTTTTATCACAACTTAAATAAAAAAGAACCTAGATATGTTTGAAGTCGGCGAACTCATAATGACCTGTCATAATAGCAGGTTATAATAGCAGGTCAGTTTTAGCATTTATTGAACATAGTAAAAAAAAAAACAACAAAAAACAACTGTACTATTTAAAAAAAGCACACACATAAGAGTAAAGTATTTTAATGAAATAAAACACAACACAGTTTTCATATCTTTATTACACGCCTAGATCCAAGCAAAGCCCTCGATCTCCTGTAATAAAAAATAAAGAAATAAAACAACCGTATACTCCCTGACCGACGCAGTCAAATTAATAACGAATGTCCCACGACGATTTCCCCTATTAAACAGTGACATGAGGTGATGTCACAGCTCTTTAGGGCCTCCCAGTGATGCACTGACAGGAGACAATGGCTCCTGCAGTGCATCAGTGAGGTTACCTGAGTTCATTCTCTCACTTTATGGCAATGCTGCATGGGAATTTTCTCACCCAGCATTGCCGGTGAGAGAATGAACGGAAGTGACCTCATTCTCTCCCGGCGGCGGAGGGATACACAGTGTATCGCAGTGGCGGTGTACATCACCCAATGTCAGTGTTCTACACCGGAGATCATCGTGAGACACTTGTTATTATCTGGACTATGGATGAAAGGTGATGTATAGGTTGTTTTATTATTTTATTTTTATTACAGGAGATCGATGACTTCGGGGATTAGGTGATTGGTGAGTATGTACTCTATGTTATGTGTTGTATGTTATGTGTATGTTCTGTATGTTATATGTTGTATGTTCTGTAATGTAATGTAATGTATGTTTTTTTTTTTGTTTTTTTGCATTCAACACATTAGCCGGATGATGGGACTACTACTGTCCCATCATTGGCTAATGTGTCAGTCACTGTCAGTGCAGCAGGCATAGCCGGATGGGACTTGTAGTCCCATCGGACGATGCCTGTATACACATACAGACACACACATACACACACAGGCCCGCAGACCCCCGCACATACACACAGACACGCACACAGTCACCGCCCACACACTTCCCTCCTCCCGACCTGCAGCCGGCGTGGCGGGGGATTTGAATCCACCACCGCTCATTGGCTGAGCCGGTGGACGGCTCAGCCAATGGGGGATGCCACGCTCATTGGAGGGGGATTTGAATCCCACGCAACACCGTTCATTGGCTCAGCTGGCGGGGTGGGAGATTTGAATGAGCGGCGCGAGATTCAAATCCTCCACCCCGCCAGCTGAGCCAATGAGCGGGGCGGGATTCAAATCCCCCGCCCCGCCGGCTGAGCCAATGAGCAATGCCGCGCGGGATTCAAATCCCCTGCCAAGGCGCGTGGCACCGCTCATTGGCTGAGCCGCCCGCCGGCTCAGCCAATGAGTGGCACAGGATTTAAATCCCTCGCCACACCGGCTGAGTCAATGAGCGGTGCCGTGCAGTATTCAAATCCCACGCCAAGGCGCGCGGCATGGCTCAGCCAATGAGTGTCGCAAAATTCAAATCCCCCGCCAAGGCCGCGTGGCACCGATCAGCCAATGAGCGTGCCGCAGCTATGGTTGGGGATTTGAATCCCGCGAGCCAGCGGGAGATTTGTAATTTAACATATGGCGGTGAGCGTGCGGCAGCTATGGCGGGGATTTGAATCCCACACGGCACCGCACATCAGCTCAGCCGGCGGGCGGCTCAGCCAATGAGGGGTGCACGCACGGCTTTGGCGGGGGATATGAATCCCGGCCGCCATATCGGAATACCCATAATTTGGGTATTTCAATATAGCGGTCGGCGTACTTCCGGTCGCGGTGCATTGTGGAAGCGACACAAGCGGCGGAAGATGTGACAGAGTTTATTGGTAATTACATATTAGATAGCGTCTACACTACCCTCCCTAATGAACTATAAGTGCCAACTGTCTGCCCTTTTGAACTATCACTTTCAAGCTGTCCCATTGAACGATATACCAACATACCCCCTCATTATTATTATTTTTTATTTTTTGGGGCACCATTGATTATATGGATCTATACACGTACCCTTATTAACTATAGCCTCCGCACTGTCTGCCCATTTTAACTATATCTGACATCCTGTTTATTATTATGAACTATAGCCCACACTCTGCCCCCCTATGAATTATAACTACTCCACTCTCCCCACTTCATGCTGTCCATTTTTATTGTTTCTTTTCATGCCACTCAAGTTGCCCTTTCCATTCTTTACCTAACTTCAGTGTATCCCACTTAGTGCCCCTCTCTCCATACTGTCACTCCTGTTTATTGTGCGCCTTTTTTTACTGTCTTCCCTCTCTTTGCCTATTTGCCTCTAAACTGCCCCCTACCTATATTTTCTCTTCTGTATATTATGCTATCTCCCTGTACTGCTCCCTGTCAATGTTGTCACTTTTCTATACTATCCTCTCTCTATACATGCTCCTCTCTACACTTCCTACCGTCTAAACTAAGCCCTCTGTCGGTACTGTGATCCTTCTCTATACAACCCCCTTTATATGATGTCCCGTCTATTCTGTCACCTCTCTATACTTCTCCCTCAATAGTATGCCCCCTGTCTATACTATACCACTCTCTGCACTGCGCTCCCTCTCTATACAACACTGCCAACTCTCTGTATGGTTACCCAACATTGCCCATCTCTGTACCGCTATCTTTCTATATAACTTTTTAAAACTGACTCTTTTCTATATGGTTCATCCTCCTTATACTGGCCCTCTCTAACTATTCCCTCACCATCTCTTCCTCTACCGTAAATGTCCATTGAATCTTACCTTTCCTAACATGTTTGCCTTCTCTTTGATGCTAAATTGATATTAGCAGCATGATGATGTTACCTTATCATACCACTGCATGTTGGGGTGCTTGTATCTTCAATTGTATTCATGGCTGAAAAAAGCAGGTACAAATGACTACAAGAAGCAGAATCTCACTCCCACCACAAGATTGTCACCTCAGACCGCAGCCTGAGGTGAGATATACATCTCACCTCATGTCAGAAGCAGAGCTGTCTACAATAAATTATGGTTAGAAAAATGGTTTTCACAGGCATACTGCATTGTTGCATTGTGAAGCTGAAATATTTATTAACAAAGGTGCATTAGGACCCTGCAATTTGAATGATAGGAGTAACCTGTCTTCTTTTCTGTAAAAGTGCTTTGTAGCTGCTCTTACTTGCTGCTTATAGTTATAGATTGCATTCTCTGAGTGAATTATGTTATGCTTGTTATTTTATTATTTTGTGTGCTGTGACATTGTATTTTATGATCATCTAATATGTGCTGCTGCTGTAGGATATATAAGAGTGGTGACGCTTTCAACGTCTTGAGAATTGGCAATTATTCTAAAGTTTTGTCAGTGCTCAAAGTAGGGAAAGCATCTCAAGTCATGGGCTGATATGGTCTTTGTCCTCCTGTTGGAGATTACTGCTAAGTAGTGTTGAGTAGTGTTGAGCGATACTGCTCGATATCTAAAAATATCGGATCAGAATGGTATCGCCGATATCACTAAATATCGGCGATATCCGATTCCGATACCGGAAGTCCCATGTAAGTCTATGGGAACAAAATATCGCAACTAAAAAAATCCTTTATTTCCTTGTAAACACTAAATATACACACATAGAATACATATATATATATATATATATATATATATATGTCATTGTGACATATATATATACATATATGTATAGTTTATACACTTCTACATAGTAAAATATCCTCTGATTCAATTGCCGGTAAAGCCAGCTTCTGTGAAAAGACAGAAGCACCCGACATGAAATGACACTTGGTGTACATAGGGTTAACCATGTCTTTTCATGTCGTTTGCAATCTGATTTGCACAAACAATTACATCAGTCTATGTGTGCAAAATTTCACACCTGTAGGGGTTAATTAAAGGTGTAAATTCGTTGTAAAAAAAACCGGACTTTTTTGCTACGAATTTACACCTTTAATTAACCCCTACAGGTGTGAAATTTTGCACACATAGACTGATGTAATTGTTTGTGCAAATCAGATAGCAAAGGACATGAAAAGACATGGTTAACCCTATGTACACCAAGTGTCATTTCATGTCGGGTTCTGCATTTTCACAAAAGCCGTCAATTGACTTAGCGGCTATTATACTATGTAGAAGTGTATGAACTATAAATATAAATATATATATATGTGTCATAAATTCAATGACATGTATATATATATATATATATGAGGTGTAAAATTGTTTAAAAAAAATGCGTGGGCTCCCGCCCTATTTTCGCAACCAGACAGACAAAGCCAGCGAATGGGGGCAGATAATAATAGCCCAGAGAGGGACCATTATTTTTGGCCCCCCCTGGCTACTAACATCTGCCCCCAGACACCTCAGAAAAGACAAATCTATAATTAGATTCGCCCTTTCTGGCACTTTGCCCGTCTATTCCCATTGCCCTGTAGCGGTGGCGAATGGGTTAATATGGGGTTAAAGCCACATTGCAATTGAAAGGTGACCTTAAA
>JARQOD010000006.1:323402327-323526828 GCA_033576555.1 Oophaga sylvatica
GGGCGATCAGCTGCGCTCCCGGTGATCACAGCTGACACCCGGCACTATGTACCAAGAGTGCTCACGGACAGCTTCCGGCACATTAACCCCTGGCACACCGTGATCAAACATGATCGCGGTGTACCGGGGGCACAGGGAAGCATCTCCCCTCCATGCTCCACTGAGACCCTCAGAACAGCGCGATGTGATGAATTGCTGATTTTTGTTCATTCTAACCTCCCAAAAATCTAAATAAAAAGTGATCAAAAAATGTCACGTGCTCAAAAATGGTACCAATAAAAACATCAACTCGTACCGCAAAAAAATAAGACCTCATATGACTCTGGGCCAAAATATGCAAAAATTATAGCTCTCAAAATGTGGTGATGCAAAAAATATTTTTTGCAATAAAAAGCGTCTTTTAGCGTGACAGCTGCCAAACATAAAAATCCACTATAAATAGTAAATCAAACCCCCTTTATCACCCCCTTAGTTAGGGAAAAATAATAAAATTAAAAAAATGTACTTATTTCCATTTTCCCATTAGGGTTAGGGTTACGGTTGCGGCTAAAGTTAGGGTTAGATTTGGGGCTAAAGTTAGGATTAGGGTTAGGGTAAGGATTAGGGTTAGGGGTGTATTGGGGTTAGGGTTGGAGTTAGAATTGGGGGTTTTCCACTGTTTAGGCACATCAGGTGCTCTCCAAATGTGACATAGCGTCTGATCTCAATTCCAGCCAATTCTGCGTTGAAAAAGTAAAACGGTGCTCCTTCCCTTCTGAGCTCTGCCATGAGCCCAAACAATAGTTCACCCCCACATATGGGGTATCAGCGTAATCAGGACAAATTGCATAATAACTCTTGGGGTCCAATTTCTTCTGATACCCTTGGGAAAATAAAAAATTGGGGGCGAAAATATCATTTTTGTAAAACAAAAGATTTTTTGTTTTTACGGCTGTACGTTACAAACTTCTGTGAAGCACTTGGGGCTTCATAGAGCTCACCACACATCTAGATAAGTTCCTTGTGGGGTCTATTGTCAAAAATGGGGTCACTTGTGGGGGTTTCCACTGTTTAGGCACATGAGGGGCTCTTCAAACGCGATATGACACCCGCAGACCATTCCATCAAAGTCTGCAATCCAAAACGTCACTACTTCCTTACCAAGCCCTGCCGTGTGCCCAAACAGTTTCCCCCCACATATGGGCATCAGCGTACTCAGGACAAATTGGACAACAACTTTTGTGGTCCAATTTCTCCTGTTACCCTTGGGAAAATAAAAAATTGGTGAATAAAATATAATATTTGTGGGAAAAAAATAGGATTTTTTATTTTCATGCCCGGGCATTATAAACTTGTGTGAAGCACTTGGGGGTTTAAAGTGCTCACCAAAGATCTACATAAGTTCCTTAGGGGGTCTAGTTTCCAAAATAGGGACACTTGTGGGGGTTTCCACTGTTTAGGCACATCTGGGGTACTGCAAACGGAACATGACCCCCATCAACGTCTACATTCCAAAACATTACTTCCTTTCCAAGCCCTGCCGTGCTCCCAAACAGTTTCCCCCCCACATATGTGGTATCAGCGTACTCAGGACAAATTGGAGAACTTTTGGGTTCCAATTTCATTGGGAAAAATCAAAAATTTGGGACTAAAAAATAATTTTTGTGGAAAATTGTTTTTTTTTCACACCCAAGCATTATAAACTTTTGTGAAACCCTTGGGGGTTCAAAGTGCTCACAACAGATCTAGATAAGTTCCTTGGGGGGTTCTAGTTTCCAAAATGGGTTAACTTGTGGGGATTTCCACTGTTTAGGCACATCAGGGGCTCTCCAAATGGACATGACGCCCGCAGACTATTTCATCAAAGTCTGCAATGCAATAAAAACTTGGGACTAAATGATCATGTTTGTGAAAAACATATGATTTTTGTATTTTCACACTCGGGCGTTAAAAGCTTCTGTGAAGCACTTGGGGGTTCAAAGTGCTCACCACACATCTAGATAAGTTCATTTGGGGTCTAGTTTCCAAAATGGGTCACTTGTGGGGGGTTTCCACTGTTTGAGCACATCAGGGGCTATCCAAATGCAACATGGCGTCCAATCTCAATTCCAGCCAATTTTGGTTGGAAAAAGTCAAATGGCGCTCCTTTCATTCCGAGCTCTGCCGTGCATCCAAACAGTGGTTACGTCCAACATATGGGGTATCGGTGTACTCAGGACAAATTGGACAACAACTTTTTGGGTCCAATTTCTCCTGTTACCCTTGGGAAAATAAAAAATTGGTGAATAAAAGATCATTTTTGTGGGAAAAATACGATTTTTAATTTTCATGCCCAGGCATTATAAACTTGTGTGAAGCACTTGGGGGTTCAAAGTGTTCACCACAGGTCTAGATAAGTTCCTTAGGGTGTCTTTTTCCAACATTGGGTCACTTGTGGGGAGTTTCCACTGTTTAGGCACATCAGGGGCTCTGCAAACTGAACATGATACCCATCAAAGTCTACATTCCAAAACGTCATTACTTCCTTTCTGCACCCAAACAGTATTACCTCCCCACATATTCGGTGTCAGCGTACTCAGGACAAATTGGACAACAACTAATGAGGTCTAATTTCCTTGGGAAAAATCAAAAATTGGGGACTAAAAACCATTTTTGTGGAATTTTTTTTTTCACAACCAGGCATTATAAACTTTAGTGAGACACTTGGGGGTTTCAAGTGCTCACAACAAATCTAGATAAGTTCCTTAGGGGGTCTAGTTTCCAAAATCGTGTGACTTGTGGGGGGTTTCCACTGTTTAGGCAGATCAGGAGCTCTCCAAACGTGACATGGCGTCCAGCCAATTCTGCATTGAAAAAGTCAAACGGCGCTCCTTCCCTTCCGAGCTCTGCCATGCACCCAAACAGTGGTCTACCCCCACATATTGGGTATCGGTGTACTCAGGACAAATTGCACAAAAACTTTTAAGGTCTTGTTACCCTTTGGAAGATAAAAATTGGGGTGAAAAGATCATTTTTGTGGAAAAAATATGATTTTTTAATTTTACAGCTCTACGTTATAAACTTGTATGAAGCACTTGGGAGTTCAAAGTGCTCACCACAGATCTAGATAAGTTCCTTATGGGGTCTTTTTTCTAAAATGGGGTCACTTATGGGGGGTTCCACTGTTTAGGCACATCAGGGGCTATCCAAATGCGACATGGCGTCTAATCTCGATTCCAGCAAATTTTGGTTTGAAAAAGTCAAATGGCGCTCCTTCCCTTCCGAGCTCTGCCGTGCGCCCAAGCAGTGGTTCTCCCCACATATGGGATATCAGCGTACTTAGGGCAAATTGGACAACAACTTTTGTGGTCCAATTTCTCCTGTTACCCTTGGGAAAATAAAAAATTGGTGTCCAAAAGATTTTTTTTGTGGGAAAAAAATAGGATTTTTTATTTTCATGCCCAGGCATTATAAACTTGTGTAAAGCACTTGGGGGTTCAAAGTGCTCACCACAGATATAGATAAGTTCCTTAGGGGTTCTAGTATCCAAAATGTGGTCACTTGTGGTGGGGTTTCCACTGTTTAGGCACATCAGGGTCTCTGCAAACTGAACATGACACCCATCAAAGTCTGTATTCCAAAACATCATTACTTCCTTTCCGAGCTCTGCTGTGAGCCCAAATTGTTTCTTCCCACCACATACGGGGTATCAGTGTACTCAGGACAAATTGTACAACAACTTTTGGGGTCCAATTTCCTTGGGAAAAATCAAAAATTGGGAACTAAAAAATCATTTTTGTGGAATTTTTTTTTTTACACCCAGGCATTATAAACTTTAGTGAAACACTTGGGGGTTCAAAGTGCTCACAACAGATCTAGATAAGTTCCTTAGGGGGTCTAGTTTCCAAAATGGTGTCACTTGTGGGGGTTTCCACTGTTTAGGCACATAAGGGGCTCTCCAAACGCGACATGGCATCCAATCTTAATTCCAGCCAATTTTGGTTTGAAACAGTCAAACGGCGCTCCTTCCCTTCCGAGCCATGCCGTGCGCCCAGACAGTGGTTTTCCCCCACATATGGGGTATCGGCGTACTCAGGAGAAGTTGCTCAACAACTTTATTTTTCCATTTTCTCCATTTACCCTTGTTAAAATAAAAAAATAGCTTGTAAAAGATCATTTTTGTGACTAAAAAGTTAAATGTTAATTTTTTACTTCCTTGTTGCTTCAGCTCCTTTGAAGCACAGGATGTGGTTTTGAGTACCTTGAAGGGTGAAGTTTTTAGAATGGTGTTACTTTTGGGTATTTTCTGCCATATAGACCCCTCAAAGTGACTTCAAATGTGAGGTGGTCCCTAAAAAAAATGGTTTTGTACATTTTGTTGTAAAAATGTGAAATCGCTGGTCAAATTTTAACCCTTTTAACTTCCTAACAAAAAAAAAATTTGGTTCCAAAATTGTGCTGATGTAAAGTAGATATGTGGGAAATGTTATTTAGCAACTATTGTGTGTGATGTATTTCTCATTTTTAAGGGAATAAAAATTAAAAGTTTGAAAATTGCAAAATTTTCAAAATTTTCACCATATTTCCATTTTTTTCATAAATGATGCAAGTAATATCAAATAAATTTTACCACTTTTTGTTTCCTGAGTTCAAAAGTTGCCAATATATCTTTGGCTCCAGTCACCATTTCAACAATTATAATTCAGCCTCTGGGACCACTACGTCTTTGTGCATGAGCATCATAAGACTGTGATGTTCTGATGTCACAATGTGTGCACCAATATTATAACTGGCTCTTCAGGCCCAGTATGTCCCTGTGCAAACATGTCGCAAGTTCACAACATTGTGACCTTAAGACATTCATGTATAGGGAAGTATTGGATCTGGCCATATCCAGATGTCCTGACAAAGCTTGAAAAAAATCCAGGGTTTCAGGATTAAATTAACCCCTTAACCCCCAAGGGTGGTTTGCACGTTAATGACCGGGCCAATTTTTACAATTCTGACCACTGTCTCTTTATGAGGTTATAACTCTGGAACGCTTCAACGGATCTTCGCGATTCTGAGATTGTTTTCTCGTGACATATTGTACTTCATGTTAGTGGTAAAATTTCTTCGATATAACTTGCGTTTATTTTTGAAAAAAACGCAAATATGGCGAAAATTTTAAAAATTTTGCAATTTTCAAACTTTGAATTTTTTTTCCCTTAAAACAGAGAAATATGTCACACAAAATAGTTAAGAAATAACATTTCCCACATGTCTACTTTACATCAGCACAATTTTGGAACCAAAATTTTTCTTTGTTAGGAAATTAGAAGGGTTAAAAGTTGACCAGTGATTTCTCATTTTTACAACAAAATTTACAAAGTCTATATGGCAGAAAATACCCAAAAGTGACACCATTATAAAAACTGCACCCCTCAAGGTACTCAAAACTACATTCAAGAAGTTTATTAACCCTTCAGGTGCTTCACAGGAGCTGAAGCAACGTGGATGGAAAAAATTAATATTTAACTTTTTAGCCACAAAAATGATCTTTTACAAACTTTTTTTTATTTTCACAAGGGTAAAAGGAGATAATGGACAGATAAAGTTGTTGTGCAATTTCTCCTGAGTACGCCAATACCCCATATGTGGGGGAAAACCACTGTTTGGGCACACGGCAGAGCTCGTAAGGGAAGGAGCGCCGTTTGACTTTTTCAAACTAAAATTGGCTGGAATTGAGATTGGACGCCATGTCGTGTTTGGAGAGCCCCTGATACGCCTAAACAGTGGAAACCCCCCACAAGTGACACCATTTTGGAAACTAGACCCCTAAGGAACTTATCTAGATCTGTTGTGAGCACTTTGAACCCCAAAGTGTTTCACAAAAATTTATAATGCCTGGGTGTGAAAAAAAAAAAAACAATTTTCCACAAAAATGAATTTTTAGTCCCAAATTTTTGATTTTTCCCAAGGAAATTGGACCCCAAAACTTGTTGTCCAATTTGTCCTGAGTACGCTGATACCCCATATGTGGGGGGGAACTGTTTGGGCGCACGGCAGGGCTTGGAAAAGAAGCAGTAACGTTTTGGAATGCAAACATTGATGGGGGTCATGTTCCGTTTGTAGTGCCCCAGATGAGCCTAAACAGTGGAAACCCCCCACAAGTGACCCCATTTTGGAAGCTAGACCCCCTAAGGAACTTATCTAGATCTTTGGTGAGCACTTTGAACCCCCAAGTGCTTCACACAAGTTTATAATGCCCGGGCATGAAAATAAAAAATCCTATTTTTTTCCCACAAAAATTATCTCTTAGTCACTCATTTTTTATTTTCCCATAGGTAACAGGAGAAATTGGACCACAAAATTTGTTGTCCAATTTGTCCTGAGTACGCTGATACCCCATATGTGGGGGGGAACCACTGTTTGGGCGCATGGCAGAGCTCGGAATGGAAGGAGCACTATTTGACTTTTTCCAACCAAAATTGGCTGGAATTGAGATTGGACGCCATGTTGCATTTGGAGAGCCCCTGATGTGCCTAAACAGTGGAAACCCCCCACAAGTGACCCCATTTGGGAAACTAGACCCCCTAAGGAACTTATCTAGATCTTTGGTGAGCAATTTGAACCCCCAAGTGCTTCACACAAGTTTATAACGTAGAGCCGTACAATTAAAAAATTATATTTTTTCCACAAAATTGATCTTTTCACCCCAATTTTTATTTTCCCAAGGGAAATAAGACTCCAAAAGTTATTGTGCAATTTGTCCTGAGTGCGCTGATACCCCATATGTGGGGGTAAACCACTGTTTGGGTGCATGGCAGAGTTTGGAAGGGAAGGAGCGCCGTTTGACTTTTTCAACGCAGAATTGGCTGGATGCCATGTCGTGTTTGGAGAGCTCCTGATCTGCCTAAACAGTGGAAACCCCCCACAAATGACACCATTTTGGAAACTAGACCCCTCAAGGAACTTATCTAGATGTGTGGTGAGCACTTTGAACCCCAAAGTGCTTCACAGAAGTTTATAACGTACAGCCGTAAAATAAAAAAATTCTTTTTTTTTTTTACAAAAATGATTTTTTAGCCCCCAATATTTTATTTTCACAAGGGTAGCAGGAGAAATTGGACCCCAAAAGTTGTTGTCCAATTTGTCCTGAGTATGCTGATACCCAATATGTGGGAGTAAACTACTGTATGGGCGCACGTCGGGGCTCGGAAGGGAAGTAGTGACGTTTTGGATTGCAGACTTTGATGGAATGGTCTGGGGGAGTCATGTCGCATTTGGAGAGCCCCTGATGCGCCTAAACAGTGGAAACCCCCCACTAGTGACCCCATTTTGGAAAATAGACCCCACAAGGAACTTATCTAGATGTGTGGTGAGCACTTTGAACCCCGAAGTGCTTCACAGAAGTTTATAACGTACAGCCGTAAAAATAAAAAATCCTTTTTTTTTTTTACAAAAATGATTTTTTCGCCCCCAATATTTTATTTTCGCAAGGGTAACAGGAGAAATTGGACCCCAAAAGTTGTTGTCCAATTTGTCTTGAGTACGCTGATACCCAATATGTGGGAGTAAACTACTGTATGGGCGCACGTCGGGGCTCGGAAGGGAAGTAGTGACGTTTTGGATTGCAGACTTTGATGGAATGGTCTGGGGAGTCATGTCGCATTTGGAGAGCCCCTGATGCGCCTAAACAGTGGAAACCCCCCACAAGTGACCCCATTTTGGAAAATAGACCCCACAAGGAACTTATCTAGATGTGTGGTGAGCACTTTGAACCCCGAAGTGCTTCACAGAAGTTTATAACGTACAGCCGTAAAAATAAAAAATCCTTTTTTTATTTTACAAAAATGATTTTTTCGCCCCCAATATTTTATTTTCACAAGGGTAACAGGAGAAATTGGACCCCAAAAGTTGTTGTCCAATTTGTCTTGAGTACGCTGATACCCAATATGTGGGAGTAAACTACTGTATGGGCGCACGTCGGGGCTCGGAAGGGAAGTAGTGACGTTTTGGATTGCAGACTTTGATGGAATGGTCTGGGGGAGTCATGTCGCATTTGGAGAGCCCCTGATGCGCCTAAACAGTGGAAACCCCCCACAAGTGACCCCATTTTGGAAAATAGACCCCACAAGGAACTTATCTAGATGTGTGGTGAGCACTTTGAACCCCGAAGTGCTTCACAGAAGTTTATAACGTACAGCCGTAAAAATAAAAAATCCTTTTTTTTTTTACAAAAATGATTTTTTCGCCCCCAATATTTTATTTTCACAAGGGTAACAGGAGAAATTGGACCCCAAAAATTGTTGTCCAATTTGTCCTGAGTACGCTGATACCCAATATGTGGGAGTAAACTACTGTATGGGCGCACGTCGGGGCTCGGAAGGGAAGTACTGGCGTTTTGGATTGCAGACTTTGATGGAATGGTCTGGGGGCGTCATGTCGCATTTGGAGAACCCCTGATGCGCCTAAACAGTGGAAACCCCCCACAAGTGACCCCATTTTGGAAATAGACCCCACAAGGAACTTATCTAGATGTGTGGTGAGCACTTTGAACCCCGAAGTGCTTCACAGAAGTTTATAACGTACAACCGTAAAAATAAAAAATCCTTTTTTTTTTTTACAAAAATGATTTTTTCGCCCCCAATATTTTATTTTCACAAGGGTAACAGGAGAAATTGGACCCCAAAAGTTGTTGTCCAAATTGTCCTGAGTACGCTGATACCCAATATGTGGGAGAAAACTACTGTATGGGCACACGTCGGGGCTCGGAAGGGAAGTAGTGACGTTTTGGATTGCAGACTTTGATGGAATGGTCTGGGGGCGTCATGTCGCATTTGGAGAGCCCCTGATGCGCCTAGACAGTGGAAACCCCCCACAAGTGACCCCATTTTGGAAAATAGACCCCACAAGGAACTTATCTAGAAGTGTGGTGAGCGCTATGAAGCCCCAAGTACTTCACAGAAGTTTTATAACATACAGCCGTAAAAACAAAAAAATCATTTTTTTTTTTACAAAAATGATTTTGTCGCCCCCAGTTTTTTATTTTCCCAAGGGTAATAGGAGAAATAGGCCAAATTGCACAATAACTCTTGGGGTCCAGAGTATGCTGATACCCCATATGTGGGGTAAACTACTGTTTGGGCGCATGGCAGAGCTCAGAAGTGAAGGAGCACCATTTGACTTTTTCAACGCAGAATTGGCTGGAATTGAGATCAGACGCCATGTCACATTTCGAGAGCCCCTGATGTGCCTAAACAGCAGAAACCCCCCAATTCTAACTCCAACCCTAACCCCAAACACCAATAACCCTAGTCCCAACCCTAACCACAAACCTAACCCTAACACACCCATAACCCTAATCCCAACCCTAATCCTAACGTTAGTGCCAACCCTAACCCTAATACTAACGTTAGCGCCAACCCTAACCCTAACTTTAGCCGCAACCCTAACCCTAACGGGAAAATGGAAATAAATACATTTTTTAAATTTTATTATTTTTCCCTAACTAAGGGGGTGATAAAGGGGGTTTGATTTACTATTTATAGCGGGTTTTTATGATTGGCAGCTGTCACGCTAAAAGACGCTTTTTATTGCAAAAAATAGTTTTTTGCATCACCACATTTTGAGAGCTATAATTTTTGCATATTTTGGCCCACAGAGTCATATGAGGTCTTATTTTTTGCGGGACGAGTTGACATTTTTATTTGTACCATTTTTGAGCACGTGACATTTTTTGATCGCTTTTTATTTCGATTTTTGGGTGGTTAGAATGAACAAAAATCAGCAATTCATGAATTTCTTTTGGGGGAGGCGTTTATACCGTTCCGCGTGTGGTAAAATTGATAAAGCAGTTTTATTCTACGGGTCAGTACGATTATGGCGATACCTCATTTATATCATTTTTTTAGGTTTTGGCGCTTTTATAGAATGAAAACAATTTTATATAAAAAATCATTATTTTTGCATCGCTTTATTCTGCGAGCTATAACTTTTTTATTTTTTCGCTCATGATGCTGTGTGACAGCTCGTTTTTTGCAGGACAAGATGACGTTTTCAGTGGTATCATGTTTATTTATATCGGTCTTTTTGATCGCGTGTTATTTCACTTTTTGTTCGGCGGTATGATGATAAAGCATTGATTTTTTGCTTCGTTTTTTTTTTTTTTTTAAGGGGTTCACTAAAGGGGTTAACTAGTGGGACTGTTTTATAGGGGGAGGTCGTTACGGACACAGCGATACCAAATATGTGTACTTTATTGTTTTGTTTTTTTTATTTACAGGAAAAAATGAATTTATTGGGGAATATTTTTTTTTTTTTATGATTTTTTTTTACACTTTTTATTTTTACTTTTTTTACTTTTTTACTTTGTCCCAGGGTGGGACATCACAGTATTTTATCAGATCGCTGGTGTGACAGTGTGCACAGCACTCTGTCACACCAGCGATCGCTCTGGCATCGCTGCAGGCTTCCCCAGCGCCTGCTCTCCTCAGCAGGCACTGAGGAAGCCGCCTCCCTGCAGGACCCCGGCGCCATCTTGGATCCGGGGACCTGGAGGGAGGACGGACCCTCGGAACAGCGCGACACATCGCGCTGCTCTGAGGGTCTCAGGGGGGCGCGCAGGGAGCCTCCTGCCTGCGCGATCCTCCCCTGTGCCCCGGGTACACCGCGATCATGTTTGATCGCGGTGTGCCAAGGGTTAATGTGCCGGGAGCGGTCCGTGACCGCTCCTGACACACAGTCACGGGTGTCAGCTGTGATAATCAGCTGACACCCGGCGGCGATCAGCTGCGCTACCCCCGGGAGTGCAGCTGATCGCCCATGACGTACTATTCCGTCCATGGGAATTAGGTCCAGGGTCACATGGACGGAATAGTACGTCTGATGGAAGAGAGGGGTTAAAGAAGGACAGCTTCTATCGCAGCAGTAGCGTTAGTTTTTCCTCACCTGATCATTCATTTAATTCACCTGCTACGTCTGAGATTTCAACAGACTCTGAGCATACCATGCCCTCAAAATCCTATGCAAAAAACGCACAAAGAAAAGGAGGGGTGGACGTAAGAAAAGATCACTAGTATGGACCCAGGAATGTGAACAGTAGGAAGAAATAAAAAATTGTGACATCAATAGGCAGCAGAATGAATTTACCATAATAAATGTGTCTGCTACCATAGTAGATGAAGCCCAACTACTAGTGTTGAGCGATACTGCTCGATATCTAAAAATATCGTATCGAAATGGTATCGCCGATATCACTAAATATCGTCGATATCCGATTCCGATACCGGAAGTCCAATGTAAGTCTATGGGAACAAAAAATCGCAACAAAAAAAACCCTTTCTTTCGTTGTAAACACAAAATATACACACATAGAATACATATATATATATATATATACAAGTCATTGTGACATATATATATACATATATTTATAGTTTATACACTTCTACATAGTAAAATAGACTCTGATTCAATTGCCGGGTAAAGCCGTGACATACCCCATAGAAGTCGACGGGCTCGGTGCCGAGTACCCCCAAAACCTCTGGCTCTGTGCGACTCAACTTGGGCGTCAAGAACAGGATTCTGTAGCTCGCTATAAGCGAGTCCTGTGTGCCTGAATTGAACTGGTTTTGTGCTTGAGAATTGCTAAAATCATCAGAGAATGTATTTGCCATTTTTCCGCCATATCTGCGTCACGACGAGGCACTGGTGAAGAAGAAGGGCGTGCTCTTCGTGGGTGTAACTCACTCAGTGGCGTGAAAACGATGGCCGACCACTCTAAATGGTACTGCAATGTAAGATCGTGCCCCACAGCTCTTCAGTTCCGCCTCCTCATCCTCCTCAGTGTGCGGAAACTAACACGAAGGTCCCGCCTCCCTACAAAAGAGGGGCCCTCTCCAGATGATAATGACACATGTGACTTGGCAGAGATGGCTAATGGACACGAGCAGAAGTGTGAAGGGATGGAGCAGTCAGAGCTCTCCCCCCACGGAAGCGACCCGATCGCCACGGAACCACCGTTGGGCACCCGGCCTGGAAACCCTCCTACGCTGGAAGAAGCGGAGGATACCCTAAGAGGCCTGGCCCGGCACCGGGAGGAGGTCGCCAGGATGGAAGCCAGCTGGCGTGCCCTAAAACTAAACTTGGAGCGGCGCCAATCCCTCTTACCCCCTGAAGTGTCTGTACCGGAAGGTGAGGCACCCGTTCTAGTAGAGGAGTCCGTGCGGGCATCCCAGCCCTTGCAATGTGATCCGGTTGACGTTGTCGCAGTGGAGGCACCCGTTCCTGCAAAAAACTCTGCACCGGCAGCACCCCAGATCCCACTGTCTGCCCCCGTCGCTGAGACAGAAGAAGCGACACCCGTCCTCATGGAGGAGGCCGCGCAGGCACCAGAGGTCTACCTGTCTGTACCGGAGCCCCGACTGTCATCTGTTCCAGAGCCGGCTGCTTCCTCCACAGGTGAGCGCCGCCAGGACTGGGGGGCGCCAGGAGAGCTGCCGCAAACCGGACATCATAAGCTGCAGTTTGATGGTGGAGACATGGAGATGCTGGAGGAGAATTACAACCGGCGTCAGGAGGAAGAGTGGAGACGTTGGGAGCGGGAAGCAGAGCGACAAAGGGAGCAGCGAGAATCCCAAAAACTTTGGCAACGTAACCTGGAGAAGGACCGGGCAGATAAGGACCGGATGAGAAAAGATAAAGGAACCCTGAGGGAGCCGCGGCGTAAGGGTGCAGTACGGAGCTTTAAATTGAAAGGTGGTTGGGGCTTCATCCAGGAGCCTGGACTTTATTTAGAAGTGTTTGTGACCCGGCGGGACGTGGAGACTCACCTCCCAGAAGGACACCCGGGGAGGGACCTGTTGCCAGGAGACTTGGTGACTTACACCCGACACTGGGGTTACAATGGATGGTACGCCCTAAATGTTACCAGGTGCGACCCCTACTCCCCAGAGTGTCAGGAACCTGTGAGACCCTCGGAGCCTTCAGCCTCCCACATCCAGGCCTCTGCACAAGTGCCCACCCCACGCCGTAAATCTCCCCAGCCTCCCTCAGTGGTCTCCTCAGCAGCCCCAGCTATGGACATGATAACTATAGCTGGCCCGTACCCGGCGCCTGTTAGGCCCCCTGGGGTTCGTTCAGTCCGGGACATAGGGCTCCAGACCCGGAGGGAGATGAAAGAGGTGGCCACACAGACACAGATAGCGGGTCACGACTTGACTGTACAGGCCACACGACGTCATCAGGTCCTGGTGGTCCTTGGTGTCTCGGATGTTTGGCAAGCATCAGAAGAGTACCAGGTGGTACCTGGAACACCCCTGCCAAAGAATTATAAATAACCTGGACAGGGTCCCTGTATGTAAATAGTTAAATTGTTGATGTACCCGGACGGGTGAATGTTCATATAAAAGTTTTTTAATTTAATAAAAAAAACAACACAGTTTTCATTACTTTTATTACAGTCTCATCCTGCGACGCCATCGATCTCCTGTAAAAAATTGAAAAAAAAAACCAGCAGTATACCACCTGTCCGACGCAGTCCATAGTAACGAGTGTCCCACGACGATCCAGCTCTGCTACATCAGAATGACAGGCAGAGCCTGTCATCCCGGTGCAGCACAGCTGATTACCTGCTTCCCCGGCGGTGACGTCATCGGACTGACTGCTTTACGGCCGGGATTACCCAGCAGTCACTGCAGTTATCGCGAAAAACTGCATGTGACCGCCAGGGAGAAGATAATGGCGGCCATCAAGCAGTCCAGGACGTGACCGCCGGAGATCTTCTGCCAGGTAAGTGCCGCTGACTCCTGACAGACCCGACCGACGGACACTCACAGTGACAGTGACAAATCCGATTCCGGTATCCGATATGACGAAAATATCGGTATTCGGAATCGAAAGGCCGATACAGCTAATATCAGCCGATATCCGATATTTGCAGTATCGTATCGCTCAACACTACCAACTACATGTTTTGGGCAAAGGACTTTCTTTTGTTCACAAGTGTAGATTTGTGCGACTGTTGACTGTCAAGAGACTTTTTTTCCTTCTGAATCAGATACGGTAATCAATGATTTTTATAATTCACAATCAAATGCAGTTAATGATATTTCTATACTGCTATCAGCTACAGTTAGAGATCAAATTACATTAAAAAAGCTGTTAAGTTTGGAAGATACCAATGGCTGCATTTCTGATGTGTCAACTGGTAATAATGGTAAGGGTGCCAATTATGGATACTTTCCAGAGGGTTATGGAGAGGGAAATTAAAAATCTTTTGGACTCGGATCCACGGCCCCCTGGAAATCTATCAAGTATTGAGTTGCAGGCTTTAAATTCATTATGTAACAATCCACACATAGTAATTCGCCCTTCTGATAAGGGTGGTTCGATAGTGATACGTGATACCATGCTTTATCATAGGGAAGTTTTTCTGTTATCTGACGTGTCCACCTATCGTTCCTTAACCCCTTAACCCCAAGGGTGCTTTGCACGTTAATGACCGGGCCAATTTTTACAATTCTGACCACTGTCTCTTTATGAGGTTATAACTCTGGAACGCTTCAACGGATCTTCACGATTCTGAGAATGTTTTCTCGTGACACATTGTACTTCACGTTAGTGGTAAAATTTCTTCGATATAACTTGCGTTAAGTTTTGAAAAAAAATGCAAATATGGCGAAAATTTTGAAAATTTTGCAATTTTCAAACTTTTAATTTTTATTCCCTTAAAACAGAGAAATATGTCACACAAAATAGTTAATAAATAACATTTCCCATATGTCTACTTTACATCAGCACAATTTTGGAACCAAATTTTTTTTTGTTAGGAAATTATAAGGGTTAAAAGTTGACCAGCGATTTCTCATTTTTACAACAAAATTTACAAAGCCATTTTTTTAGGGACCACCTCACATTTGAAGTCACTATGAGGTGTCTATATGGCAGAAAATACCTAAAAGTGACACCATTCTAAAAACTGCACCCCTCAAACCACATTCAATAAGGAGCTGAAGTAACATGGAAGGAAAAAATTAACATTTCACTTTTTAGTCACAAAAATGATCTTTTACAAACTTTTTTTTACTTTCACAATGGTAAAAGAAGAAAATTGACAGATAAAGTTGTTGTGCAATTTCTCCTGAGTACGCCAATACCCCATATGTGGGGGAAAACCACTGTTTGGGTGCACTGGCAGTCTCAGAAGGGAAGGAGCGCCGTTTGACTTTTTCAAACCAAAATTGGCTGGAATTGAGATTGGACGCCATGTCGCGTTTGGAGAGCCCCTGATGCGCCTAAACAGTGGAAACCCCCCACAAGTGACACCATTTTGGAAACTAAACCCCCTATGGAACTTATCTAGATCTGTTGTGAGCACTTTGAACCCCCAAGTGTTTCACAAAAGTTTATAATGCCTGGGTGTGAAGAAAAAAAAAACAATTTTCCACAAAAATTATTTTTTATTCCCTAATTTTTGATTTTTCCCCAAGAAAATTGGATCCTAAAAGTTGTTGTCCAATTTGTCCTGAGTACGCTGATACCCCATATGTGGGGGGGGGGAAACTGTTTGGGCACACGTCAGGGCTTGGAAAGGAAGTAATAACGTTTTGAAATGCAGACGTTGATGGGGGTCATGTTCCGTTTGCAGTGCCCCAGATGTGCCTAAACAGTAGAAACCCCCCACAAGTGACCCCATTTTGGAAACTAGACCCCTAAGGAACATATCTAGATCTGTGGTGAGCACTTTGAACCCCCAAATACTTCACACAAGTTTATAATGCCCGGGCATGAAAATAAAAAATCCTATTTTTTTCCCACAAAAAATATCTTTTAGTCACCAATTTTTTATTTTCCCAAGGGTAACAGGAGAAATTGGACCACAAAAGTTGTTGTCTAATTTGTCCTGAGTACGCCGATACCCCATATGTTGGACGGAACCACTGTTTGGATGCACGGCAGAGCTCGGAATGAAAGGAGTGCCATTTGACTTTTTCCAAACAAAATTGGCTGGAATTGAGATTGGACGCCATGTTGCATTTGGATAGCCCCTGATGTGCCCAAACAGTGGAAACCCCTCACAATTGACCCCATTTTGGAAACTAGACCCCCTAAGGGACTTATTTACATCTGTGGTGAGCAATTTGAACCCCAAGCGCTTCACAGAAGTTTATAACGTAGAGCCGTAAAATTAAAAAATCATATTTTTTCCACAAAAATGATCTTTTCACCCCAATTTTTATTTTCCCAAAGGTAACAAGACCTTAAAAGTTTTTGTGCAATTTGTCCTGAGTACACCGATACCCAATATGTGGGGGTAGACCACTGTTTGGGTGCATGGCAGAGCTCGGAAGGGAAGGAGCGCCGTTTGACTTTTTCAATGTAGAATTGGCTGGACGCCATGTCACGTTTGGAGAGCTCCTGATCTGCCTAAACAGTGGAAACCCCCCACAAGTCACACGATTTTGGAAACTAGACCCCCTAAGGAA
The DNA here is from genome assembly GCA_033576555.1 of Oophaga sylvatica. Lineage (NCBI taxonomy): Eukaryota > Metazoa > Chordata > Amphibia > Anura > Dendrobatidae > Oophaga > Oophaga sylvatica. The sequence continues at coordinate 323,418,755 of JARQOD010000006.1, forward strand.
CTTATCTAGATTTGTTGTGAGCACTTGAAACCCCCAAGTGTCTCACTAAAGCTTATAATGCCTGGTTGTGAAAAAAAAAAATTCCACAAAAATGGTTTTTAGTCCCCAATTTTTGATTTTTCCCAAGGAAATTAGACCTCATTAGTTGTTGTCCAATTTGTCCTGAGTACGCTGACACCGAATATGTGGGGGTAAACCACTGTTTGGGTGCATGGCAGAGCTCGGAAGAGAAGGAACACTGCTTTACTTTTTCAACGCAGAATTGGCTGGAATTGAGATCAGACGCCATGTCACATTTGGAGAGCCCCTGATGTGCCTTAACAGTGGAAACTCCCCAATTCTAACTCCAACCCTAACCCCAACAAACTCCTAACCTTAATCATAACCCTAACCCTAACACACCCTTAACCATAATCCCAACCCTAACCCTAATCCCAACCCTAACCCTAATTCTAACTTTAGCCCCAACCCTAACCCTAACCATAACCCTAACGGGAAAATGGAAATAAATAAATTTTTTTAAGTTTATTATTTTTCCCTAACTAAGGGAGTGATAAGGGGGGTTTGATTTACTATCTATAGCTGGTTTTTATGATTGGCAGCTGTCACGATAAAAGACGCTTTTTATTGCAAAAAATAGTTTTTGCATCACCACATTTTGAGAGCTATAATTTTTGCATATTTTGGCCCACAGAGTCATGTGAGGTCTTATTTTTTGCAGTACGAGTTGACGTTTTTATTGGTACCATTTTTGGGCATGTGACATTTTTTGATCAGTTTTTATTACAATTTTTGGGAGGTTAGTATGAACAAAAATCAGCAATTCATGAATTTCTTTTGGGGGGGGGCGTTTATACCGTTCCGCGTGTGGTAAAATTGATAAAGCAGTTTTATTCTTCGGGTCAGTACGATTACGGCGATACCTCATTTATATCATTTTTTAATGTTTTGACGCTTTTATACAATAAAAACAATTTTACATAAAATATAATTATTTTTGCATCGCTTTATTCTGCGAGCTATAACTTTTTTATTTTTTCTCTGATGATGCTGTATGGCGGCTTGTTTTTTTCAGGACAAGATGATGTTTTCAGCGGTACCATGTTATTCCACTTTTTGTTCGGCGGTGTGATGTGTAAAGCATTGCTTTTTTGCTTTGTTTTTATTTTTTATTTTTTAAGGGGTTTGCTAAAGGGTTAACTAATGGGTCAGTTTTATAGGGCGGGTCGTTACGGAAGCGGCAATACCAAATATGTGTACTTTTATTGTTTTTTTTATTTACATGAAGAAATGAATTTATTGGGAATATTTTTTTTTTTATGATTTTTTTTAACACTTGTTATTTTTATTTTTTTACTTTTTTACTTTGTCCCAGGGTGGGACATCACTTTATAATACCAGATCGCTGGTGTGACAGTGTGCACAGCACTCTGTCACACCAGCGATCGCTCTGGCATCGCTGCAGGCTTCTCAGTGCTTGCTCTCAGCAGGCACTGAGGAAGCCGCCTCCCTGCAGGACCCGGAAGGACCCCGGCGCCATCTTGGATCCGGGGTCTTGCAGGGAGGAGGGACCCTCGGAACAGTGCAATACAGTGCGCTGTTCTGAGGGTCTCAGGGGAGCGCGCAGGAAGCCCCCTCCCTGCGCGATGCTCCCCTGTGCCCCCAGTACACCGCGTTCATGTTTGATCGTGGTGTGCCAGGGGTTAATGTGCCGAGATCGGTCCGTGACAGCTCCTGGCACATAGTGCCGGGTGTCAGCTGTGATAATCAGCTGACACCCGGCCGCGATCGGCTGCGCTCCCCCAGGGAGCGCATCCGATTGCATGGGACGTACTATCCCGTCCCTGGTCATACGGGCCCAGGTACCATGGACGGGATAGTACGTCCGATGGCAGTAAGGGGTTAAATACTGATCCAACTAGTCGTGTCCAAAAGGACCTTTAAAAGATTTTGCCTGAGGATTTGGTCCTTGGAATTTTTGATAAACGTATAGCAGAGTTTTTATATGTGGAAACACCGGTTTGTCCGGTGTTCCACGATCTGCCTAAAACTCATAAGGATACATTTCCCCCTCTATTCAGACCAATTGTGGCCAGAATAGGAGGGGTTAATGAAAGGCTTTCAGAATGGATTGATATAAAGCTGCAGCCACTAGTTGTGCAAACAATGGGACATATAAAAGATGCAAAACAATTATTACAAACACTTGATGGTATTGGAAAAAGGATTATACGTGGGTAACATCTGACTTTGTCACACTATATTTGTGTATACCACATGATTTGGCACTCATGGCCATTTCCAACATTTTGGCGGAACATGGTAATGTATAGTGGTGATGTCAAAAATTTCATTATTATGGCATTAGAACATCTTTTGATTACAATTTTTTTCAGGTTTGACACGCAGTATTATCTGCAGATATGAGGCTGTCCAATGGGGGCAAAATTTTCGCCCTCATTGGCAAACTTATATATGTCCTTCTGGGAGAGTATGTACATTCACACGGTGAATAATCACTTTTTGGATAGGGTTCTGTGGTGGGGGAGATAAATCGATGATGTCATTCTTATTTGGTGTGGCCCCGTCGATGTGTCTTCCCCACCATCTTTTCCTGACTTCATTAGATACATTAATGGAAATGCATTAAATATTAGTTTTACACATCAGATGCATGGCACTGTAGCTACGTATTTGGATGTAACACTTATGGGGGATGACTCTCTGGGGATAATTCATAAATCTACATACAGGAAAGAGATCAGCGGTAATGCAATCTTGCATGCGGACAGTTGCCATCCACCGCATGTAATCCATAATCTTCCATTGGGAGAATTCATACATGCCAAAAGGACATGTTCCAATGCTGTCCTGTTTAATCAGGAGAGTAAAAGAATCAGAAATAGGCTCTCCAGGAGAGGCTATAAAAAATATATGAAAAAAAGGTTTTTAGAATGTAATGTTTGCAGATCTCTAGTTAATCTTACCAGTTCACACCAAACGATGTATATAAATATCTTTAATAGTTTAATTTGTTTAATATACACATGTAATTAGCATGCACATATGCACTTCATGCGGTATTATAATATTGACATGCGTTTCTTGTGTGACCACATTCTATGAACATAGTTCTGGTTGTTAAATAGTTAAATGGAAGTGGTCTCCTTAATTAACTACATGTGCTTTTGCTTTTGAGAATTGTTGAGTTTATGTCTGTTTGCCTTAGAGGAAGGACCACTTCAGGTCCGAAATGCATCAGGCGTTGGGGGATTCCCCCTCATGTATTGTTTTTTAACCATGAAGATTTTTTGATTAAAGATGATGTTTTTTATGAAAAAAAATCTCCAGTGCCGGAAAAATCCTTTGTCTTCACGTAGTGGTCCTGCTTGTGGATTTTTTTTCTAACCATTTGTCGGTCCTCTATGGTTTAGCAAATTGGTGGTCATTTTGCTGAATTTGCATAGAGCAAACTACAAAGTACCGTATTTTTCGGACTATAAGACGCACCGGACTATAAGACGCACCCAGGTTTTAGAGGTGGAAAATAGGGAAAAATATATTTGAAGCAAAAAATGTGGTAAAATATTTAATAACATAAATAACGTACTATTATATGTGGTGTTATTATATATAATAGTATGTTATTATGTTGGAAGCTACGGGTAGGAGATGGTGCTGCGGGACCAGTGTGGTGTCTGTAAAGTAGTATGTGAAGACGCTGGAGGGTGAGTATAAGAATGGGGGCACGGGGCTTATATTTAAAGCACCACTCCAGCACTGAAAAATAACACTGGAGTGCTGCTTTAAGATCCCATGGGAGAACTATAACTCTCAGCATGTCCTGCAGATCCTATGGCATGCTGGGAGTTATAATCCACCACAGGATGGCAGAGTGCTTTTTTATGTGCTGTCATTACTAACCTTTTAATTAATTATTTCTTGTACAGTGTCCGCAGGACCTGTGATGACATCATGAAGAGGCAGGGCTTTGTGTGGTCATGTGATGCTCCAGCCCGCCCTCTTCATGACCTCATCACAGGTCCTCCACAGGAGCATTCAGCATCGCATCAGCTCAGCCCCTGTGCTGTCAGGTATGCGATGCCTCCTGCTGCACTCTGCTCCTGCCGCCTCCTTCTACTTCCAACACACATCTCCCCAGCTGCTGCAGGAATCAGGCACTGGGGAAACCATGTGGCTCTGTCATTTGCTGCTCCTCGCTCACTGCTCAGCTGACAGGTGGGCGGGGAAGCGGCTAATGAATATTCACTGCACTTAAGTATCGGGACCTGTAGTTTCCCCAGCCCTGGATTCCTGCAGCAGAAGGGATATTTTCCTGCCTCCTGCGATCTCACTCCACCGCTGCCCCTGCCCCCACCCCACATGTTACATTCCGACCATAAGACGCACCCACACTTTCCTCCCAAATTTGGAGGAAAAAAAGTGCGTCTTATGGTCCGAAAAATACTGTATATATTCTCTAGAGTACGGATTTTTGTTAAATTTGAGTAGAATTAAATTCCTCTTAAAAACAATTGCTCATATCTACCAATAACAAAAATACAGCATCAGAAACAAACTTATGACATAAATACAGACATAAATACAGTGCCAGGACCATACTCATAACATGAATATAGCTCTATAATCAAGCTTATAACATAAATACAGCACCAGAACCAAGCTCATAACATAGATGAAGTGTCAGAACCAAACTCATCACTTGAATACAATACAAGAAGCAAGATCATAACATACATACAAAAAAACACCAAACTCGGAATATGAATACAGCTCAAGAACTAAACTCATAACATAAATCCACCAGCAGAACTGACCTTACAGCATTGGAGAGCACATATTTTGGGTGAGCATGTCAGCCAAGCCATAGGTCTAAACTTTAAAATATTTAAGAATGCAACCTGCTTCTGAAAAAAGCTCTTGTGACAACTTCTTTAAATATAATAAATCTAATAAAGTTTTTATTTGGATGTATAAAGTTTTTCATAGCTTCCGACCTTGGACTCCTTGACCACTCTGACTCACGGCTCGACCGTGAGAAGTGACTAGCGTCACAGTTACATCCTTTATTATTTTATTATATATGATATACAGATCCTGTAACATAACCTAGACTTTTTGCATAGAAGTGATATTCATCAGTTTATTTGTACTTATTTTTTATTTTTATATTGATTTGTTAATAGACATCCTTGATAAAGGCCTGAGAGCCGAAACGTCGGAACTCTTGTCTTGTCCATTTCATATATCGGCTGTAAATAAAGATTCTTTTGTTACACACAGTTTTCCTAATTACAGCACATGTGATGTTCTCTTAGGCTTTGCATACTGTAATTTACATTGATTATCATAAAAAATAATATAACATAGTAATGTTGATTCACTAAGACTATGAAATTCAAGCACTATAGCCATTTTCCCTTAAAATATCAAACACATGTTAACCTGTATTATCTGTTAATTGTTTTCCTATTAGGCAATGAAATGAAGCCTGTTTACAATAACAAAGTTATATTAAGCAGCAGCTAATATGTCACAGTGGGACCATTTGTTTACTTTTTGACTTTCATCACACGTTTCTTCAATTTGACTCTAACAGTTCAGGAAGGATAAATCTAATAAGCCACATTCTGCCTTTCAATCTTCCTTACAGCAAATATTCAAATGGTCACCCCTAATTAATTTGATCCTTGGATTTTTATCATTATAATGCCAACAAATGCACTATTAATTGCTAATTAATAGTATTTTTTTTATAATTCTAGGTAGAGATATCATGCTATAGACTTAGTATATTTTTTAGATCTTAGATTTGTTTAAGAATCCAGAACAAGTATTCAATGCAAACATGTATAACTAATTAGCAATTAATTTATTTTTAATATTCTTTTTATTGCAGTTCATGCACACGGCCATTATATACTGAAGTTCAGTTCAAGAACCTTCTATTTTGTGCCAAGGAAAGGATTAGATGACATTCTGAGAAATAAAGGCCAAAATATGATGTTAGGAAAAGCTTTCCTAATATCTTTATATGGGATTGGATACTGTCTTTGGCACAAAACATACAGTTTAGCCACTGAACCTTAAGTAGGAGGTGCAAAAATGGAAGGGGTTTGAATGAACATTATATTAAACATGATAATTGTGTACTTAAAGCAAGGTATGTTTATTTTACCCATGGCTAAGGAAAAATTGTTTTAAAGCTGAAAACAACCAGCTATTAATTTTAGGTGTAGTGGAAAAGTTCAACCTGGACTTTGAAGTTATGACCAAGATGGTAGCTTTTTTTATACACGATAGTCTCAATGTAGCATTTATTCTTTCTTTACAAGTATAATTATTAGACATTATACGGCATATTATATTTTTAAGACACCACACAATAAGATGCATGGCTGAGATAGCAGTAAATCGAAATAGCATTTTTCCTATTACCTAAAACATTCCTGGAGGTGAAAAGAAATGTAGGGGTCAAAATTAATAATTTTAATGAACTGGGTTAAATTAGGAAGGCCATAGATCCATTGTTTGTGCTTCTCTGCAGCATGTGTATTGTACACATAAACAGCAGGTGAAATTAAAAGTGAACATGTCACCAATTTTTTTGGTAAATATATTTCTAAAGGCGCTAATGACATGAAGTTTTCACCAGAAGTCAGTAACAACCCACACAGGAAAATAAATCAAATCATAGATGTTCCTAAATTAAGTTATGTGTAATATTGAAAAATGACACAGGGAAAAAGCATTGAACTTGCTTACTCAAATTTATTTAATACTTTGTACAAAAGCCTTTATTGGTGACTAGAGATGAGCAAACCTGAACTTAAAAGTTTTAGGTCTGTACCAAACAGTTAGCGTTAAACGCTGAACGCGGACTCCTTCTGGAAGTCCGTTGCAATATTCAGTGTTCTTGGGGAAGCCAGTTGGAATCATAGAATCATAGAATGGTAGAGTTGGAAGGAAACTCCTGGGTCATCTGGTCCAACCCCTGCTCAAAGCAGGATTCACTAAATCATCAGAGAGAGAGAGAGAAATCCAAACTTTGCATCTCCATTGCTTTCATAGGGTTTTGGATTAAAGTTTGGGTACAGTTCTGGCAACCAAATCGAACATTGGACTTAAGTTATGGATGGGTACCATAATCCAAGCTTCCATGGGTAAACTCATCCCTATTGATGATGACAGCTTCAAGACACCTCCTGTATAGTGAAATTATTCACATGCATTGCTCCGGTGTAATTTTGGTCCATTCTTCCACTCAAACACCATTCAAGTCCTGAAGTCTCTGTGGGTTCTTTCTATGAACTCTGAGTTTTAATTCTTTCTATAAATTTTCTATTGTATTCAGGTCAGGTGATTAGCTTGGCCATTCTAACAGCTTTATTTTCTTTCTCATAAGCAAATTAAGAATCTCCTTGACTGTGTATTTGGGATTATTGTCTTGCTGCAATGTCCACACTCATTTCATTTTTATCATCCTGATAGATGGTACCAGATTTTTATCAATAATGTCTATATCCTTTCATCAAACATATGAAGTTTGCCAGTGTCATTTGCTAAAATACAGCCCCACACCATGATGTTCCTATCTCCATGTTTCAGTGTTGATATGGTGTTTTTGTGGTGAAATGGAGAGTCATTTGGCCTCCAAGTATGGTGTATATTATAGCAGCTAAAGAATATAATTTTGGCCTCAACTGACCATACTATATCCTCCCGTATTTCATAAGCTTGTCTTAATGTTGTTGAGTAAACTTTAAATGTGATTGAACATGATTTTTGTTCAGCAATTAAGTTTGGTGTGGTGAACATGCACATGAGCCATGGAGGTTAAGTGCATTATTTATAGTTTCCTTGAAACAATTGTACCTGCTGATTCCAGGCCTTTGTGTATCTCTCCACACGTGGTCCTGGGCTCTTGGACAACGCTTCTGAAAATTATTTTCATTCCACTGAAATATTGGGGGGAGCACCTGGTCGTGGCCAATTATGGCTAATTTATATAATTTCCACTTTTGAATTATAGCCCCAACAGTGCTCACTGGAACCTTCAGTAGTTTAGAAATTCTTGTTTAACCAATGTCATCAGTATCTTATGCAACAATAAGGTTGTGAAGGTCTTGAGACAGCTAATTGATTTTATCCATCATGAGATGTTTCTTGTGTGGCACATTGTTAATGAGACATCTTTTTATAGGCCATCAGTTGAACCAGCTGCTATTATTTTTCACTAAGTGGCAGGATTGCTTTATAATTACTTATTGATTTTAGCTGGTGTCATGACCTTCCATGGATTTTTGCACCTCTCTTTCTTCATGTGTTCAATAGTTTTTCGCTGTGTCAACTCTCATTATTACACATAACTTAATTGATGGACACATGAGGTTTAATTTCTTTAAGTGTATTGGACGGGTTATCACCAACATCTGGAGAGAATGTCATGTCAATAGCACCTTTAGGCCTCGTTCCCACTTGCGTATAAACTCGGCGAGTGTAATGAGAGAAAAAAATCACATTGCACTAGTGCCAATGTTATTCAATGAGTCAGTGCTCATCTGCTATATTTCCTCAGCTGAAATCTGACTGAAAGATTTTTAAATGCTAGTACGAGCGAGGCCTTAGAAATATATTTCATTGGAAAATTGGTGACGTGTTCAATACTTACAGTCCTTACAAAAAGTGTTGGCACCATATGGCGTGATTTGATAAGGACCACGTCATCATTAAACAGGTTATATAGGTTCCGAGTAGATATGAGGCGATCAGAGATCCGGATATTAGAGACGTATTCGAAGACAGTGAGGGGCAGAGTACGTTGTAGTATTTCCGCCGACAGAAACGAGCTGGCTTTAATAAGGTGGAAAGCGGTTAAGGGAGGAGTTTCCCCCAACATAGGAAAGTTCATTACGTCGCCCCATGTCGTTATTCCTAATTTATCCCAATTACGACAGTCCAAACCTTGAATGCAGGATTGAAGGACCCTAACAGGCAAATTAGCCGCAGTGACTACGAAGTCATCTCGAAGTTTAGTACTCAGCAATTCCCAGCTTTGAAACGTCGCTTTTACAGTAGAAAGGGGCAGTGAAGGTTTAACTTTAGTTATGAGATAAGCTAAAAGTTGGTTACCCAAATCTTCCCGCCCATATACCGTTTTCTCAATCAGTGGCCACGATGAATGCGTGGAAATAGACCACCAGTGCCGCGATTGTCGTATTAGAGTGGCATAATAGTATGCCAGGAGGTTTGGGACCCCAGCTCCGCCGTGATCTCTAGTTTTTTGTAGAATTGTTGTGGAGACAAACAATCATCCCACTCCGCCACTTTGGGGAATCACACCTAAAATGCATTATTAGATGGTACTTTACCCCCTCCAAACTGGCAACTTTCTTCCCAGGCATGTCCGACAGATGCTGGAGACTCTGTGGAGACAAAGGTACCATCCTACATATATTTTGGTCCTGCCCTTTGATTAGAACATTTTGGAAGGACGTGATTCACCTTATTGATCAGATCTTTGGATATCAAATATCCGATGACCCATCGCTGTTGCTGTGCCTGCTTGGAATAGATAGCATACCTTTAAAAATGCGCAGACTTATTGGTCACATTCTTCTCTCAGCTAAAACCTTGGTTGCTCGGCACTGGAAATCGCCTCTTTGCCCCTCAGTGTCTCAACTGATACAGAAACTCCAAGATCATTACACATTGGAGATCTTATTTGCCAAACGTTCTAACACACTTGCCAGATGTGAATGCATATGGGCCCCTTGGAAGGCCTATTATCGATCAATACAAAATGATTAGAGTCCTATACTGTGCCTTCTCTGTGGATTCATACCCTTCCTTGCTCTTTCCCATACCCCCCTTCCCGCCCTTTGTAATCTGTTCGTCCTGTTTGTCTCTGTTTTGTTTATCTTTGGGTTGCTCACTTGTATTATTCTATGATCGTATGGTGTAAACACGTGAGACGTTTCAACGTTATCTATGACCCATGGAATGTATAACATGTATAATTGTACATATCGGACCTATTGTCCACTTGTGGATTGTTATATTTTGTTTTTGATTTTCAAGATATAATTCAATAAAAACTATTGAAACAAAAAAAAGTGTTGGCACCCTTGAAATTGTTTCAGAAAATGAAGTATTTCTCCTAGAAAATTATTGCAATTGCATGTTTTGTTAAAAAAACATGTTTATTTCCTTTGTGTATATTGGAAAAACACAAAAAAATAACAGAAAAAAAATGGGAAGGACAAAAGCATCATATTTGGTTGCACACGCTTTGTAATAAATAACTGCAATCAATCACTTGCTATAGCCATCAATAAGCTTCTTATACCGTTTAACTGACATTTTGGACCACTATTCTTTTGCAAACTGCTCCAGGTCCCTGATATACGAAAGGTTCCTTCTTCCAACAGCTATTTTAAGATATCTCCACAGGAATTCAATTGGAATTCAATCCAGACTTATTGCTGGCCACTTCAGAACTCTCCAGCACTTTGTATCCATTTGTGGGTTCTTCTTGAAGTATGCTTGGGGTCATTGGGGTCATTGTCCTGCTCCAAGACCTACAGCTTAGGATGCAAACCAAGCTTTTGGCACTACATTGCAACCCAAAATTCTTTGGTAATCTTCAGATTTCATCATGCCTTCCACACAGACAAGGCCCCCAGTACCAGATGCAGCAAAACAACACTAAAACATCTTTGAACCTCCACCATATTTGACTATAGTTACTGTGTTCTTTTCTTTCTAGGTCTCATTTTGTTTTCAGAGAAAATGTAATGATCGGCATCACTGCAACACCTATATAGACGTACCTGTGTCCAGTTAGAGGATGTTGTATGCATGCATGCCCGGGCTCTTGAGTGCCAGCTCCGTGAAATGAACCAGAAAATCCAAGTGAAGAAAGTAGATCAGTGGCACTCACTGTCCCATTAAATACATTTTATTCAAAAGGTTAAAACATGCCAGGCAGGGAAGCAATTCGTGAAACTTGCTGGACGACGGCCGTTTCGCACAAACTGACACAAGTAAGGCACCTCCCCTCACCCCGCCTATTCTTCAAAACGGGCGAATCAAAAGACTGCCCTATTTTGCAACAAACATACAGAAAACAATTAAAATTACAATAAACTGACAGCTAAGTTAAAAATGAGCATTATGATATACGTCATAATCCAACACCTTCAAAACAAGAATACAGGCATATCTATTCTGTCATTGAAACATGTTGCCTCCAGCGCTCATGCGCGCATAATCCATTTCACCTCCCTTCTGAGAAGCAGCTTTTGCAAGTCGCCTCCCTGCGATGGTAAAACTACTTGTTCTAATCCAGCAAAACGCAATGCCTCTGGATTTCCCCCATGGTGTTCCCTCATATGTTTAATCAAACGCAGAACCCCTTTACCCGAGTGAATGGAGTTAAAATGCTCGTGAAACCTAACAAAAGTGGCCGGATTGTTTTGCCGATGTAGAAGAACCTACATGGGCAGAACAAAACATAGACCAAGTAATTAGTCCTACTAGTCCTTTAAAACAATGTTTTATCAAACCAATTTGGATAGAGCGCCATGTAATATGAAATGTACAAAAGGAACAAATAAAATTACCTTTAGGAGCCCCTGACCTAATCCAATCACTACGCTCACTCTGCATAAGATTACGCACTAAATATCTCTCAAATTAGTTGTACGTCTACATGCAAACAGAACCTCTTGCTACTCTTTCTGAAAACTGGGAATTCATTTTCAAAATGTTCCAATTTTTCCAAATCACAGAATGAATATGTCCATCCAAGGGAACATACTTGAAGCTTAACACAAATCTTTCCCCTTCTGTTTTCCTGATAATTTATGATGTGTTGGATTTATAGTCAAGGGCTGCATCAAGTACCGATCTAGGATAGTCTCTCTCTAAGAATCTCTGATACAACTCAGCAGATTGCTTTTCCAAATAGCCAAAATCATTATTAATTCTGTTTAGCCTTAAGAACTGGCTATATGGTAAAGAGCATTTTGTATAATGGGGATGGGCACTATTAAAATGCAATAGGGAGTTACTTGCAGATGGTTTACGGTGTACTTCCGTATTGAGAACTCCTTGCTCTACCCTGAGATGCATGTCTAAAAATACCAAAGAGAACCCCAAAATTAGATGCAAATTTCATGTTCATGGTGTTGGACCGGTTCAGATGCTTCACAAAATCGTTGAACGCATCCTGTGAACCGTCCTACACCATGAACACGTCATCCATATACCTGATATATAACCTGATATGTTTCAGATACTGATTGTGGATGGAATAGATGTACTTCTCCTCAAAAAAATAAGTTTGCAAAGGTGCATGCTACCGGTGTCCCCATCGCGGTACCCTTTCGTTGATGGTACCACGTGTCCATGAATTTAAATGCATTATGCTTCAAGATAAAGTCTATTCCCCCACAAACAAACTCAACAAAATTCCTACTTTTTACTATGGTTGCCAAAATCCCTCTAATGATGAAGGAGAAAAAGGTTTAGCTGTCTGTGGAGCGCTGAGATAAGGGATAAAAGTAGGGACATTTGAAGAGTGTTATGTGTTGTGAATGTGTTAGAAATGAGTTCTGAGCAGAAGCTCCCTCTGGTGGTTGCAGACAGTGCTGAACCATTTAGTGAAGATTGGCAATCAGGAGTTACAGACTGGTCCTATATAAGGGAGGTTCCCTCCCATCAGGGTTGCCGGTGATCAATTGTTCTTGTCTCAACTGTGGTTCCTGGTTCACTTGGAAGCTTGCTGAATCTTGCCTCTTCTTCTGCTCTCAGATAAGACATTTTCTGTTTTTATTTTTGTGCTTGCTTTTTGCATTGTTTCCTGCACTTTTGTGGAGGTCAGCCAGGTCCCCTCCGGGGGCTTGTGCTCCTCTCAGTTTGTCTGAGCCACTGTTGTTTGTTTATTTGCCTTTTCCAGTTTTTCTTCAGTGGCTGCGGCTTAGTTTTGTTACACCAGAGAACTAATTTAGGTGGTAGAGATCGTGTGATCTCAGGTGTTTTTGTAATTAGTAGAGTTGGTACTTTTCAGGGTTTTTTGGGATTGCAGTAAGTGTCCTTCCTATCCTTTTCTGTCTAGGAAGATTGGGCCCCAACGTTTGCTCATACTATTTTCTGTCTGTGTCTGTATTTCCTCTTGTCTAACCGCCATTACATGTTTGGGGACTTCCTATGTTCTTTGGGGATCTGCTCCGGGGCAGATAGCTTTTCCTCTTTCTATCTTTAGGTGAAGTTAACCTCTCAGGCTGTGACGAGGCGTCTAGGACCAACGTAGATATGCTCCACGGCTGCCTTTAGTTGTGGTGGTTAGTCAGGGTACTGCAATCCAGTAGATTCCAACCTCTCTGGTGTATTGCCGTTTTTGCTTGCTTTCCTCAGCTACCAAATCATAACAGTTATGCTATCGAAACGCATTGTGGAGATCAAAGGATTAATAAAAGTTTGTTAAGCAGATTGCTGTCCCTACATTTGTCCCTTAACTCAGTGCTCCACAGACCGCTAAACCTTTTTTCTCCATCATTCCATATCCCTCCTTCTGAGGGTTTGCGGCAGTCAATTCTATTGAGAAGCTTAAGGACCTGCAGTGTCCGGGTAATGCTGTATCCACACTTCCCAGCTTAAGGACCTGTGGTTAGCGTATCCTGTTCCCTGATCACATGACCAGAACCTGGAAGTGCTGGCCAGCAGCGGCAGTCTCCAAAGGTCCTCAGGGATCATCTCTTCAAGCACAAACTAGGGTTGTGCAAGGGTGCCCAACCTCATTAGGTGAGTGGCCACTTGGCCCCTGTTTGATAATCCACTATATCACCAGATTTCACACATTTCAAACTACTTGATTAGTGTTCTCATTACAAAATCCCCCGAAAATCATCCACTCCTATGACTTGCCGTATCCTAGTGTAAAGACCCTCGACATCAATAGAAGCAAGAGAGAAACCTTCTTGCCACGAAAAACTACGCAAACAATTTAGGAAGTAATTTGTATCCTTCACATACGGAGGAATATCTTGGAGTAAGGGGCGGAGTAATTAATCCATGTACTGGGACAGGGGCTCAATGAGAGACCCAATCCCTGACACGATCGGGCGGCCTGGAGGGGCAGTTACAGATTTGTGCATTTTTGGAATACAATAAAGATTGACCTCACAGTGAGGCTATAAAAAACCTTCCAGGAACCGGAAAGTGGCCAACCGAGTTAACCCTGCGACTACCTGACCCGAGAACCCAGTAAACCATGACAGTATCAATGTAAATACCTCTCTTAGGCCGGGATCACACATGCGAGAAACTCGCACGATTCTCATGCGAGTCATTCGCATGAACACCCGGCATGCTCCGGTCCTTGTGCCGGAGGCAGCGCCGGATGTTCATGCGAGAGACTCACACGAGAATTGTGTGAGTTTCTCGCATTTGTGATCCCGGCCTTAGGCTGATGTCTGAATTCTTGGGTGAATATGGACTCCTTTCTCAGGAAAGCCTGCATTTATGTGTAGGTAGGAACCTGTTGTAATTAAAATCACCACATGTTGAAGGGCACAGTGCTCAGTCAGTAAGCTAACATACAAATAACAAAAGACTGACTGGCACATCCAAGCTAGTGTGAATAGGTGCTTACTAGGAGCAGCTACCTCCATATGCAATATACAAAAAAAGTTGCACTCTATCGTGCTACAGCATGTCAGTGTGAAATATATGAAATATGAATAGCAAGAGCTAGGAAAAAATGCAGGCTTTACTGAGAGAGATATCCACATTCACCGAGGAATTCAGACATCAGCCTAAGAGCGTTATTCACATTGATAAGGAGGGACCCATCAGTTTTTGAGACCACCTTGACGTTGGTTGATGGGCAGACATGAATTGGCAAAAATAAGGGGAAAGTCTCTCATTCTTTTCCTAATATTCAAAAGCCATATTGCTATTCATATTTCATATATTTCATATTGACATGCTTTAGCATGATAGAGTGAAGCTTTTTTGTATATTGTATATGGCGGTAGCAGCTCCTAGTATGCACCTATTCACACTAGCTTGGATGTGCCAGTTAAACTTTTACAAGCCACTGTACTTAAAAAGGATGACCACGTTATCTTTACCTAAAGAAATGTGTCTGGGACATAATTTTGTATATACTATAAGTATGACAGACTCGATTCTTCACAGCTTGCATTGCTGTCCAGTCCATAAAATAGAAACCAAGAGAAATGAACTGTAATATAAGTTGGTGTGCATGCAGCATGTAAGTGCATGTTCAAACTGGTCACCAAATAGATAACACCCAAGACAAAAACAAAATGAGCAAATGTCTTTCAGTAAATAAATTAATAGCAACAGTACATGAAAACAACATATAACAATTGGTTAATATAATTTTGATCAAAAAAACATAAAAGCCATCCCACCACATCATGGTGACCCTGATAAGGATGGCTCTAACTTCTATTATTAACAGACTAAACTTAAGACAGTTCCAAATAGGGTCACTATGATGTGGTAAAATAGTTTTTCTGCTTTTTTATCAAAATTCTGTTAATAAAGTGCCCTATGTTTTTTTCATGCACTGTTGACAGTTATTTATTTACTGCAGGGTATTTACTCATTTTGTTTTTGCCTTGGGTTTTGTCTGTTTGGCCAGTGTGAACATGCACATACATGCTGCATGCACACCAACTTATACTGTATTCCAGTTCATTGTTTTTTTGTTTCTGTTTCAGTTTTTGTACTCTGTTCTAATAAGGGCATAGCCTCCCTTTTCTTTGAGCTGGACATTTCATTTAAAAAGCTCCCCACTGAGGTTAGGACATTCCAAAATAGGGTCACTGTAACGTGGTGAGATGGCTTTTATGTGTTTTTATCAAAATTATGTTAACCAACTGCCCTATGTTGTTTTCATGCACTGTTGCTATTTATATACTTATTTACTTCAGGCTATTTGCTCATTTTGTTTTTGTCTTGGGTTTCGCCAGTCCATAAAATGGCTGGTGGTGTAGGAGCAGTGATGAGCCCTGCCCATCACTCTCTTCTAATAGTAAAGCAGCTTTCACATGTGAGGTGTTTTTCTATTGGACTGGGCTGATGGACTAATCCTTTAAGTTACTTCTAAGCTATGTCCCTGATATTATAAATTTTCATGGTGGTAGCTCATTTTGTTTCATAAGTTGTCTCTGACATCACCTGCTCTTTTGCATCCTCTTTCAGCAGCATGAGTTGATGGAGTTGTCTAACACGTAGATATTGCTATTTTTGACCTGATATTGACAGTAATCAAAGCTGGAACATCATACACTGTGAAGTGGCTTTATGTGGGTACTGTATCCCATCTCATAATAACTTCAGTAGGAGATTAACTATAGAACTCCTAACCTACTGTCTTCTTTCCCCATAGTTTACAGATTGTAGGTCGGCGAGGGCAGAGTCAACTCTCAGCACCAGTCTGTCACTGTTTGTTCATGTTTTTGTATTTGCATTGTATTTTATGTATGCAACCTTGTTCACATGTACAGCACCAAGGAATTAATGGTGCTCTGAAATTATTATTATTAATATAATAATAATAATAATCACGATGATTAAAGTTTTTGATTCAGTCTGCTTTACAGTGGTATTCATATTTTTATTCTCAATGCATTTATTAAATGGGCATTAATTAATAATTGCATTCTATTAGATGTTCATCAGAAGCCTTCCTATAGCTACAAAGTCTGAATTCATTTTAGCACTGTTGGAGTACTTACAAGATTACTTTGGGTGGCTTCTGGCAAAATGTATCACTTTTTAGAAATAATTGTAAAATTAAACAAATACATAAAGAACATTTTTTTGTGAAGGTTTTTAACATCCCAGAAGTTTTTCCGGTACCCTTCATCTCTTGTAAACCTAAAACTATTCATATATTCAGTGTCCTGGACATAAGAGATTTAATGAAATCAAGTTATCTGCTGTGCTAATAAGAATGTTGCCATGGAAATCTGAACTTTTATGCCTGTACTTTTAGAATTATACTTTTGAATGTCATATATGTGACTAGTAAAGTTAAGCAGTTCTGCTGATTTTGTACAAAAGTAATTGTACATTTATTTAAAATATGACTAATTACATCTATAGACTTAAAGAAAGTGGTTTTAATGAATATATATTGAGATTGTTTAACCAAGTAGTCAAAGTAATACATTTCCATTGCTCAGTACCTTGATACCTTGATTCATGCAGTTTCTACATCCATCTTACTTTTGGATAATTTCATAATTTTTAAGTTTATTTTTAATAAAAGGACATACACTGCATAAGTAGCTGTCAAACAACAAACTAAATTGCTCTGTACCATGCACTAAGCAATATTCTCACATTCGGACAGTTTTTGCCCCTTCTTACTTTTTGGAGCAGTTCATATGGAAGAACTTAACAAAATATCAAACTGATAAATGATGATGTGGCCTGAAGATGGCAATTCCCATTCTCTAATATTTTATTGTAGATAGCGTCAAATGGGTAGGACACATTCAGATAATCTCTCTTTGTGCTCAGAGTTGTAACCTAAAGTTTCAGGAACTCATATCAAACCTTATAACAGGGCTGTCTAATTGTTATGTGTCATTTATAATTCTGACGTTTTTTTATATGATAAACTCCCATTAATAAGATTTTCTCAAGCTTCACCAGTTCTCCAGAGTGCACTACCCTTGGCAATTTTATTCCCAAAGTCCACAGCTTTAAGCTTTTCTCCCTTTCTACCTGATCCTCGAAAGGTGTTTGAATTATTAATTTTTTACTATGTAATGTCAGATTTTGTCTGTACATATACCATCTGAATTATGAGGTGCTGTGGAATATAAATATGTTGGCAGCATACAAGAGAAAGATTCTTACTGCTATTCTCATATGAAACAGCGATGAGGCTGGTTTCACATTTGCCTATGCAAGCGCAGCGTTTGTTCCGCATAGATCCGCATGCATCATGCGTACATATCTTTAACATGGTGTACACAGGGACCTGCATTTGCATGCTTTCACATGCGTTTGCGTATGCATATGTCATTTCGCGGTGTGCGGCGGTGTCTGGCGAACACAACATGTTGCATTTTTTGAAGTGTCAAAAAGCCGTCAGATATGCGCAGTCATGTGCATGCGGATGAGTGCGTCTAAAAAACGCATTACTGTTTATGGGAATGCATTGGTACGCAAGGACATGCGCATGGATGCGTTCGATGCGCATCTGGACTTCAGACTGAGCATATCCAGGAACTGATTACAGCACCTGGAAATATCGAGTGCATGCACATAAATGAGGCAAACGCATGCAAAAATGCATACAAACGCATACACACGCAGCTTTTTTTATGTCATTTGAAAGATGATGCGGATAAAAAACACTGCATAAACATGCATTTTTGCTTGCATTTGTGCATGCAAATGATAACGCTGTGGACATATAAGCAAATGTGAACTTACACCGATGACCATCTGCAAGCCATTAATTTATACGGAGGATCAGCATGATAGGCTCACACTCTTTAAATGATTTTGTAACTTTTTTAATACTGCTTTTTAAAATTCAGTTTTTAGATACTTTTTCTTACTCTAGTTAACCCCTTCGCGACCCAGCCTGTTTTCACCATTCTGACTCTGCCAATTTTTACAATTCTGACCACTGTCCCTTTATGAGGTAATAACTCTGGAATGCTTCAATGGATCCCACTGATTCTGAGATTGTTTTCTCATGACATATTGCACTTTATGATAGCAGTAAAATTTCTTCAATATGACGAAAATTTTTAAAATTTCGCAATTTTTAAACTTTTAATTTTTATGCCCTTAAATCAGGGAGTTATATCACACAAAATAGTTAATAAATAGCATTTCCCACATGTCTACTTTACATCAGCAGAATTTTGGAACCAACATTTTTTTTATTAGGAAGTTATAAGGGTTAAAATTTGACCCGCGATTTCTAATTTTCAGCAAATTTTACAAAGCCATTTTTTTTAGAGACCACATAACATTTGAAGTGACTTTGAGTGGTCTATATGAAAGAAAATACCCACAAGTGACACCATTCTAAAAACTGGACCCCTCAAGGTACTCAAAACCACAATCAAGAAGTTTATTAACCCTTCAGGTGCTTCACAGGAATTTTTGGAATGTTTAGAAAAGTTAACAATTAACTTTTTTTTCACAAAAAAATTACTTCAATTTGTTTTATTTTACCAAGGGTAACAGGAGAAATTGGACCCCAAAAGTTGTTGTACAATTTGTCCTGAGTATGCCAATACCCCATATGTGGGGGTAAACCACTGTTTTGGCGCATGGCAGAGCTGGAAGGGAAGGAGCACCATTTGACTTTTCAATGCTAGATTGGCTGGAATTCAGATCAGACGCCATGTCGCATTGGGAAAGCCCTTGATGTGCCTAAACAGTGGAAACCCCCAATTCTAACTCCAACCCAAACCCCAACACACCACTAACCCTAATCCCAGCCCTAACCACAAACCTTACTCTAACACACCCCTAACCCTAATTCCAACACTAACCCTAGTTCCAAACCCTAACCCTAATCTCAACCCTAATCTCAACCTAACCTTAATCCCAACCCTAACCTTAATTCCAACCCTAACCCTAATTCCAAACCTAACCCTAATTCCAAGCCTAACCCAAATCCCAACCCTAATCCTAATCCCAACCTTAACCCTAACTTTAGCCCCAACCCTAACCCTAACTTTAGACACAACCCTAACCCTAGCAAGGAAAATGGAAATAAATACTTTTTTATTTTATTATTTTTCCCTAACTAAGGGAGTGATAAAGGGGGGTTTGATTTACTATTTATAGTGGGATTTTATGTTTGGCAGCTGTCACACACTAAAAGACACTTTTTATTGCAAAAAAATTGTTGCATCATCACATTTTGAAAGCTATAATTTTTCCATATTTTGGCCCACAGAGTCATGTGAGGTCATGTTTTTGCGGGACGAGTTGACATTTTTATTGGTACCATTTTTGGGCACTTGACATTTTTTGATTGCTTTTTATTACGATTTTTAGGAGGCAGAATGAACAAAAACCAGCAATTCATGAATTTCTTTTGCTGGGTCTTTATACCTTTCCACATGTGGTAAAATTGATAAAGCAGTTTTATTCTTCAGGTCAGTACGATTACGGCGATACCTCATTTATATCATTTTTTTATGTTTTGGCACTTTTATAAATATATTAATAAAAACTATTTTGTAGAAAAAATAATTATTTTTGCATCGCTTTATTCTGAGAGCCATAATTTTTTTATTTTTCTGCTGATGGGCTGTATGGTGGCTCATTTTTTGTGGGACAAGATGAAGTTTTCAGCGGTACCACGTTTATTTATATCTGTCTTTTTGATCGCGTGTTATTGCACTTTTTGTTCGGCGGTATGATGATAAAGCATTGCTTATTTTTCCTTGTTTTTTTAATGGTGTTCGCTAAAGGAGTTAACCAGTGGGATAGTTTTATAGGGCAGGATGTTTTTATAGGGCAGTTTTACGGACGCGACGATACTAAACATGTGTATTTTTTTATTTACATAAATAAATGTATTTATTGGTAAAATATTTATTTAATTCTTTTTTCTTTATTTGGGGATTTTTTAATATTTTTACACATTCTAATTTTTTTTTTACTTTATTACATTTTCCCAGGATGGGACATCACTATATTACATCAGATCAGGGATCTGACATTTTGCACAGCACTGTGTCAGATCAGCAATCTGATAGGCAGTGTAGGAGGCTTGCTGGCGCATGCTCTCAGAAGGTACTGACAAGCCACCTCACTGAAGGACCCGGAAGTACCCCGCAGCCATCTTGGAGCCGGGGGTTTCCATGGAGACCACCGGAACAATGCGATTGCATCGCGTTGTTCCGGTGGGAGCGCACAGGGAGCCCCCTCCCTGCGTGATTGTTCTCTATGCCGCTGTCAGTACTGACAGCAGCATCAGAGGGGTTAAATGCCCGCAATCGGTGCTATCACCGATCGTCGGCGTTGTTGCGGTGTGTCAGCTCTCACATATAGCTGACACCCGCACCCGATCACCGCTGCGCTCAGAGTGATGCCGCAGTGATCACACCGCCGTACTAATACTGCTTTGGACAGAACTGCAATTCCCGCAGAGCAGTACTAGTACAGCGAAGGTCGGGAAGGGGTTAATGGTGACAATTATCTAGAAATAAAGCTGGAAACAAATGGTAAAGAAAGTCCACCCCCCACCCCAAGAGAACTGTCCATTGTAAGACTTTTTTGGGGTAGAGATTGGAAAAATAATCCAAGCTCAGCTACCTTTCATTCAAACGCAGCCTTGTCTCATTAACTTGTGAACTGTACCATCAGTTTTTTTATTATGTCTTTCTGTTTAACAGCTAAGCATTTTAACAAAACTACAGCAAATTTACATATACATCTGAAGGAATAAAGACAGTCAAAATTGAAGTTTTGGATTGGCCTATTCAACTTTATCTTCAAATAATATGTTTCTGTGGATTGAGGTGTAACTAACACTTTTGGGTGCCAATACAAAATCTTACATAGTTCCTCCAACTAACAAATGCCACTTAGTTTGAATGATTCTTTTAATGGGGTACAGAGAGTTTGACCACAGGACTTGAAATAGGGTATAGTAGTAGGGGAAGGAAACTTTTTCTTATATAAATGCAACAATGTTCCAAAAACTATAATGAGAATTCCTTTGCCTAACAGAAGCATCATATGAAAAAAATGCAATAATATGGGAGTGACCCTTCTTTCTTGCCTTTTTATAATAGAAAGTACATAAAAAAGGGAGGTATTAACCCCTTACTGCCATCGGACGTACTATCCCGTCCATGGTATCTGGGCCCGTATGACCGGGGACGGGATAGTACGTCATAGGCGATCAGCTGCGCTCCTGAGGGGAGCGCAGCTAATCGCCGCCGGGTGTCAGCTGATTATCACAGCTGACACCCATGACTGTGTGTCAGGAGCGGTCACGGACCGCTCCCGGCACATTAACCCCTTGCACACCGCGATCAAACATGATCGCGGTGTACTGGGTGCACAGGGGAGGATCGCGCAGGGTGGGGGCTCCCTGCGCGCCCCCCTGAGACCCTCAGAGCAGCGCGATGTGATCGCGCTGTTCTGAGGGCTTCCTCCCTCCCAGGACCCGGATCCAAGATGGCGCCGGGGTCCTGGAGGGAGGCGGCTACCTCAGTGCCTGCCGAGAGCAGGCACTGAGAAGCCTGCATCTATGCCTGTGCGATCGCTGGTGTGACAGAGTGCTGTGCACACTGTCACACCAGCGATCTGATAAAATACTGTGATGTCCCACCCTGGGACAAAGTAAAAAAGTTAAAAAAGTAAAAATAAACATGTGTAAAAAAAAAATCCAAAATAAATAAAAAAAAAAAAAAAATATTCCCCAATAAATTCACTTCTTCCTGTAAATAAAAAAAAACAAACAATAAAAGTACACATATTTGGTATCGCCGCGTCCGTAACGACCCCCCCTATAAATTGTCCCACTAGTTAACCCCTTTAGTGAACCCCTTAAAAAAAAAAAAAAAAAAACGAAGCAAAAAATCAATGCTTTATCATCATACCGCCGAACAAAAAGTGGAATAACGCGCGATCAAAAAGACCGATATAAAAAACATGGTACCGCTGAAAACGTCATCTTGTCCCGCAAAAAACGAGCCATCATAAAGCATCATCAGTGAAAAAATAAAAAAGTTATAGCTCGCAGAATAAAGCGATGCAAAAATAATTATTTTTTATATAAAATTGTTTTTATTCTATAAAAGCGCCAAAACATGAAAAAATGATATAAATGAGGTATCGCCATAATCGTACTGACCCGAAGAATAAAACTGCTTTATCAATTTTACCACACGCGGAACGGTATAAACGCCTCCCCCAAAAGAAATTCATGAATTGCTGATTTTTGTTCATTCTAACCTCCCAAAAATCGAAATAAAAAGCGATCAAAAAACGTCACGTGCTCAAAAATGGTACCAATAAAAACGTCAACTCGTCCCGCAAAAAAAAAAGACCTCATATGACTCTGTGGGCCAAAATATGCAAAAATTATAGCTCTCAAAATGTGATGATGCAAAAACTATTTTTGCAATAAAAAGCGTCTTTTAGCGTGACAGCTGCCAATCATAAAAACCCGCTATAAATAGTAAATCAAACCCCCCTTTATCACCCCCTTAGTAAGGGAAAAATAATAAAATTAAAAAAAAAGTATTTATTTCCATTTTCCCATTAGGGTTAGGGTTAGGGTTGCGGCTAAAGTTAGGGTTAGGGTTGGCGATAAAGTTAGGATTAGGGTTAGGGTTGGGATTAGGGGTGTGTTAGGATTAGGTTTGTGGTTAGGGTTGGGACTAGGGTTAGGGGTGTGTTGGGGTTAGGGTTGGAGTTAGAATTGGGGGGTTTCCGCTGTTTAGGCACATCAGGGGCCTCCCAAATGTGACATGGCGTCTGATCTCAATTCCAGCCAATTCTGCGTTGAAAAAGTCAAACGGTGCTCCTTCACTTCTCAGCTCTGCCATGCGTCCAAACAGTAGTTTATCCCCACATATGGGGTATCAGCGTACTCTGGACCCCAAGAGTTATTGTGCAATTTGTCCTATTTCTTCTGCTACCCTTGGGAAAATAAAAAACTGGGGCGAAAATATCATTTTTGTACAAAAAAAAATATTTTTTTGTTTTTACGGCTGTACATTATAAACTTCTGTGAAGCACTTGGGGCTTCATAGTGCTCACCACACATCTAGATAAGTTCCTTGTGGGGTCTATTTTCCAAAATGGGGTCACTTGTTGGGGATTTCCACTGTTTAGGCGCATCAGGGGCTCTCCAAATGCGACATGACTCCCCCAGACCATTCCATCAAAGTCTGCAATCCAAAACGTCACTACTTCCCTTCCGAGCCCCGATGTGTACCCATACAGTAGTTTTCTCCCACATATTGGATATCAGCGTACTCAGGACAAATTGGACAACAACTTTTGGGGTCCAATTTCTCCTGTTACCCTTGTAAAAATAAAATATTGGGGCAAAAAAATCATTTTTGCAAAAAAAAAAAAGGATTTTTTATTTTTACGGCTGTGCGTTATAAACTTCTGTGAAGCAGTTCGGGGTTCAAAGTGCTCACCACACATCTAGACAAGTTCCTTGTGGGGTCTATTTTCCAAAATGGGGTCACTTGTGGGGGGTTTCCACTGTTTAGGCGCATCAGGGGCTCTCCAAATGCGACATGACTCCCCCAGACCATTCCATCAAAGTCTGCAATCCAAAACGTCACTACTTCCATTCCGAGCCCTGACGTGCGCCCATACAGTAGTTTTCTCCCACATATTGGGTATCAGCGTACTCAGGACAAATTGGACAACAACTTTTGGGTTCCAATTTCTTCTGTTACCCTTGTGAAAATAAAATATTGGGGGCGAAAAAATCATTTTTGTAAAAAAAAAAAGGATTTTTTATTTTTACGGCTGTACGTTATAAACTTCTGTGAAGCACTTCGGGGTTCAAAGTGCTCACCACACATCTAGATAAGTTCCTTGTGGGGTCTATTTGCCAAAATGGGGTCACTTGTGGGGGGTTTCCACTGTATAGGTGCATCAGGGGCTCTCCAAATGTGACATGACGCCCCCAGACCATTCCATCAAAGTCTGCAATCCAAAACGTCACTACTTCCCTTCCGAGCCCTGACGTGCGCCCATACAGTAGTTTTCTCCCACATATTGGGTATCAGCGTACTCAGGACAAATTGGACAACAACTTTTGGGTTCCAATTTCTTCTGTTACCCTTGTGAAAATAAAATATTGGGGACGAAAAAATCATTTTTGTAAAAAAAAAAAAAAGATTTTTTATTTTACGGCTGTACGTTATAAACTTTAGTGAAACACCTGGGGGTTAAAAGTTCTCACCACACATCTAGATAAGTTCCTTGAGGGGTCTAGTTTCCAAAATGGCGTCATTTATGGGGGTTTCCACTGTTTAGGCAGATCAGGAGCTCTCCAAACACGACATGGCGTCCAGCCAATTCTGCGTTGAAAAAGTCAGACGGCGCTCCTTCCCTTCCAAACTCTGCCATGCACCCAAACAGTGGTTTACCCCCACATATGGGGTATCAGCGCACTCAGGACAAATTGCACAATAAATTTTGGAGTCTTGTTACCCTTGGAAAAATAAAAATTGGGGTGAAAAGATCATTTTTGTGGAAAAAATATGATTTTTAAATTTTACGGCTCTACGTTATAAACTTGTGTGAAGCACTTGGGGGTTCAAATTGCTCACCAAAGATCTAGAAAAGTTCCTTAGGGGGTCTAGTTTCCAAAATGGGGTCATTTGTGGGGGGTTTCCACTGTTTAGGCACATCAGGGGCTCTCCAAATGCAACATGGCATCCAATCTCAATTCCAGCCAATTTTGGTTGGAAAAAGTCAAATGGTGCTCCTTCCATTCCGAGCTCTGCCGTGCGCCCAAACAGTGGTTCCCACCCACATATGGGTATCAGCGTGCTCAGGACAAATTGGACAACAACTTATGTGGTCCAATTTCTCCTGTTACCCTTGAGAAAATAAAAAATTAGTGACTAAAATATAATTTTTGTGGGAAAAAAATAGGATTTTTTATTTTCATGCCCGGGCATTATAAACTTGTGTGAAGCACTTGGGGGTTCAAAGTGCTCACCAAAGATCTAGATAAGTTCCTTAGGGGGTATAGTTTCCAAAATGGGGTCACTTGTGGGGGGTTTCCACTGTTTAGGCTCATCTGGGCACTGCAAACGGAACATGACCCCCATCAACGTCTGCATTCCAAAACGTTACTACTTCCTTTCCAAGCCCTGCCGTGCACCCAAACAGTTCCCCCCCCCACATATGGGGTATCAGCGTACTCAGGACAAATTGGACAACAACTTTTGGGGTCCAATTTCCTTGGGAAAATTCAAAAATTTGGGACTAAAAAATCATTTTTGTGGAAAATTGTTTTTTTTTTTTTCACACCCAGGCATTATAAGCTTTTGTGAAACACTTGGGAGTTCAAAGTGCTCACAACAGATCTAGATAAGTACCTTAGGGGGTCTAGTTTCCAAAATGGTGTCACTTGTGGGGGTTTCCACTGTTTAGGCGCATCAGGGCTCTCCAAACACGACATGGCGTCCAATCTCAATTCCAGCCAATTTTAGTTTGAAAAAGTCAAACGGCGCTCCTTCCCTTACGAGCTCTGCCGTGTGCCCAAACAGTGGTTTTCCCCCACATATTGGGTATTGGCGTACTCAGGAGAAATTGCATAACAACCTTATCTGCCCATTTTCTCCTTTTACCCTTGTGAAAATAAAAAAAAAGTTTGTAAAAGATCATTTTTGTGGCTAAAAAGTTAAATATTCATTTTTTCCTTCCACGTTGCTTTAGTTCCTGTGAAGCACCTGAAGGGTTAATAATCTTCTTGAATGTGGTTTTGAGTACCTTGAGGGGTGCAGTTTTTAGAATGGTGTCACTTTTGGGTATTTTCTGCCATATAGACCCCTCAAAGTGACTTCAAATGAGAGGTGGTCCCTAAAAAAAATGGCTTTGTAAATTTTGTTGTAAAAATGAGAAATCGCTGGTCAACTTTTAACCCTTATAACTTCCTAACAAAAAAAAATGTTGGTTCCAAAATTGTGCTGATGTAAAGTAGACATGTGGGAAATGTTATTTATTAACTATTTTGTGCGACATATTTCTCTGTTTTAAGGGAATAAAAATTCAAAGTTTGAAAATTGCAAAATTTTAAAAATTTTCGCCATATTTGCGCTTTTTTCAAAAATAAACGCAAGTTATATCGAAGAAATTTTACTTCTAATGTGAAGTACAATATGTCACGAGAAAACAATCTCAGAATCGCGAAGATCCGTTGAAGCGTTCCAGAGTTATAACCTCATAAAGAGACAGTGGTCAGAATTGTAAAAATTGGCCCGGTCATTAACGTGCAAACCACCCTTGGGGGTGAAGGGGTTAATATTTATAAAGACCCATCAGAGATATGGGGATAGACCGGCGTACCTCATTGCAGAATGTGTCAGCGGTGTACGGATGTCACTCCCCAAGCGTCCCGTTGTAGAATGCATGGGTGAACCTCATGTGTCATTTCGGGTATCGTCAAAGTACATGTAGTGATGCAGTTTCCGCAATGTCATTCCCTGGAACGCAGTCATGGACCGCAAACGTAATTTCCGGTATTGGAAAACACACCCAAAGGCGGTACCAACCGCATGAATGATGTTTAATGCTGACCAATACATGGAAAATTGAAATCTTTGTTAAATGTTTTCATGAAACCTGAGCATCAGGTCTAGCGCCGTGTCTCAAGTAATAAAATCAATTCATTCTATTAACCCCTTAAATGATGTCTCTTCCGACATTAAAGGGGAATGTCATTTAACTCATTAAGGTGTGAGGGGGAATTGTTTACAAAGCAGATCCTAACAATACCTCCAAGTAGAAGGGAGGATCAAAGGTCATGGCATTCACTGGTTCTAGAGAAAGAGAGGTCAAAGCAGGTCAAAAGGTTAAATTAGCCTCTCTTAATCATATAGAATATTGGCTTAATAGGTGGACTCCATCACAAAATACCAAGTTGCAGAAAAGATTTAATGCATAGTACAGGATGATAATGGACAACAAAGGAGAATTGGTGGAGGGAACTGTTTCTGATAAGAGGCATTTGATCTCCAAAAAAAGAAAAAAGGTGCATGGAAAAAACAGTATGAAGGATAGATGTATATGAGACACTGTAGTTGTCCCTAAATGATCTACCTATTCTGGGTCCTACCTATCTGTTTTTTGCAATAATAGATAGTTCTTCAATAATACACTGACTCACATTCAGATCTCATGATATTAAATATTAGTTACTAATAAGGTCTACTTTTTCCATTTTAAATAATTATGCGTTATTAATAAGGCTTAGAGCAATTAAAAAGACTGACTAACATGTCACATTCAGCCAACTTCATAAGGCAAATCTAAAATAGATCTTCTGAAGTGAAAAAATGAGCATTTTTAAAAATGTTTTTTTCTAATTGATTAAAGAGCATGTGAATAAAGGTCAAAAGTAGAAAGGATAATGCATACGAATATAGTTTTGTTCAACGGACCTGATAATAATGGTGCTGAAATACTTCCTGCTTATAGTCAGCTAAGAATGATTGTGTTATGCTAAATCAATATGATACACTTATAACGACTTCATTTGTTCTCAGTAATGTATTTCAGGTACTAGTGCAATCGCTGCTAAAGATGCTTAGGATGCATTTTAGACTACCAAGAAGTTAAGCAGTTCTGCAACTTCAGTTGTCAAATTCCACTACTCAACCATGACAATAGTCAGTCCACTGAATTTGCCTACATTTGAATTGTAGAAAAAAAATAGCAAAAGAAGACGTTAAAAGGCTGGAGAGTTTGGAGACATCCTCTGTACAATTAGCCCAAAAATATTGTGCTATTTGGTCATAGCTTCTATCAAAGACTATGCTAGACTCATAATTATAAGTACAATACACTGAAGAGCAAAAGGGTAACAATGTTTTGAACTTTTAACTTTCAGGATCCATTTCTCACCATCCACTTCTGATTCGAACTTGAGAATTACCATAATTTTATAGACAATCATCATGGCAATCTCATACATATATTTGACTTGCAACTATTTAGCATATGATAGTAGTCCAAAAGAAAAAGAAAGCTAATGTACCTATGTATTAATTAGTAAACTGTATTATTTCATCATCATAGATAAAATATATATTCTATTTTTTTCATAAAATGGGAAAAATGACAAAGAGGCCCTCCAGGTAACAGACAAAATAATATCAGTATCCTGATGCTGCAGCATTCCCATGCTATACAAGCGATCAGCCAGCAAAAAATGAAAGTTCCATAGTGGAGCAAAGTAAAAAAGTTAAAAAGCAGAAAGCGCTATTGTATTAAGCAAAAGCTTAATACAATAAGGACACGAGCACTCAGCGCCATGCATCAGCAAGGTTTTGCTTAATACAATAGCGCTATCTGCTCTGCTCTTAGTTCCATGGAGCCATACACGGTCCAGAGTATATTTGCCACGCTGTTCTCAGTAGGTAACCACTACCTCGGGTTACACTTACCCAGATGCTCTTCAATTCTCCATCTAGAATATAACACGTTCAACCTTTTAGGATACCTCTCCTGGATACTTAGCCCACTACCGTTTGAGCCTCCACTTATGGTACCTTCTACTAGTTCTCACCAAGAGAAATGAGATTCTGATGAAAGTCCTATGTTGGACGTAAAACGTTCAATTTGTTTTTTTTTTTTGTCTGGATGCACAATGATTAAAAAGGAACTATTTAATTTTCAATATTGAGTGCTAAGTTTGTCTTTCATTTATACTTTAGAGGTTGGATACCTGACTTGTGCACATATATCTCTCAATTTTTGAGTGCCGTGCTACTTATATTCATTGTTTGAGGTTATGGACATTTGTCTTTTATACTGATAACAAGTTCAAACAGGTACAATTACTACAGGTAATGAGTAGAGGACAGAGGAGCCTCTTAAAGAAGAACTTACAAGTCTGTGACAGCCAGAAATCTTGCATGTTTTTTTGGTGACCAAATTCTTATTTTCCACCATAATTTGCAAAATAAATCTTGCCAAATCAGGCAAGGTGATTTTATGGATTTGTTTACCCATTTTGATAGTTGTGGTCTACCTATGATGTCAATTACAGGACTCTCTCATCTTTAAGTGGGAGAACTAGCACAGTTGATGGCTGACTAAATACTTTTTTTCCCCACTGTAAACATGGTACTGCTGAAAATGACAACCTGTACAGCAAAAAAAAAAAATTATCATCCAGCTCCGTCAGTGGAAAATAAAAAAGTTATAGCTCTCAGGATAAAGGATTGCAAAAATAGTAATTTTTTCTGTAAAATAGTTTTTATTGTGTAAACAAAACATAAAAAAATAAAACTGTGGTATCGCTGTAATTGTACTGACCCAAAGAATAAAACTGCCTTATCAATTGTATCACAAGCGGAACTACATAAACCACCCCCCAAAAAAATCCTGAATTGCTGGTCTTTGTTCACCCTGCCTTCCAAAACTGTTTATAAAAAGCGATCAAAAAAGTCACGTGTTTCTGAAAATGGTACCAATAAAAAAGTCAACTCGTCCTGCAAAAATGAGCCCTTACATGACTCTGTGGGCCAAAATATAGAAAAATTTTAGCTCTGAAAAATGGCGATGCAAAAAATATTTTTTGTAATGAAATGAGTTTTTTTTAATGTGTGACAGCAGCCAAACAAAAACCCAATATAAATCTGGTATCGCTGTAATTGCAATGACCCAAAGAATGAAGTCACCAAATCACTCATAAAGGTCAATAAAGGATACGTTGCTCACCAGAAAGTCCTCTGACCTGACCGGTCCATGCAAATAAGGAACACAGCCACCCGTCGGCTGGGTGCATAAATATATCCAATGAAAAAAGTTATGCTGGGTCCTTGAATTAAAAATATTGTTGTCTTTATTTGAAAATCATTAAAAGATCACATCAGGGTAGTCAGTAACTGGTTGACGTGTTTGGGCAAGAGCCTTAGTCGTAACAAATTACAGAATCTGGTGCAATCACTTAAAAACACAATACCACTCCCATTTAGTGAGATCATACATATAATCATTTACAAGGAACACATGTGAGGAGCCATGCAATTGGGAGAAAAAGCAGCTTTAAGTCAAAGCAGCACAATAAAGGAAACAGGATATACATATATATATATATATATATATATATATATATATATATATATATACATATCAAAGTTTCAAAAATGCAGAGTACAATTGTTTTACAAAGGAAACGAAAACCTTAAAAGTGATCATTGCAAGGGAGTCATGGAGCATCAATATATTAACTGAGGAATGCAGTCCGAAAAAAAAATCTTTTTAAAAAAATTCTTTAAAAAAAAAGTCTCCTCCTTTCCTCTTTTCTTAATATAAATGCATGAGGTCATTGTGAAAATTTAATCCAAAAGTACTTCTGGTATTAAGTTTGATAATCCATAGCGCCTCATGTTTTAATAATAATTTTCTCCAATTAACCCCGCTTTTTGGTCTATCTATTCTCACTATACCAAAAAACACAACATTTTCCTGACTCCCAGAATGTTTTTCATAAAAGTGTTTGGCAGCTCCTGATGAATTTGAAACTTTTCCCTTTTTTATATCTGCGATGTGTTTAGCAATCCTTACTTTCAGATGATGTATAGTACACCCCACATATATGAGATTGCATTGTGTATACATAATAACATATATAACATACAGTACAGACCAAAAGCTTGAACACACCTTCTCATTTAAAGATATTTCTGTATTTTCATGACTATGAAAATTGTACATTCACACTGAAGGCATCAAAACTATGAATTAACACATGTGGAATTATATACTTAACAAAAAAGTGTGTAACAACTGAAATTATGTCTTATATTCTAGGTTCTTCAAAGTAGCCACCTTTTGCTTTTAGTAATGGGTAGCAAGATTGAATCAACCCAGGCACTAAGTCTCTCATTGAGAGAACCAATTACTGAGATTATTGGGCATAAAGGTGGAGGAAAGATATCCTTATGGATTTTTGGTAATCCATGGAATATAGGCATAGTAGGAACGTCTACATATAGATAATCTGATACCTTTTTGGTAATAACCCCAGTATCTAAACCCTCTTTAAGCAGGTCTTTCAAAATAGCTTGACATTGCAATGTGGGATCATATAAAAGACGGCAATATGTGATAGAATCATTTAATATGTTTAATACCATATTGTTATACAATTTAGAATCAAGAACTACAACTGAGCCGCCCTTGTCCGATTCCAGTATCACAATGTCAGTATTTCCAAATAGTTCTTTAAGCGCTGAGAATTCATTTTTGGAGAAATTACCTCCAGTATCTTTTCTATCAATGGAGGCATATAGTTGTTTCAATTCCACCTCCACAAGGTTCTGAAACTGGTCACAGGCTGCAGATCTTTTGTGCACTGGGTAGTAATTAAGATTAGGTGTGTTAACTTTTTACGGTCTAATGGGAGTCATAGTTGAATCCAGATTTTCATCCTGCAATTCTATCAAATTGGTAAGAGCAATCTGATCATTGCCTTACCAATTTTACCACACACGGTACTACTTAAACCACCCCCCCAAAAAAATCCTGAATTGCTGTTTTTTGTTTACTCTGCCTCACAAAAATGTTAATAAAAAGCGATTAAAAAATATCACGTGTTTCTGAAAATAGTACCAATAAAAAAGTCAACTCGTCCTGCAAAAAACAAGCCCTCATATGACTCTGTGGGCCAAAATATGGAAAAATTTTAGCTCTCGAAAAGTGGCGATGCAAAAACTATTTTTTTGCAATGAAAGGCTTTTTTAAATGTGTGACAGCAGCCTAACAAAAAACCAACATAAATCTGGTATCGCGGTAATCGCAACGACCCGAAGAATAAAGTCACCTAATCACTTATACCGCATGAGGAACTGCATAAAAGAATAAATAAAAACAATTTTTCACCTTCTGCTGTTTTATTCATTCTGCCTCCCAAAGATCACAGTGTGACTTGGCTCACATTTATCCAGCGCTCTGCGTTGAGTTTCAGTGTAAATGTCATGGTTCCACCCAGGGTGTCTGGAATGCAGTTACTGACAGTTCGGCCATCCAATCGGGAGCAGGGGCGTGCTGAAGCTGTCAGTGCTTTGATTGACAGCATGGACATCCAATCTGGTTCAGGGGCATGCTGAACTGTCAGTATGTTGATTGACAGCTTGACTAGCCAATCTGTTACTGTCTCCAAGTATTCACTATCCCGGGTGATTGCTATGCCTACTTAACTGAGCAGCTTCTCCCAGACCACTGCCAGATGTACATTCAACAAGTGAGGTTGTGCTTCCCTGTGCCTTGAGTTCGGTATGCTTGAACTGTTGCCTGACCTTGAACTTTGTTCTGACCATCCACCTGTTTAACTCCTTCTGCTCCGATCCATTATCCTCCCGATACTCTGACCTCGGAACGTTACCTGATTATGCTTTTGTCTTTTTCTTCTGTTTATGACGTACCCTCCTGGCTTCTGACTTTGGACTCCTTGACTACTCTGGCTCACGGCTTGAGAAGTGGCTGATGTCACCGTAAATCTCTGAAAATACGTGATTCAGACTAAACCCCTGGTGGAAGATTCCCTATAATGAGGCAGATGGAGGCTCAGTGGATGCCATAGGACCTGTGATCTGGCGGTGTCTGTCTTTTTAGGATTGCATAAAATTGCAGTTGGCCACAGTTTTGTGCACTTCTGAAAAGAATAACAACACTGAACAGAGGCCAGATGGAGTCCAGAGTAACTGCTGCTTCATTATAGTGAATTGCTCCCTCAGGGGTTTTCACATCACTCGGAGATTTAGATGGAAACCCCAAAGTAAGTGCTCAGTGTAAATGTGATCCAAAATGTTAAAATGTTAAAATGTAAAATATTCCCAATAAAAGCTTCAAATAAATCCACAAAAACCAAGTCTCCTCTCAGGTCTGTCATCTGTTAACCGAAATAAAAGGGGTTTTCACGTTACTGGTAGTATAAAGTCTCTGGAAAAGGGAAATGACTCTTCACCCTTCAAAAGAAATTCATCAAATTCTGAGCTCTAAAATTCAAATACCCCCTCCTAGCTGAGCCCCACCGTATACCTAAATCACATATAGTGTCCACATGTTTGGTATTTCTGAAGCAATGAGAGCCCACCTAATTTACGGGTGCATGTCTCCAGAAGCATGAGCAGGTTATAACGTACTGGTGACTGCAACACAATGGTCACTACAGATTAGAAAAACAGAGGAACTGAGTCAATGTTAATTATAAAAATTGTCTTTTTATTAAATTCATGATTAAAAATGATTTATCATAAAAAGTCAGTATCAAAATAGTACAAAACACAAAACCCAATAAAGTGAACAGACACCATATAAATATATATAAGAGAGGGTCCTAAAATGACCTTATATCCAAAAAAACAGTAGCGTGGATATCCTGTATCCCCATTAAGGCATCAAAAAGTGAAAAATGTGGGTCACACAATAAGTGCTAACATGTGTGGCTTTTGTGAAAGGTTATGCAACCAGAGGCAATAGGAGACGCGTGTGCGCTCATGAGAGCCAAACAATCACTGAGAGTGAATGCTGAGGTGCAAGGTCTCAATTAAGATTACGCATGCTCACACAGCTAAGTTAGTTAAATCACAGTGAAGGCAAGACATGCTTGTCCAAGCCCTAGCTGCAGGACCGAATGAATCAAGGAGCCGCAGAATCACATGTAGATAAAAAAGTCATCAAAAGTCACCACATTTATAATTACCCATTAGAGCCTTGAGACAGCGGACACAGGAGACCGAATCCCCGACGTACGTTTCGGTACACCTTCTTCAGGGAGTATGGTCAGGGAATCCGGTGTCCCTTTTTATAAACAGCCCAATCAGTCACCTATTAACACGACCATGATGTGTAAGGCCATAGCGCATGCGCATCACGTCCGAAGCCGCCCCACCCACCAGCGTCATCATGGTCAGGTGACCCGAGTCATGTGAAGAGGCCGGCGCCTAGCCGTCTCCACGCAACCCGGCGACGCCGACACTGAGAACGCAGGTGGTAGGCAGGCCAGGGCGAGCCGCGCAGGCACACAGCAAGACACAGATGGCTGGCAAGGCTGAATCATTGCGGTGGTCAATCAACCATTAACAGTTAATACACAGATCGATCAAATATGATTCATTGACAGAACTAAGTCATGACAATCTATTAAAATTTGTCAGGGACACAGTTAGTTGGCTCAGACATAAACCTGCAGATTTACATAATGCATTGTACATAACAAACATTAAACGGTATATTAGTCACATTATCAATGCATTATATATGCAATCATTTTAAACAAGAGAACAACTAAATACATGCGTCGATACATCCCAAATGCAATTGTACAGAAATACAATGCTTATCATTATGTATGCATGGCGAGGACCGAACACATTCGTAAACATCAATACGTTAAACAGTTAGATATTAGTATAAGAAGCATCTCCAAAAATTCTCATAGAGGTATGATTGCTGGACAGTTAGATATTAATATATGAAGCATCTCCAAAACTTCTCATAGAGGTATGATTGCTGGATAGTCCTCCATAGATATACAGGTATAATCAAATATTTGCCATGTAATTCGTGGTTGCAACTGGCAGATTTGACCTCCACTCGTACAAGAGGGACATGGGTGGATTCCAATGCTGGAAATATCACTTGAATAATAAAAAATACAACGTGATTTCAAATCACAGATTAAAACCAGAATAATTAAAAAAGAAACAAACATAGCGGGGTAAGGACTAGATATTCACTATAGATATACTATAGAAATAATTAAAGGGGTTCTCTGGCCTTAGGGTACAAGTCTGCAGTCACTCCATATGACTACAGATTTGTAAATCTTCACATTTCGCACTGCGTATGATGAGGGTTCTCTGGTGCTTGTGTCAGCAGCTGTGAGCGTGTGACCACTAGTATGTGATTTGCATACATGTGATCACATGCCGAATAGATGGATGCATCCTCGCGCAACGCAAGTGTATTGAGCGAGGCTGGATACAGTCTAGTCAGGAGTATGCAAATGAACTGGAGAATCTTTACAGCACACAGTGTGCACATTGTGAGGATTTTACAAGTATGTAGTCACATATAGTGGATGCTTATTTGTAGCTTAAGAATTGACAACTCATTTAATAAAATAAGGGTAGCAGAAAAATGGTACTGCATCTATTGTAATCATCTACATACATAAGTAACCAGTTTGTTGTTGGCTGGACCTGGGGGAGTAAGTAAAGAAAAGTTATCCTTTGTAAAACAAACTGCAGGCAGCAAAAAAGAGGTTCTATGAAACTAGGGAACCACTTTAATTGGTTATTGTTATTTCAATAAACTTTACATAGATTAATAGTACAAGCAAATAAAATAAGCTTTGCCTATTTAGCAAAAAAAAAAGCAATATGCCTTTCTCCACTCTCTCAACTCCTACCAAGTTCTGAACTTATCATTCATAAAAAAAACTATTAAAAGGAACCAGTCATGTCCAGAAATGCTATTTACCTGCAGATATAAATTTAATTTACAGGTAAATAGTATTAAATTAATTTCTCCCTGCCTTACTGGAAGAGTGGCTACAGGGAGAAAATGAACTTACAGCTCTAGCAAAATTTAAGAGACCACTGCACAGTTTTATAAAAATCAGCTTCTCTACATGTCTGACAGCCATTCCATTCCAGTGTCAGTTGAATTCCAACCAGAGTACACCTCATTCTACTTAATGTGCTTCTGATTAGGTGATCTCCTGAACCAAATCTTATTTAACAAAGGAAAGTATAAAAAACACTGCTGTGGTATTCACAATCCTCTTGTAATAGGACAAGCTGGAGGGCTAAACAAGTTCTAGTAATATCCGAAAAGTAATAGGAATGAAAGAATAACTTTTAACCATGCCAAAGGATTAGAAAAGAAAAGTCTTGAGTGAGGAAAAGAAGGGCTCAATTCTGGCTTTACTTGCAGAGGGATACAGTGAGCTTCATGTTGCCTCCATCTTTAAAATTTCTAAGACGGCAGTCCATTGCAACAAGTTCAAGCAGCAGACATTGGGACAACAAAGCTATAGACCAGCAGAGGGTGAAAATGACTCTCCACTTCCCGGAATGACCGTCATTTTATTCGAATGTCACCACAGGATGACATCAAGTGACCTACAAGAGGAATGGCAAATGGCAGCTGGGGTGAAGTGCATGGCAAGAACAGTTTGCAACAGGCTCCTAGAGGCAAGGATCAAGTCATTTAAAGCTAGATAAAAGCCTTTCATCAATGAAAAGCAAACGAAAGCCAGGCTGAAGTTTGCGAAAGACCATAAGGATTGGACCATAGAGGACTGGAGTAAGGTAATCTTCTCTGATGAGTCTAATTTTCAGCTTTGCCCAATACCTGGCCATCTAATGGTTAGATGGAGACCTGGAGAGTGTACAAGCCACAGTGTCTTGCATCCACTCTGAAATTTGGTGGAGGATCGGTGATGATCTGGGGATGCTTCAGCAAGGCTGGAATTGGGCAGGTTACTCTTTGCGAAGGACATATGAATCAAGCCACATACAAGGTTATCCTGGAAAAACAGTTGATTCCTTCTGCTCAGGCAATGTTCCCCAACTCTGAGGACTGTTTTTTCCAGCAGGACAATGTGCCATGCCACACAGCTAGGTCAATCAATGTGTGGATGAAGGACCACCACATCAAATCCCAGTCATGGCCAGCCCAATCTCCAGACCTGAACCTCATTGAAAAACTCTCTGGAATGTAATCAAGAGGAAGATGGATAGTCACAAGCCATCAAGCAAAGAACTGCTTACATTTTTGCACCAGGAGTGGCATAAGGTCACCCAAAAGCAATGTGAAAGGCTGGTGGAAAGCATGCCAAGACACACATGAAAGCTGTGACTAAAGATCATGGTTATTCCACAAAATATTGATTTCTGAACTCTTCCTGTGTTAAAACATTAGTATTGTTGCATCTGAATGATTATGAACTTGTTTCTTTTGCATTATTTGAGGTCTGCAAGCACTGCATTATTTTATTATTTTGAACATTTCTCATTTTCGGAAAATAAATACAAAATTTATTGCTTGGAAAAATGGAGACGTGTTGTCAGTAGTTTATAGAATAAAAGAGCAATTTACATTTTACACAAAAATATACCTATAAAGAGAAAAATCAGACAAACTGAAAATTTTGCCGTGGTTTCTTAATTTTTGCCACAGCTGTATATTCTCTCAGTAGCCTCTCGCTTTTAGTTTAGGTGGTTTGGGGATTGTATACAGTCACCACTCAGATTGATTGACTGCCTGCTCTGCACACAAATGCCCCTATGACTAAAAGCAAAAGGCTACAGGAAAGATCCAAGTTAAATTTTTTCCTGTATTCGTGCTTCCAGTAAGGCAGGCAGGTATTGTGTTAATACTATTTACATGCTAATTAAAACTATATTTACAGTTGAGTAGTGTTTCTGGAGATTACAGGTTCACTTGAATCATCAATCGTCATCAATCATTTTAGCAGGTAATATTTACTGTACAATGAATGCTATAAAAACACCCCCCCCCCTAAAAAAAGCAAAGATGAAATTGGGTGCTTGATCTCACATCATTTTGATATTTATTTTTCTGTTTTCAAGTGCAATGTACGGAAAAATTAATGTTGTCATTCAAAATTACAACTCGTCCCACAAAAGACACGCCATCATATTTCTGAGTTGACAGAAAAATGAAATAGTTTTGGAGGAGGGTAGTAAAAAAATCAAAGCACAAAAATGAAAGTTGATCACTGTGAGAAGAGAATAAATCTATTTTGGAAATAACCACAAAATAACATACTATAACTCAAATGTCTTGTACTAAAATCTGTACTGGCCCAATTTGCTATCTCTGTATTTCTAAAGAATGAAGAAACAATTTAACAAATTGTAGTCCCAAAGTAGACCCTATATGTCACTGTATCAAAGTATATCATCTTTACAAATTTGATCTTGCTTGCTTGCATATTTACAAAAGTAGAAGACATTTTTCATAGTTCTTGATAGATGTTAAAGACAAGGGATAACAGGAATCGATGAGATGTAGCGTGAGAATGCCTGTTTTTCTCATAGATAATGTTGCTTCAAAATGCAGATCAAACAAAGCTTTTCTATCAAGAGAGCACAATGCTATGTGGAAAGCTTCAGGCAACCTTTGATTATTACAAGTTAGTATATAGCAAGTCTTGGAACATTAAGTTCTTGTTGCACATTCCAGTAATATCACATTTCAATGACTATACTATTGAAGCCAGTCATACTATACAGTTGTGTAAAAAAGTGTTTGCCCCTTCATGATTTCCTATTCTTTTGCATGTTTCAGATTACCAAACGAATTTAAATATTAGACAAAGACAATACAAGAAACGCAAAATGCAGTTTTTTAATGATGGTCTTTATTGTTAGCCCTTCATGACCGGAGGTATTTTCGGTTTTGCATTTTCGTTTTTGATCTCCTTCTACACAGAGCCATAGCTCTTTTATTTTTCTGTCAATATGGCCGTGTGGGGGCTTCTTTTTGCAGGACAAGTTGTACTTTTGAATGACACCATTGGTTTTACCATGTCATGCACTCTGTAGAAAACGGGATTAAATTCCAAGTGCATTGAAATTGCAAAAAAAGTGCAATCCCGCACTTTTTTTTTGTTTGGATTTTTTACAAGGTTCACTAAATGCTGAAACTGACCAACCATTATGATTCTCCAGGTCATTACTAGTGTTGAGCATTCCAATACCGCAAGTATCGGGTATCGGCCGATATTCGCTGTATCGGAATTCCGATACTTAGTTCCGATATTTTCATATATCGTATACCGGAATCGGAAGTTCCCATAATTCTTTGAGAGGCAATGTGATTTTAGTCAGCCAATGAGGAATCTTATGAAGTGTGGGCACATCCTGTAATGCTGCGGTCATCTTAACTAATGGCATGGCTGTGATTGGCTGCTGAAATGATGTCAGGATGCACTATAAAAGGCGCCGCCGCCATTTTAGAGTCACTGTGCTGTGAACTCAGTTAGGGAAAGAACGCTGCTCTGCTGACTCTGAGGGACAGTTAGATATTGCGATTTAGTGTACTGTGCTTTAGGCAGGCTAGTTTACCACCGGCTGTGTAAAGCTTCCTTTTGCCTGCAGTGTTGTTTTAACAGCTCTGCAAGGTGTGTGTGAGTGCAGGTGACGCTGCAGTTTGCTCTGTATGCAACGCTGTCTGTAGGCATCTGCACGTGTCACTCACAGACTATTTTTTTTTTCTTCAGTGTAATTCTTGCTGCTCCATGTAATTGAAATAATAGTGTGACGCGCTTCCATCCGTATCCAATACATTGGTTGCAAACACTATAGAAGTCCACGAAGGAGCCTTTCACAGCAAGTGAACAGTTGTGTTTCAGTGTTCACTGCAGTCTGTGTTTTTTTTGTTTTTTTTTGAGTG
This sequence comes from Oophaga sylvatica, assembly GCA_033576555.1. Taxonomy (NCBI): domain Eukaryota; kingdom Metazoa; phylum Chordata; class Amphibia; order Anura; family Dendrobatidae; genus Oophaga; species Oophaga sylvatica. Next base: position 323,458,958 of record JARQOD010000006.1, read on the forward strand.
CAGATCACGCTCCAGTTACTTCAACTACCGCTGCGTGTACTCTGCTGAGCGTCTGTCACTGGCTCATCCTTGTAATTTTTCAAAAATTGCTGCTGCTTTCTTCTATTTAAAATTTACAAAAATCTATTAGTGTGACGCTCTTCCATCAAAATACAATACATTGCTTGCAAACATAATAGAAGTCCACAAAAAGGCCTTTCACAGCAAGTGAACAGTTGTGTTTCAGTGTTCACTCTAGTCTGAGCTTTAATTTTTTTGTAGGAGTGTAGATCCCGCTCCACTTACTTCAACCACCGCAGCGTGTACTCTGCTGAGCGTGTGTCACTGGCTCATCCTTGTAATTTTTCAAAAATTACTGCTGCTTTCTTCTATTTAAAATTTACAAAAATCTATTAGTGTGACGCTCTTCCATCAAAATACAATACATTGCTTGCAAACATAATAGAAGTCCACAAAAAGGCCTTTCACAGTAAGTGAACAGTTGTGTTTCAGTGTTCACTCTAGTCTGAGCTTTAATTTTTTTGTAGGAGTGTAGATCCCGCTCCACTTACTTCAACCACCGCAGCGTGTACTCTGCTGAGTGTCTGTCACTGGCTCATCCTTGTAATTTTTCAAAAATTGCTGCTGCTTTCTTCTATTTAAAATTTACAAAAATCTATTAGTGTGACGCTCTTCCAGAGGACAGCGTTACCAAGGTGTACACCATAGTGATGGGAAATCTAGGTAATTTTGTTGATTAGTTCACCATGAACTAGTTCACTGAAAAGATTAGTTCAAAAGATTAGTTCATTTAGTTCAGTTTTTCTCCACCCTATCCTGTGAGGACCTGATAGGAAATGCATCATGTGACCTCTGAACTAAATGAACTAGATGAACTGCTGAACAAAATGTTCTATTGAGAATGACTCAGGACAGCCTAGTTCAATCTGATGCCTCTCACTGAGCCCAGCAGTGCCACATAATGATTGTGTATGAGGGGGCTGAGAAGCAGTTCAGCATCCACCATTTTAAGAACAGAACAGGGGTCAGTGTTAAAGATTTTAGCAAGACTGATCTTCTAGGCTAGAGGCATGAACTACACACAGAAACACTCTCTCTTATACACACATATGAGCTGTGTCTGTGTACTGTGTGTGCAATTTCATTTTTTATTAATAATATTATTATTACTGCTATATTTGTATTTGATGTGTGGTATGCCTTGGAGGTGCTGGCTTGCCCTGCTGCCAGTGTATTATCTGAGCGCGTCTTTAGTGCTGCAGGTGGTTTACTAACAGACCGTCGCATGCGACTATCCTCAGACAATGTAGACCGGCTTATTTTTCTGAAAATGAACAAGGCATGGATCTCACCTGAATTTGCCTGTCCGTTTTCAGATTAAATAACTGTTTGCCAACGTTTTCCAAGTCTCCTGTTATGTTCATCTTTCTACCACCTGAACTCTACTCCCTGGGCTACAACACTGCCAGTCACAGGGGAATGATCATTTACAAAACAAAATGTTATCCCCAACAAATAGTAGCGCAACGACTCCAGTGCCCACTTTATCGCCAGGCACTCTCTCTCTACAATGCTGTCTCTGTTTTTTGATGGAGTAAGTTTTCGACTCAGGAAACTAATGGGATGCTCCTCCCCGTTAAGCTCCAGTCCTGAGACAACACGGCACCCATACCTACCTCTGACGCATCAGTCTGGACAATGAATTCTCTTTTGAACTCGGGTGTGCTCAAAACTGGTGACCCACACAGTGGCCCTTTTATTGCCCCTGTTGATGACCCCTTGCTGATTTATTAACCGGCTACACCAGATCCATGGGTATTCTCTCAAACTGGACCTCTAAAATTTTTAATGGCACCAAGGGACTCACTAAATGAGGCTGAGGACTGTGTACCTGGCGCATGCGACAAGAGTTACAATACCGTTTAACTTCTTGATAGACCCCCTGCCAGTAAAACCGTTGTATAATTCTGTGTAGGGTTTTCTTTTGGCACAAATGTCACCCTAGTACATGCGCATGCGCTAAGTCCATTACCAACCCCCGATATGACTGCGGTAGCAGCAATTGTTAAAAAATTTCAACATGTATTTTATAAACCTGATACAGCAAATCTTGGTTCAGCTCTAATTGTTGAAATACTGTAGCTGCCCCGGGGTGTTGGGGTTCCCCATTGACAACCAGTAAATTTTCACGGGCTAGACTCAACGTAGGGGCCGCGGAGTTGCGCCTTAACAAATTTGTCACCTGTGACATTTAAGTATTACAATTCAGATCCCGGTGTCAAATCTTCCATCTCCCCAACTAACACTTCGATAGGAGAGGGGTTTTCCTACTCCACCGAAGGCAAAGGTAATACTGCCCACTGCACACATGTGTTATGCATAGTGAGACTGATAGTAGCCAACAAAGTAGCTAACAAAGGCCACTTGTGATGGCCCTATCAGCGTAGGACCAATGCTACTCAAAAGATCTGCCATGATCCTGGACAAAATCTTGATATAATGGTCAATGAGTGAGAATGTACGATAGGATCCAGGCAGATGTGAATGTTTGTTTGGTTTTAGTAGCAACTTCATGTGTGACATGTTTGAATGGCTGGGCAACCCTCCTGTCTCCAATATATGATTGAAGGTGCGTACCAATGTGGACGGGATATCCTCACTCAATAATTTAAATAATTTGGCTGTAAACCCGTCAGGTCCTGGAGCTTTCCCGTATTTAAAGTAACTTATCGCCGCTGTCACTTCCGTCACCTCAATTTGTTTTTTTAAAAGGAGAAGCTGATAGTTTGTGATGGATGGTAACCGTATTCCATCTACAAAGGTGTTACCCTCCGCACTATCCGTATGTTCCACCTTATATAAGTCTGAGTAGTATTCTTGTAGAATGGTGTTTATGGTTCGAGGGTCTGTGTTCATGATCCCATGTTTATTCGTTAACGCTGTAATATGTTGATGACGAATGTGATTTCCTTTCGCTAGTCGTGCTAATAGTCTCCCTCATTTGCTACCATAACGATATACATCGGCTCTATAATTGTTATTACTGCTTGTCTCTCGTCGATATACCCATACGTGTAAGTCAGCCTTAGCCTGCTTACATCTATTTTTAACCTGTGTTGATGAACTTGTCTTGTTTGCCGTGTACCTATCGCGTAATATCCTGCTAGCCTGCGATTAGTTTGTCGCGATCTTCTTTTTTAGCGTTGTCTGATAACCTATTAGTTTCCCGCGCATTACTCCCTTCCCTGCTGCCCATAAAAGTTCCGGCCTATCCCTAGTATCTCCATTATCCCTTACATCGTAAAAACACCATTGCTTCACGTGATGTCGAAACTTCTCATCCATTAAAAATAGGTCGGGAAGCGCCAAGTTTGGTTTGGCCCCATCTGCACCATATCTGGCAGGGTCACTGATACGGGCGCGTGGTCATATTTAGCGACGTTGTGCACATCTGCCTCTTCCACTCCCCTTAATAGCTCGTGTGCTAGCAATATATAATCTATTCTGGACCAAGAGTCATGTGGCGCCGAATAGAATTAATATTCACTGCCATCTGGGTTCAGGTGTGTCAAAATGTCTACAAAGTTACTCGTGTCTAGCAAGGGTTATTATAAACGTGTGTCATGTGATCGCACATTCATTCGCATGGACCTACAGTTCTTCACTGTTTAGATTCACCATATTTAAGTCACCACCATGGGTGGTTTTAATGCTCTCCTATCGGCCTGATATGCTTGGATACCTGGGATAAATTCAGGAACGTCTCCAAACTCCCTACTCACATGTCAGCGCAGGAACCGTAAGAGGGAACGTGCTTGTTTTGTTGCGCATAGGTGGAGTTTTATACAGTAAATGATTACTGCTGTCTTATTTTTTGCGTCCCAAGGGCAGAATAAGTCTGCGTAACGTTACATTTTACAGACACTCATATAATAGACACACGCTACCCTAACCATGACACAAGGAAGGTATTGTTGCCGGATAAAGACGCCATTTTAGCGTCACTGTGCTGTTAATTCTGTTTGGGACAGAACGCTGCTCTGCTGACTCTGAGGGACAGTTAGAGATTGCGATTTTGTGTACTGTGCTTTAGGCAGGCTACTTTACCAACCGCTGTGTACATCTTCCTTTTGCCTTGCAGTGTTTTTTTCACAGGTCTGCAAGGTGTGTGTGTGAGTGCAGGTGACGTGCTGCAGTTTGCTCGGCATACAACGCTGTATGTAGGCATCTGCACATGTCACTCTCACACTCTTTTTTTTTTTTTCTTTAGTGTAATTCTTGCTGCTCAATTCAATTGAAATTATAGTGTGACGTGCTTCCATCCGTATCCAATACATTGGTTGAAAACACTGTAGAAGGACACAAAAAGCCCTTTCACAGCTAAGACTTGTGTTCACTGTAGTCTGAGATTTTAATTTATTCAATTTTGATCACGCTCAAGTTACTTCTTCAAGCAATGCTGCTTGTACTCTGCTGAACGTGTCTTACTGCCTCATCCTTGTCATTTTTCTCTAATTGGTGTACATGTACATCAAAGTAGTCTTCATTTTGATTGAAATCCAAGCAGGTACCTGGACACTGTATGGCTGCTTTTATACGGTGGACTGGCTCCAACATTCAATAACACTTAAGATGCAATCGGGCACCTTGTCAAGGCCCAATCCTCTTCTCCCTCTGATATAATAATAATAATAATAATAATCTTTATTTATATAGCGCCAACATATTCCGCAGCGCTTTACACTTTAACAGTTTCAAAACACAAGTCATAGGTAACAACGTTAACAATACAATAATTAAAGTAAAATAAGCCGACCCTGCTCGTGAGAGCTTACAATCTACAATGAGGTGGGGGAGATACAAAGTACAGGTGTGTATATATAATGGTGCATTTCCAATGATGGTCCAGCCATCTTGAGGGAGTGAGGCATGGATGGAGATAGTGAATGGGCTCCACATACACACTTAAACATAGAACGACTTTGGTTATTGAATGTGATAGGCCACTCTGAACAAATGTGTTTTGAGGGAGCGCCTGAAACCAGGCAAATTGTGGATAGTCCTAATTTCTTGTGGTACAGCATTCAAGAGGATTTGCGCAGCGCGGGAGAAGTCTTGTAGTCGGGAGTGGGAGGTACGGATTACTGCAGAGGTTAGTCGAAAGTCATTTGCAGAGCGCAGCAGTCGGTTAGGCCGATAGATAGAAATGAGGGAGGAGATGTAGGGGGTGCTGCACTGTGGAGAGCTTTGTGGTGGAAACCAGTACTTTGAATTGGATCCTATAATGAATGTGCAGCCAGTGTAAGGACTGGCGAAGAGCGGACGCGTCCGAGTACCGATTAGCCAGATGGATGACCCTGGCTGCTGCATTAAGGATGGACTGGAGAGGGGATAGTCGAGTAATGGGGAGGCCAAGTAATAGAGCATTGCAGTAGTCCAGGCGGGAGTGGATCAATCTACAGTGAGGGTTTTTGTTGTTTCCATGGTGAGAAAAGGGCGGATTCTAGAGATGTTCTTTAGGTGTGTAGACGTTAAATATCTAACAAACAGGTCATGCTGGAGAGACTTGCACCTACTGCCACTCAGGGTCTTCAGCTCCTTTGTGAGAAACTAATGTTTGGCCAGCCAGTATATCAAATAAAGTTCATGAGAAATGGGAACTGTGGTTGGCTTCACTTTTGGTACTGGCTGGGTGCTAATACCAAACCATGGTGTGGCATTCAATGGATATTCCTGGCTGGTTGGAGACAACCTCATTCCCACAGAAAAGTACCTGAAAGCTAAGGAGATGGTGGCCTCTCTCAACATGAAGGAGTTTGCTTGTTGTCTAGGAGACCGACCACCCCTGCTGTGTACCTTGTCAACGTTGTGTTGAAGCTTGCAAGGATTAAGAAGAGGTTACAGTGGTAAGTCTGGTTTTTACTAAAGATCCTGCTGTGTATTATAGTTTTTATGTTTTAAAAAAAAATAATCTTAGGAATGTTAAATAAATTTGTTATTTTTTTGGTTAAATACAATGTATGTTATGAATGTTAAATAATTTTTTTGGGGTTTTTTATAAAATAAAATGTATGTTATGAATGTTAAATAACTTTTTTTTTTTTTTCAGGTATTTGATCTACCGTAGCTAGTTGCTGATCGTTGACTCTACACCCCTCTCCCAGAATGTTACTCGGGTTATGGGGAGAAAATCACCGCTATTCCAGACTGATTTAATGTTAATGTGTCTGGCTCTTACACAGCACACAGCACTTGATGTTAGTTTATCTTTTCCTAAATTATTTGTTACACTGCCCTTCTCACATTTTATTTTCACTTTTTTTTTAAGCACAAGTTTTTTTACACTTCCTTGTTCTGTAAGTAGGCTTAATGGTTAAATGTTTTATACAAGTTTTTTTTACACTTCCTTGTTCTGTAAATAGGCTTAATGGTTAAATGTTTTATACAAGTTTTTTTACACTTCCTTGTTCTGTAAGTAGGCTTAATGGTTAAATGTTTTATACTAGATGTAAATATGTAACATGTAAATTTTAGATTAAGATTTTGCAAATTAGTAGGTCCACACCATCAGGCTCTTTCGTCCCCTCTCCCTCAGAGTAGCCGTAATATATCGGACCCCAGGCTCGCCCACACAGTTCCTTGACCACTTCTCTGCCTGGCTGCCGCACTTTCATGTCCTCAGAAGTACCAACCCTTATCCTTGGAGACTTAAACATCCCCATTAACAGCCCTACTTCCACACTCAAAACACATTTGTTCAGAGCGGCCTATCACATTCACTAATCAAAGTCATTCTATGTGTAACTGTGTGTGTGTGTAGCCCATTCACTATCTCCATCCATCCCTCACTCCCTGAAAATGGCTGGACCATCATTGTAAATACACCATTGTATATAAACAACTGTACTTTGGAGCTCCCCCTCCTCATTGTAGATTGTAAGCTCTCACGAGCAGGGGGCCTTATATTGCTTTAATTATTGTATTGTTAACGTTGTCACTTATGACTTGTGTTATGAAACTGTTAAACTGTACAGCGCTGCGGAATCTGTTGGCGCTATATAAATAAAGATTATTATAGTAGAGGCCCACTCAGTAGTGGTGAAGTGAACGGCGCAAATTGCGAGTTGATTGCGACTGATGCAGCTGATACTCCATTACTGCTGGCTGCTGCTCACACAACCGCTACAACATATGTAACGTGGAATTCCACCTGCTGGGTACGTCACATATGATGCGATGTTCAGGAAGGCAAAATCTGCATTGCAGAGCTGCAATGTGAGATCTGGCCATGGTGGAACGTCGCAAGTTAGCGCACTGTAGGCGGACCTTGTGCAGCAGTGAATCAAGATCCGGATAGTCCCTCAAAAAACTGTGGACGACAAAGTTTAGCACCTGTGCCAGACATGGTATGTGAGTGACGTTGCCTAGGCCCAGACCTGCCACCAGATTTCGGCCATTGTCACACACTACCAAGCCTGGCTGGAGATTTGCTGGCAAAATACACATGTCGCTCTCTTGCTTTATGGCATTCCAGAGCTCCAGCACTGTGTGGCTTTGATTCCCCATGGAAATTAATTTCAGGACGGCCTGTTGACGTTTGGCCACGTCTGTCCTCATATCGGTCAACAGGCTCGCTGTCTGGGTGTTATGTTTGACACCAATCTCTCCTTCACCTCCCATATACAATCTGTTGCCCGCTATTGCCGCCTACACCTAAAGAACATCTCTCCCCAATCCAAGACTTCTCCCGCGCTGCGCCAATACTGTGGAATGCTGTACCCCAAGAAATTAGAACTATCCACAATTTGCATGTTATTGGGCGCTCACTCAAAACACATTTCTTCAAGGTCTTCCCTCTTCTAGTGTATCCTCACCCATCCCTGTAGACTCTGAGCCCTTGCGGGCAGGGTCCTCTCTCCTTCTGTACTTGTGTGTGCCTTGTATTGCTCATGTTTACTGTACTTGTCTATACTTGCCCCTCTTCACATGTAAAGCGCCATGGAATAAATGGCGCTATAAAAATCAATAATAATAATAGCGGCATATCACCTTCACTAATCAAAGTCATTCTATGTGTAAGTGTGTGTGTTTGTAGCCCATTCACTATCTCCATCCATCCCTCACTCCCTCAAAATGGCTGGGACATCATTCTAAATATACCATTGTATATAAACACCTGTACTTTGTATCTCCCCCACATATTTGTAAATTGTAAGCTCTCACGAGCGTGTGCGGATTATATTGCTTTCATTATTGTATTGGTAACGTTGTTAGTTATGACTTGTGTTCGGAAACTGTTAAACTGTAAAGCGCTGCGTAATCTGTTGGCGCTATATAACTAAAGATTCTTATTAAGCGTTCACGGGTCCATGTGGAGGTAGACCGTGACGGCTCCTGCAACGATGTTTCTGAGGAACTGGAGAAGAGGAGTCAATGTGTACAGACTTGATTCCCGCAATCCTTGTAGTTGCCTGAACACGTACAGCGCCACTCGCAAGATCTGTACCCGGCTCCACAACATTGACCCAATGGGCAGTAAGGGAAAGGTATCATCCCTGGCCATGGGTACTGGTCCACGCAGCGGTGGTCAGGTGGACATTGCTACTGACGGAGTTTAGTAGCGCATGTTTAATTTTAACCTCAACAACATGGTTTTGCAGACCAGGGACGGCTTGCCTGCTGAAATAAAATCAGCTTGGCACATTGTATTGTGGGACTGCTAATGCCATTAAGTTCCGTAAACTGTCAATCTCCACCAGCCTGAATGACAGCATTTCAAGGGACAGGAGTTTTGCAATGCCAGCATTCAGAGCCTGTGCTCGTGGATGGTTTGCCGAGATTGGGCCTACACCCGATACGCCACAACCTGACACCCACAGATAAACAAGCCATAAAATCTCTGAAAGATAACCCCAACATTATTATTAAACCAGCAGATAAGGGGGTGCTATCGTTATTATGAATAAGACACAATCTATTGCCGAAATTCATAGACAACTGTGAGTTAACCTAACCTACAGACAACTAAATTGTGACCCTACATTTTACATCTGTCAAAAAATTGATCGTATCCTGACAAAACATCTTTAATTGATCACCATAGACTGTAAGACTATGACATTCCTTAATATTCAATACCCCATCACCCCTGTTTTCTACACACTCACAAAAATCAACAAAAAACTACATTATCCACCCGCATACCCTAGAGGGATAATTCTCCGTGTTCTACAGTATCACCCAAATGTTTAACATGTTGCCTAATTCCTATGTATATATATTCTTCACCCTATGTATATATTATACATTGTCATTGACTGTAAATTTTTCTATCTCTTCCAGCGACTATTTGATAAAGGCCACTGCGTTGCCCAAAACGTCAGTCAGTCGTCTCATAGCTATTTTCTTTTTTCACATCAAGTGTGCAATAAAATTTTCAAATTTAACCATGACATATGCAGTTAAACTTGTGCTGTGATTGTCTATAGACTGTACATCTTCAGTGTGTCTTTGTAACTCAACTACGTGTTTTCTACGCACTATTTTAGACATATTTGTGGTATTGAGGTTACTGACACTTTACCTCTTTTTACTTTTTGATTACACAGCTTGCATTTGACATAGCAAATATCATCTGCAAGTGTGTTAAAAAAGGACCACGCAGTGCAAGTCCTGGGAGCGTCCGTTTAGACTTTTGGAAGAGAAATCCGAACAGGTGCCAAAATGGAGGCTACAGGCAACAGAGTATGCAGCCTAACTCTCCCTCCTGTTTGTACCGTTGGGGCAATCGCTTCCTCAGAGCTGCTACCACCACCTTCCTGTTCCTCACGCCATGTTGGGTCTTGTACCTCATCATCTCCACTAACTTCTTACAACACCTGCTGCTGTTGGGTGGTCTGGCCACCACCATGCTCAACAGAAACTGGCACCTGAGTCTCATCATCATCAGATGCGTTCTGTGGTGTGCTGACCATCGGCACTGTCTCAACCGCCTCTTCAATTCAGAGAGACACAGCTGTTGCGCATCACTGCATACTCCCTCTTCTTCACATTCCAGAATGCTGCTTGGCTGGGCCCCTGTTTGCAAACCAACAGATTCTGAGAACAGAAGCAGAGACTCAGCTGGCTCCTGTACAGAACTCTCTGACTGACTGGGCAATTTGGCAGGCGGTGAAGAGACAGATGGTTGCTCAACAGTGCTGTGGTCCTGAGAGGAGGTGGAAGCAATTGAAGTCGATGCATTGGACCCTGGGCTCCAACACCACCAGTTGTTGCCTGTAAGTGCTGTTAGCACAGTCAACACTTGCTCCTGTGTTACTGGTGTTGAGTAATGGCAGCTGTTCCCCTGCTGTGTGTACGACAAAAAGTCATGCTGCCTCCACCCTGTCCTCCTCTCATCCCTGGGCTCCAACACCGCCAGTTGTTGCTCGGAAGTAATTGGCACGGGTACTGACTCATGCCCACCCTGGTTACAGCACGACAGCTGTTTCCTGGCAGTGTCAACGTAAATTAGCCTGAAGTTGTCCTGTCATGTTGCATTCCGGTTATCCGACTCTATGGTGCCTGCAGTTTAGGTGATTCCTATGTGTGCTGTGGGATATGTAAATAAAGGCTCTTTCCGTTGTGAAAATAGGACAAGCACCCACTGTAGGACTGTGTGATTCGGTAACTGCAGACGGCTTGCGGCCTGTCAACTTACATTTTCATGGGTGCCTTATGGTACCCGTCCGCGTTCCAGTACCGTCAGCTGGTTCTCCGCAGTGCCTTTGGCCTAGGTGCCTCCATCTCGGTATCCGAGTTCCAGCAACGTCTGCTGGTCCTTGGTAGTGCTTTGGAGCACAGGTACCTCCTGCTTAGTAACCGTGTCCCAGTAACGTCAGCTGGTCCTCGGTTGTGCCATTGGCTCTTTTCCTTCTGCTGCCCCTCCGAGTTCCAGCACAGTCAGCTGGTCCTCGTTACTTGCATTGGCTCTTGTACCTTCTGCTACCCGTCCGGGTTCCAGTACCGTCAGCTGGTTCTCCGCAGTGCCTTTGGCCTAGGTGCCTCCATCTCGGTATCCGAGTTCCAGCAACGTCTGCTGGTCCTTGGTAGTGCTTTGGAGCACAGGTACCTCCTGCTTAGTAACCGTGTCCCAGTAACGTCAGCTGGTCCTCGGTTGTGCCATTGGCTCTTTTCCTTCTGCTGCCCCTCCGGGTTCCAGCACAGTCAGCTGGTGCTCGTTACTTGCATTGGCTCTTGTACCTTATGCTACCCGTCCGGGTTCCAGTAACGTCAACTGGTTCTCGGAAGTTAGTCGACCCTAAAGACCACCCCGAAGAAGATGACGACCCCAAGGACGACGAGCATCAAGCCAACCAGCCTGAACACCATCACAAAGAAGAAATATAAGATTACCCAGAAGAAGATCACCAACAGGAAAAATAAGGTTACGACAAACTACAAGATACAGAACAAGAGACAGAAGAACAATAAGCAGAAGATCAAAAAGCAGAAGAACATGAAGTATAAGACCAAAATGAAGAGCAAAATATATGCTCTAAATTCTAAGCAGAAGAAGACTAAGCAGTGTATGGGGGTGAGTCCGTTCCTCCTCGTGGTCCCCTGGAACTGCCTGCTGCTGCAGGCTAAACTGAACACGGACAAATACTGTTGTAATTTAAATCTTTTGTGACAGCAAGAACGGAAGGATGAAAAATTCATACTTTGACAGATTACAAGTACAGGAATCTCTGTCACAAATAAGAATATGATGAAGAAGAAGAAGAGGAAGAAGATGAAAATGTAGAATATGAAGAAGAATAATAGTTTAATAAGAACAATATGAGTAATGTTAACAAAAAGATGAATAACAAGAAGCTTACGAAGAAGATAAAGAAGGTGAAGATGAAGAATAATTTTATGACAAAGATGATGCTGCTGAAGATTATGAAGGAGAAAGTGTGTGAAAAGTTAAAAAGGTGAAGAGCATGGAAGTTGTGAAACATACATATTTGCCAAAATAGAAAAAAGGTTAACAACATTGTCAATTTGTTAGTCAATCCAAACGTATTTCCAAAAAAAAAATTTTAATGCTATTCCATTGGATTGGGTTAAACATGTATGCCTTTAATGTCTCCTCAACCTCCCCCAATACATTCTACATTACTCTTTGTTGTTTTCCTTCATGTACAATTAACCAACAAGGCAAGAATGGGTTTTTTTTTAATTCCGATATTTTGTTCCCATAGACTTACATGGGACTTCCGGTATCGGTATCGGGTATCGCCGATATTTTAATGGTATCGGCGATACCATTCCGATTCCGATAATTTTGGATATCGGAAAGTATCGCTCAACCCTAGTCATTACACGTTCACAGACACCAAACATGTCTAGATTCTTTTTTATCTAAGTGGTGAAAAAAAATCCAAACTTTGTTAAAAAAAATTGCTCCATTTTCCGATATCTATAGCGTCTCCATTTTTCGTGATCTTGGATTGGGTGAGGGCTTATTTTTTTGCATGCTGTGCTGAAGTTTTTATAGACACCATTTTGATGCAGATATGATCTTTTGATCACCCATTATTGAATTTTAATGCAATGTCAAGGCGACCAAAAAAATCGTAATTCTGTGGTTTTGACTTTTTTTCTTGCTACACCGTTTAGCTATCCGGTTAATCCTTTTTTTATTGAGAGAGCAAGTGATTCTGAATATGGAAAAATCAAATATGTGTATGTTTGACTTTTTTTATTGTTTTATTTTGAAGGGGGCAAAAGTGGGTTGATTTGAACTTTTATTTTTTTTATATTTTTAAAAACTTTTTTTTACTTTTGGCATGCTTTAATATTCTCCATGGGAGACTAGAAGCTGCCATACTCCAATTGGTTCTACTACACAGAGGCGATGATCAGATCGCCTCTATGTAGTAGAAGTACTCACTTGCTATGAGCGCTGACCACTGGTAATAGCAATCCGGCAATGACAACCATAGAGGTCTCCAGGAGATCTCTGGTTGTCATGCCAATGAACAGGTGACTGGCAATCACATGGTGGGGGTCACTGGTGGGTGAAGCGTGAGTTAAATATCGCTGTCAGAGTTTGACAGCAGCATTTAATGGATTAATAGCCACGGGTAGATCGCAATTTTACCCGCGACTATTCCGGAGCACATGTCAGCTGTTCAAAACAGCTAACATGTTCTGAGAAAGATGTGGGCTCACCGCTGGAGCCCACATCAAAGGGAGGGAGTCCCACATCGGCGTAAATTTACATCCAACGTTGGAAAGGGGTTAAGGGAAAATAGATCCAAACCTACAGGACCCTGTGTGAAAAAGTGATTGCCCCTAAAGCTAATAACTGGTTGGGCCACTCTTAGCTGCAACAACTGCAATCAAGCATTCGCACTAGCTGGCAATGAATCTTTTACAACACTCTGAAGGTATTTTTTCCCACCCATCTTTGCAGAATTGTTGTAATTCAGCCACGGGGAGGGTTTCCGAGCATGCAGACATCTTTTTAAGATCATGCCACAGCATCTCAATCTGGTTAAGTTCAGTACTTTAACTAGACCACTCCAAAGTCTTAATTTTGTTTTTCTTGAGGTATTCAGAGCTGGACTTGCTGGTGTGTTTTAGAATTTTGTCCTGCTGCATAACCCAAGTGCATTTTAGCTTGAGGTCATAAACATATGGCTGGATATTCTCCTTCAGGATTTTTTATTAGACAGCAGAATTTATGGTTCCATTTACCATAGCAAGTCTTACAGGTCCTGAAACAGCAAAACAGCCCCAGACCAACACACTTCTACCACCATATTTTACTGATGGTTTCATGTTCCTTTTCTGAAAATGCTGTGTTACTACATTTAATGGGACATGCACCTTCCAAAAGGTTCAATTTTTGTCTCATCAGTTCACAGAGTATTCTTTCAAAAGACTTGGGGATCATCAAGATGCTTTTTGGCAAAACTGAGACAAGCCTTTATGTCCTTATTGCTCAGCAGTGGTTTTCATCTTGGAACTGCCATGCAGGCCATTTTTTCTGTCTCTTTCTTATAATGGAGTCATGAACACAAATATTCACTGAACATAGCTGAATGCATTGGACTCAATGGGAGGCAAAAACAAACGCATACACAACATCTTAAAATGGGAACAAAAGCTGCTAAAACACATCAAATTAGGGGTAGACACAAGGAAAGTGGCCTCAGTTCACCCACTGTACATATTGTAGAATGGCACGGCAGCTATTAGTCATGCATGAGGGGTCTGCGCCAGCATTTACAGATTTGAATTGAACTTCAAATTAAGAAGAGGTGGGTGAGGGAACAGTGAAGGACTGCTGGGAACACTGATACCACATGCAACATCTCAACCTGCTTTCATGCTCAGCCACAGTCAGGTAGCACAAATATCAGTTTCGTAGACTACTATTGTCAGAAAAATGTAATGACAGTAACACGAGTAGTTGTCTCTAAGGCTGTGGAAGCCTGCTGGTCTTGGAGGACTACTGCTACAGTCAACACACATGAAGGAGACCGAACCATGAGTCTACATATTTAAAAAAATTAGTGGCAGACACCATCAAAGTCACATCAATTGCTATGGCGCAGCACTAGTATAAGGGGACCGTCACCTCTTCCACTACAGCCAACCCAGCAGATGTATACCCAACCAGGAGTGTTCACATTTTAAACAGTTATTGGCAGACACCAACAAAGTTGCATCAATTTCACCAGACTATAAATAGTATAATTGGGACCGACACCTCTTTCACTGCAGCTAACCCAGCAGATGGAGACTGTAATGGGCAAGGTTGTGGAGCCACTGTGCCGTAGCCCTTAAAAAGCCTGTATGGGCATAACTAGGTGGTTTAACAAATCTGACCTCAGATAAGCAGCAGCAGATGAAAACCGCGACCAAAGGAGGGACAAGGAGGAGGCATCAGGTGCTACACCAGGTCTGACCAGCAGAGGGTGACACCTGACCCCTAGAGAGGGTAGGTTGGTATGACCCAAAGGAGAGATGAAAGTTGCAGGCAGGCACTGTTGGAACAATGGAATCACAGGTGCATATAAGGCCGGCTGAGTAACGGAAAAGCACTGACAGGTGCGTGCTTGACCGGCTGATAGACAGTTGCGCACTGGCAGGGGCGATCTGCACCAGCTGATGGGTAGAAGAGCACAGACAGGTATGAGCAGATGGGTACAGAGTAGACAAGCAGATGGGCAGACCAGGGAAACCTGACAACTAACAAGCATGCAAGGCAAACTAACAAAATTGCTCAGGCACCTCCGTATAGGAGGAGGAGCCTTGGGAGAAGCGCATGGTCCCTTTAAGAGGGAGCACTCGTGAAATAAGTATAGTGCCCAGGCCTACACTGAACCTTGGAGCACAACGACACATAGAAAGCAAGATCAGGATGTGTTGTGTGAGACACTGAATGTCATGTCTGTTAGTTACAACGAGTTTCAACAAATGGTCAAGACTGTAATGGGAAGAGTTCAGAAATTCTGTAGTAAGAGGGAATGGTCCACTGTGTCAAAGGCAGATGCCAGGTCCAGGAGAATGAGGAGGACAAACTAGCGTTGCTTTCATTTAGCAGTTAGTAGGTCATTGGTGACTTTAGTTAGGGTAGTTTCAGGGAATGGTATGGTCGGAAGCCATATTGTAAGTGGTCAAGAAGGGAGCAAAAGGAGAAGTGAGAGGATAGTTCAAAATGGATGTGTTGTTCCACTAGTTTGGAGGCATAGGGGAGAAGTGAGATGGGCAATAGCAATAGCGAGACAAAGAAAATGGGTCAAGGGAGGGCTTTTTGAGGATCAGTGTGATCAAGGTACTGTATGTTTGAATCAGTAGGGGTAGACACCAGTTGTTAGTGGCAGCTTGAAGAGGTGAGTTAGGCTTGGGATGAAGACTGTGATAAGGTTTGGAATGAGGTGGGACGTTATTGAGTCAAGTCCACAGGTGGTGAGACAAAGTCTTCAGCTGAGATGATAGGAGAGGGAGGGGTAGCTGGTGGACATAGAAGATAATATAAATTACTAAATAGTTTTTAAAGTTGTGAGACAGGTATGATATGAGAGATGAGAAGTAGGTTTGTGCTGCTGCATTGAGCAATTGCACAGCATTTTTACAACTTCTATTACTGGAGGGGCTACTCCACTCCCTTTCTTTGGCAGTCACACAGCTGTATACTTTGTAGATGAGGGCCAGAAAGAATATGTGCTCCAGTAGATGGCAAACGCTGCATCAAGTGGCCTCTGCTCCTATTTCTCCAACTTAACATCACACACAGTACACTCCTCGGAGGAAGCACCCCAATTACCCTTGTTTTCCCCCATGTCACAACTCTCCAACCACCCAACTGACTGTAGGGAACCACAGATGGCTGAGTCTGCAGATCTGTTCACACATTCTATGCCATGGCCATCGGAAGTGTACTCCAAAGTTTCAGAGTCAAGAGGAGGAAATCATCTGCACCGATGCCCAAATTTTTTTTCAGTTTAATCAAGGGCAGGATGAAGCCCTCATCAACAGACTTTAACCCCGGGGATGGAGGTGATCCTGATGAGAATCATATACTTAAGGCACTAATGTACTGTACTGTTTTGTCAGGGCAGGAAGAGGAGGAGGATGACTAAGGGCAAGGAGTGGGAGAACAGAGAGGATGATGATGAGGTAGCAGATCCTTCTTCGTGTAAACCCATATATTGGCCAATCTATGCTCTAAGAACTTAACTTTTTTCAAAGCAATTTTTGAAGATGCACATTTCATATATACACTATAAAGCACTTTTTTCAATTTTCTATGGCAGCAATGCAGTTCCTATGTTCTAGAGCATTGTTTCCCAAACTCCAGTCCTCGCGGACCCCACGGGTCATGTTTTCAGGATTTCCATAGTGTTGCACAAGTGAGAGAATTCCTGATGCCTTGATGATACTTCCACCATCTGCGCAATACAAAGGAAATCATGAAAACAAGACCTGTGGGGTCCGCGAGGACTGGAGTTTGGGAAACACTGTTCTAGAGTAATCATTCTTGGTAAGTTGTGGTGCAAACCTTAATCTTTTTAACTGATATGCTTTGTTTGGTTGGCGCCTATTCACACTACTGTAGCTTAGATTTGCTGGTCCTTCTTTTTGTCTATTTGTGTTTCCATTATACTATTCCTCTTACGGTTGCAATCCGGGTTTTGGATTACAAATACTGATGTGAAATACTGACCAAATGCTGAATGTGTGATCGTAGCCTAATGAAGTTACTAACCTGATATGATCAGGCAGGATTAGGCACAACGAAACTCTTTGTTTCTTGAAGAAGATATCACTTCAGTTTCCCTTTTCAGCGCTCAACATTTGGCTTATTACTTTGGCTTCCATTATTTTCCTGGAGTTGCTCTTAGATGTTAAAGATGTTGTCTGAAGCTAACATATTGATGACCTATCCACTAGATAGGTCATCGATATCAAATTGATGGCGTTTCAGCACCCAGCATCCCCAGATCAGTTGCCATCTGTTTCAGTAGAAATGGAATGTCAGCAATGTATAGAGCCAGAACAGCAAGGTTCTGTGCATTGTTTTGTGGCCACTCCCTTGTACTGCATATTACCTTCTATTCAACTGAATTAAAAATAAACTGGATATCCAGAGGCAGCTGCTAAACAATGTACAAAACCGCTTTGTTTCGGCTCAGTACATTGTTTGTATCTAGTGATGAGAGAATACTAAAATGCTCGGGTGCTCGTTGCTCGGGTTGGGCAAATTGGAATGCTCGGGTGCTTGACCCGAGCAATGAGTCCAATGTAAATCTATGGGAAACCTGAGCATTTTTGCCGCAATCCCCCCTGGGTGTCCTTTTAAAGTCTAAAAAAGTCTGAAAATGATGGAAACAGTGCTCAAGTGACATGGGAACATCATGTGGAATGCCCCTGGAAGCATTCCTGACTCCTAGGTCACTGCTGTGAACAATGTTGTCAGAGTAAATCTAAACAAATAGACCCCTGCGCCTCCAAAAGCTGCTCAAAATGATAGTAGTAACAAGACTCCAAGTGCACCAAATGAGAATAAGTGGACTAACTTAGGTACTGGTCCAGAAAAGGGACCATATTAGTGTATAACACAATGAAAAACTTACTTAAATCCTATAGATGGCGACACGTGTTGAAGGCATGGAAACCCGGCTCCTCATAGAGATGACAGGGGACGCAGGGCGTGTGTTAGTGTACACTGAAAAGTGGTGAAATATTACAATCCAGCCATGGCCGATGCTGCAATAGCATCGGCCATGTCTAGACACTGTGTTCCCACCCTCCCCACACCGAGTAACAGTGGTGATCGGCTGCCACCGCCGATTCATGGCGGCGATTGATCATCGCAGTTACTATCATCTGCTGTGCGCTCCGATCCTCTCCCCTCCGGTGTGCTCCGCTCCCCCCGCCCTCCGATCACCCCCCCATGCCTGTCCTCACCTCCCCCGGTCTTCTGCGGCCCCTTGATCCGTCCCGGCGTCCGCCCGGGACTCTTCTTGGGCGCCGCCATCTTGGAAAATGGCGGGGGCATGCGCAGTGCGCCCGCCTGCCGGCGCATGCGCAGTACGCCTTTCAAAGTACAACTTATTTTGATCACTGTGATAAACTCTCACAGTGATCAAAATAAAAGTAAATGAACCCCCCCTGTCATAGGTAGGGACAAAAAATAAAATAAAGAATTTTTTTTTCCTTTTAGGCCCTGTCCACACGTTGCGGATTTTGCTGCGGATCCGCAGCAGATTTCGCTGCTGATCCGCAGCGGATTTTGCCTCTGATCCGCAGCGGATTTTGCTGCGGATCCGCAGCTGATTTTGCTGGGGATCCGCAGCGGATTTTGCTGCTGATCAGCACCGGATTTTGCTGCGTATCCGCAGCGGATTTCGCTGCTGATCCGCAGCGGATTTCGCTGCGTATCCGCAGCGGATTTCGCTGCTGATCCACAGCTGATTTTGCTGGGGATCCGCAGCGGATTTAGCTGCTGATCCGCAAAGGATTTTGCCTCTGATCTGCAGCGGATATTGCTGCGGATCCGCAGTTTATTTCGCTGGGGATCCACAGCGGATTTCGCTGCGTATCCGCTGCGGATTTTGCTGCTGATCCGCAGCTGATTTCACTGCTGATCCGCTGCGAATTTCGCTGCTGATCCGCAGCGGATTTTGCCTCTGATCCGCAGCGGATTTTGCTGCGGACCCGCAGCTGATTTTGCTGGGGATCCGCAGCGGATTTTGCTGCTGATCAGCACCGGATTTTGCTGCGGATCCGCAGCGGATTTTGCTGCTGATCCGCAGCGGAGAGTTTGCTGCGGATCCGCAGCGGATTTGGCGCTGTGGATCCACAGCAGATCCAGAAACAATGTACAGTACAATGCAAATAAATGGTAAAAAAAATGCTGTGCACATGCTGCAGATTTTTCAGCGCGGATTTGCTGCGGTTTTAAATCCGCAGCATGAAAATTTTTTGTGCGGATTCCGCAGCGGTTTTACACCTATTCCATTATAGTTGTAAAACCGCAGGGAAAAACCGCAGCAAATCCGCGCTAAATTTGCAGGTAAAACGCAGGTCATGTTACCTGCGGATTTTAGAAAAATCCGCAAGTGATTCCGCAATGTGTGCACGGGGCCTCAGGGTTTGGGTTAGGCTGGGTTCATATTGCATTATGGCAGTCCGTTAACGCTGCCATTCACCCCATTTGTGTGCGCATCGCAACGCATGCCGTAAAGCGGCATGCGTTCGCGACGTGCCGTCATTCAGTGACGGAGCCTCGGACACGGGCTGCAGCATCTGGGCTCCGTCACCGCTAGCACAGATGAATCATCTGAAGATTCATCTGCGCTAGCGGGTATAGCATAACGCGATCGCGTTATGCTATACCATTACCAGCCAGTCAACGCTACGTGTTGAACGGGCTGGTAAAACGCAATATGAACCCAGCCTTAGGGCTAGGGTTAGAACTAGGGTTAGAATTAGGGTTAGGGTTAGAATTAGGGTTACGGTTAGAATTTGGGTTAGGGTTGGAATTTGGGTTAGGATTGGAATTTGGGTTAGGATTGGGATTAGGGTTAGGTTTGTGGTTAGGGTTAGAGTTAGGATAAGTGTTAGGGGTGTTTTGGGTTAGGGTTGGGATTAGGGTTAGGCTTGTGGTTAGGTTTATGGTTAGAGTTGGGATTAGGGTTAGGGGTGTGTTGGGGTTTAGGGTTATGGTTAGGGTTTGTATTAGGTGTAACATTTCCAGGGGATTTAGCTCTGGGATCGCCTCTGGGTAGACAGAGTGGCACGGAAACAGTTCATTCAGACAGCAGTTCTGGTGAAAACTGGCCGCAACCAGCTTTATTAAAGTCCACAGCAAACAGATATAAAACAAATCATAAACATAAGACCTAGGCTTGTCGAGCCACTAATTACACTTAGATAGATTTCCCTTTCTATCCGGGTCCAGACTCTACCAGTCTGTGCCCAAAACAACACATATGTTCAGCATTTACCAGCATTTACCAGCATTACATTTACCAGCATTGAGGTTCACAGAGTCTCCTCCTTGTGTCTGAAGGCACCTTCAACGTCCAGACTTGAGAGAGCTCCCCTCCTATTCAGCCGCTATTCACACGGATTCTCACTGAGGCTACTCCTGTGTCCGGGGTACATCGAGCACCCAGACTGAGATAGCTCACACTCCTGGAGACTGCTTCTTGTGCCGGGACTCCTTGTCCAGACTAAGCGAGCTCCCACTCCTGGAGACTGCTTCTTGTGCCTGGACACCTTCCTGTGTCCAGACTAAGCGTGCTCTCTGACTGTGTTTGCAGACACCTACTTCTGGTCTCCTAATTAACAGCTGAATGGTTTCAGGCCTGAGCTGCAAGTGTGTGCTGAATGTAAGGTGTAGTGACCTTTCTCTACCACTAGGTTTACAAAGCCACACATTTCCCTTATACCATACAGCACAGTACCTAGGTGAAATGTACACCCCATTCAACACATATTCCCTCACTGTCTCACATATCCCCTCCCTCTTCTCCAGACCGGAGGGCTGGTCATCCAGACCGGAGGGCTGGTCAACAATCCAAAAGAGACAGCGAACTCTGGACCAGTCATGGCCTTTATCAGCTTCATCTTCACTACTGTCATCCGTATCTTCACCTGAGCCATAGCCAACATCAGCTTTCTCTTCATCTGAAGCATCCGCACTACCCTGTACCCTCCCAGGCCTATGCTCTCTGCGGGCCTCGGGTATCCTGCACGGTTTCATCTTGACCTTAGGGCCGGGCTCAGTTTCAATATAGTGCCTGACCAGAGAAGTACGACCCGGCACATCAGAACACTTCTGCTGACTCTTTCTCAGAAACTCACGTACCTCCTGTCCCTGGTGCACTGACCATGTGTCACCAACTATCACAGAAGGTATAGGGGTTTTTTCCCTTTTCTCCAGTTCCCCTTGAACCTTCTTTACTTCATTGAGCTTCTCCAGAAGATGCTCATGGCTCTCATCACGCTCCTTCATCACAGTTTGGAGTTTTTTCTGAGAAGTTATCACTTCATCTTGTACCGGTTGGACGTCCTTTATGTCTTCAGCCCTTCTTCAGGCTCTTCTGGTAGGACATGCTCAGAAGCCCTACCGTCAGTCTTACATTCTACTTCTTCAGTCACATCATTATGGTCTCCAATATCTCCATTTATTCCAGCTTTCAAGTTCTCCTTGATAGCTGCATCTGTATACTCAGAACCCGCCGGATTCTTCTCTTCCACCACGTTCTGCATCCCGTCTGAGCTCCCGTGTGTCTGCAGCGGCAACGGAGGCACACACCGCTTTTCCCATTTGTTGGGACGTGGCTCCGATGTAGCCTCCCTGAAAGTGCGCTTGAGCTCACCAACGCCAGCCGATGTCTCAAAATCTCATCTTGTGACTTATCCAGATCCTTGGTATCACTCGGGAACACTGCTGGGGCTCCGGGCGCCGAACTTCCAGCCTGAGCTTCACGAGTTGCAGCTACTGATGAGGCATCTGGTTTGGTGTCTACCACTTCTATGGCTTTTTCCACCTCTGCAGCATCACCTTCAGAGTCCTTGGCATGATGCAGATCCACACCACACACCGACAACTTCTCATCTTCAACAGCATCCACTTGTGCTGTGTTCAGTTTCAGAGTCCTGCCTTTAAAGCTCAGCTCTCCTCCTTTCACCTTAGTCTTCGCCAGGGAACCGGCCAACTGTAAAACATCTTCAGATGCCATCTTCTGTCTGGCTGTAAGGTCAGCATCAGCTTTCTTCTCAGGACTCTCAACCTCCTCTGCTACCATGCCTTCCTCATTTGCACTGGTTGCTTTATGGTCATCAGATGATTCACTATCACTATCACTATCCCTGTCTGACCCCTTTTTCTCAGCCACATCTGGCTCACTGTCAGGGCTATACACTTCATTTTCATTCACATCCTGCTCACTGTCAGGGTTATACAATTCATTTTCATTCACATCCTGATCTGGAACCTTAGTTAACATGTCATCCACAACATTAACTTCACCATCTGGTCCCTCAAGTATGTAACTATGTGACAACCCCAGCACTATACTTCTATATAGCTCAGGTACTAGGAGCTGACTCACGACCTCTCCCTGGACTTCAGTGTCCCTATACAATAGGCTATTGTCCATGGCAGCATGAGGAAACCTCTCCTCAGAGCCAGGCTCCTGGGAAACCTCATTTAGAACAATCATATTTTCCTGTGCCGTCCTAAGAGTGGGGTCTCGCCACTGCTCACTCTCAAAATTGTCACAGGACACAGGCAAGTCAGGGACACTCGGTTCCCGAGAACCACCATCCTCGTCTCCCAACATCACCTGCAAAGGAATTTCATCACTATCACAGTCATCATTATTATCAATATCATTATCATGACTATGATCAGTATCATCATCACTATCATGATCATCATTACTATCATTATCAGCATCAGCATCATTATCATGGTCATCATCATTATCATGATCATCATCTTCATCATCATTATCATTATCATCATTATCACATAAGTTTAACGGCCCACTAGCATTGTGTTCCGCCCCTCGGGACTGCGCACCCTCAATAGGAGCTTCATCACACTGTCCCTCAGAAACATTTTTCCCCCAGAGATCCTTAGACCGGGGAAAGTCATTACCCAATATAACGGGGTGCACCAGGGTCTTCACTACCCCACTTCACATGAAACCTCCCCGAGTTTGGGGACCAAGTCCACGGCAGTCTCTGGGTAGACTTTGGTGTCTCCATGGATGCACACCACACTCAGGTGTTTATCAGGGATGAAGTCCCTATCAATCAGGCTGTCACATACGGAAGTCACTGGACTCTCTGAGTCCAAGAGGGCCTGTGCTGGGCAGTCATTTACAACCACCGGGGACCCCTGTGGTCCAGTCTCTTCGGCTGAGGTGGACACACACACAGGTTCTGCGCAGAGAGAGAGGGATCTGCCAACATCACAACACATAGGCTCCCCCTCTATTGGACAGTTGGCTGCAATTTCACGCCAGCTCCAACACTGTCCATCACACTCTCCCACCCACATGTCCCCTCGGGCCTGAACCCGCTTATCAGCATACCCCATGTCCCCAACAGCTGGAACGCTCTTACCGCGAGAGTTCAGCGTCCGGGAACTCCGAAGTGACGACCTCTCAGACGGCTGTACCTCAGGAGGACGTGCTTGGGTGTAGCGGTCCACTATCACCTCTTCAACTCCATAATCAGGTTTGCTGACTGCAGACTCCCAACTGCATCCCCAGTCATGAACTCCCCTGGCACGGGCTGTCACCGTAACACCCAGCCGGGTAAGAATCTCCGCTTTCAGCTTGGCATAGTCTTGGCTGTCCTGCTCGCTCAGGTCAGCATAGGCCATTTGGGGTTCTCCAATCAGATAGAGTGCGACCATCATGGCCCACTCAGATAGGGGCAGATTCTCCTTCTCTGCCAGTCCCTCAAACCTAGTGAGATATACCTCCACATCATCACGAGGTGTCATATTTTTCAGGGACCGTCTTACCGCCTTCTTTACAGCGGACAATGCAGGTGACTTTGCCACATTACTTCGGGACGCGGCACCGAAATCCTTTTTTTGTGCTGCCATCCGCTCAACAAATAACCGGTTATTCTCCTGCTGCTGCTGCAGGAATTGCTGCTGGGCTGCTGCATGCGCTGCTGGTGCTGCAGGCGCTGCTGCTCCATGCTCCGCTGGGCCTGGACCAGGTACTCAATGAGCTCCTCCATACTGCCGGACTTATCTGTCTCAACCACGGCAGTCTTATGTTGCACATTAACTTGCGCCATTTGTTCAAACAGCGCCTCCATGCTGTCATCCATGCTGTCAGACTTCTCTGTCTCAACAACGGCAGTCTTCACTCAAGACATACACACTCCACAGTCTTTTCCACAGAAAAATTCAGCTCTGCTGTGCAGACACTTTTTTTTTTTTCTCTGCAAACTCTATTAGGGCCACTGTCTCTTTAAGACTGCTCCAATAGACGTTTCTCTTTGCTGCTGCACACTCCACAGTGTTTTCCACAACAAGTTCAGCTTTGCTGTGCAGACACACTTTTTTTTTTTTTTTCTCTTTTGCAAACTCTATTAGGGCTACTGTCTCTTTAAGACTGCTCCAATCAGACGTTTTTTCTGACACACTTTTTTTTCTCTGCTGCTGCTTCAACAGACTTCACCTTTATTGCTGTCTCTAAGCCACTGTGCTGCCAGCACCAATTATATCAGCCACTGTGCTGCACGCACATTCCAGCACCAATTGTATCAGCCACTGTGCTGCCCCAGCATTCTCCGCCAATTGTAACATTTCCAGGGGATTTAGCTCTGGGATCGCCGTCTGGGTAGACAGAGTGGCACGGAAACAGTTCATTCAGACAGCAGTTCTGGTGAAAACTGGCCGCAACCAGCTTTATTAAAGTCCACAGCAAACAGATATAAAACAAATCATAAACATAAGACCTAGGCTTGTCGAGCCACTAATTACACTTAGATAGATTTCCCTTTCTATCCGGGTCCAGACTCTACCAGTCTGTGCCCAAAACAACACATATGTTCAGCATTTACCAGCATTTACCAGCATTTACCAGCATTGAGGTTCACAGAGTCTCCTCCTTGTGTCTGAAGGCACCTTCAACGTCCAGACTTGAGAGAGCTCCCCTCCTATTCAGCCGCTATTCACACGGATTCTCACTGAGGCTACTCCTGTGTCCGGGGTACATCGAGCACCCAGACTGAGATAGCTCACACTCCTGGAGACTGCTTCTTGTGCCGGGACTCCTTGTCCAGACTAAGCGAGCTCCCACTCCTGGAGACTGCTTCTTGTGCCTGGACACCTTCCTGTGTCCAGACTAAGCGTGCTCTCTGACTGTGTTTGCAGACACCTACTTCTGGTCTCCTAATTAACAGCTGAATGGTTTCAGGCCTGAGCTGCAAGTGTGTGCTGAATGTAAGGTGTAGTGACCTTTCTCTACCACTAGGTTTACAAAGCCACACATTTCCCTTATACCATACAGCACAGTACCTAGGTGATATGTACACCCCATTCAACACATATTCCCTCACTGTCTCACATAGGGTTAGAGGTGTGTAGGGGTTAGGGTTGGGGTTAGGGGTGTGTTGGGGTTAGGGTTGGAGTTAGAATTGAGGGGTTTCCACTATTTAGGCACATCAGGGGGTCTCCATACGTGACATGGCGCCACCATTGATTCCTGCAAATTTTGCGTTCAAAAAGTCAAACAGTGCTCCCTTTATTCCAAGCCCCGACGTATGCCCAAACAGTGGTTTACCCCCACATATGGGGTATCAGCGTACTCTGGAAAAATTGCAAAACAACTTTGGGGGTCTAATTTCTCCTGTTAACATTGGGAAAATAAAAAAATTGGGGACTAAAAATCATGTCTGTGGAAAAAATATGATTTTTTTATTTTCATGCCCGGGCGTTATAAACTTCTGTGTAGCCCTTGGAGGTTCAAAGTGCTCACTACACATCTAGATAAGTTCTTTGCGGGGTTTAGTTTCCAAAATGGGGTCACTTGTGGGGAGTTTCTACAGTTTAGGCACATCAGGGGCTCTACAAACGTAACATGATGCCCGCAGGCCATTCCATCAAAGTCGGCATTTCAAAACGTTACTACTTCCCTTCCGAGCCCCAACGTGTGCCCGAACAGTGGTTCCCCCTCACATATAGGGTACCAGTGTACTCAGGACAAACTGTACAACAACTTTTGTGGTCCAATTTCTCCTGTTACCCTTGTGAAAATAAAAAATTGCGGGTTAAAAAAATCAGTTTTTGAGGAAAAAATGATTTTTTATTTTCACTGCTCTGCATTATAAACTTCTGTGAAGCACTTGGGGGTTCAAGGTGCTCACCACACATCTGGATAAGTTCCTTTGGGGGTCTAGTTTACAAAATGGGGTCACTTGTGGGGGGTTTCTACTGTTTAGGCACATCAGGGGCTCTGCAAACGTAACAAGATGCCCGCAGACCATTCCATCAAGTCGGCATTTCAAAGCGTCACTACATCCCTTCCGAGGCCTGACGTGTGCCCAAACAATGGTTCGCCCCAACATATTGGGTACTAGCGTACTCAGGACAAACTGGACAACAACTTTTGGGGTCCAATTTCTCCTGTAACCATTGTGAAAATAAAAAATAGTGGGCTAAAAAATCATTTTTTGAGAAAAAAAAAAGATTTTTTATTTTCACGGCTCTGCGTTATAAACTTCTGTGAAGCACCTGGGGGTTCAAAGTGCTCACTTTGCATCTAGATAAGTTCCTTAGGGGGGTATAGTTTCCAAAATGGGGTCATTTGTGGGGGAGCTCTAAACTTTAGGCACACAGGGGCTCTCCAAACTCGACATGGTGTCCGCTAACGATTGGAGCTAATTTTCCATTCAAAAAGTCAAATGGCGCTCTTTCCCTTCTGAGCCCTGCCGTGCGCCCAAACAGTGGTTTATGACCACATATGAGGTATTTGTGTACTCAGGAGAAATTGCCCAACTAATTTTAGGATCCAATTTATTCTGTTGCCCATGTGAAAATGAAAAAACTGAGGCTAAAAGAAAATTTTTGTGAAAAAAGTACTTTCTTTTTTTTACGGATCAATTTGTGAAGCACCTGGGGGTTCAAAGTGCTCACTCACTATGCATCTAGATAAGTTCCTTGGGGGGTCTAGTTTCCAAAATGGGGTCACTTGTGGGGGAGCTCCAATGTTTAGGCACACAGGGACTCTCCAAATGCGACATGGCAACCGCTAAATATTCCAGCATATTTTCCATTCAAAAAGTCAAATGGCACTCCTTCCCTTCTGAGCCCTGCCGTGCGCCCAAACAGTGGTTTATGACCACATAAGAGGTATCTGTGTACTCAGGAGAAATTGCCCAACAAATTTTAGGATCCAATTTATACTGTTGCCCATGTGAAAATGAAAAAACTGAGGCTAAAAGAAAATTTTTGTGAAAAAAAAGTACTTTCTTTTTTTTACGGATCAATTTGTGAAGCACCTGGGGGTTCAAAGTGCTCACTATGCATCTAGATAAGTTCCTTAGGGGGTCTAGTTTCCAAAATGGGGTCACTTGTGGGGGAGCTCCAATGTTTAGGCACACAGGGACTCTCCAAATGCGACATGGCAACCGCTAAATATTCCTGCATATTTTCCATTCAAAAAGTCAAATGGCGCTCTTTCCCTTCTGAGCCCTGCCGTGCGCCCAAACAGTGGTTTATGACCACATATGAGGTATCTGTGTACTCAGGTGAAACTGCCCAACAAATTTTAGGATCCAATTTATACTGTTGTCCATGTGAAAATGAAAAAACTGAGGCTAAAAGAAAATTTTTGTAACAAAAAAGTACTTTCTTTTTTTTACAGATCAATTTGTGAAGCACCTGGGGTTTCAAAGTGCTCACTATGCATCTAGATAAGTTCCTTAGGGGGACTAGTTTCCAAAATGGGGTTATTTGTGGGGGAGCTCCAGTGTTTAGGCACACAGGGACTCTCCAAATGCGACACGGCAACCGCTAAATATTCCAGCATATTTTCCATTCAAAAAGTCAAATGGCGCTCCTTCCCTTCTGAGCCCTGCCGTGCGCCCATACAGTGGTTTATGACCACATATGAGGTATCTGTGTACTCAGGAGAAATTGCCCAACAAATTTTAGGATCCATTTTATCCTGTTGCCCATGTAAAAGTGAAAAAATTGATGCTAAAAGAAAATTTTTGTTGGAAAAATTAAAATGTCCATTTTTTCCTTCCACGTTGCTTTAGTTCCTGTGAAGCACCTGAAGGGTTAATAATCTTCTTGAATGTAGTTTTGTGTAGCTTGAGGGGTGCAGGTTTTATAATGGTGTCACTTTTGGGTATTTTCTGCCATATAGACCCCTCAAAGTGACTTCAAATGTGAGGTGGTCCCTAAAAAAAATGGTTTTGTAAATTTTGCTGTAAAAATGAGAAATTGCTGGTCAAATTTTAACCCTTATAACTTCCTAACAAAAAAAAATGTTGTTCCCAAAATTGTGCTGATGTAAAGTAGACATGTGGGAAATGTTATTTATTAACTATTTTGTGTCACATAACTCTCTGGTTTAACAGAATAAAAATTAAAAATTTGAAAATTACAAAATTTTCAAAATTTTCGCCAAATTTCCATTTTTTTCACAAATAAACGCAAAAATTATCGACCTAAATTTACCACTAACATGAAGCCCAATATGTCACGAAAAAACAATCTCAAAATCGCTAGGATCTGTTGAAGCGTTCCTGAGTTATTACCTCATAAAGGGACACTGGTCAGAATTGCAAAAAAATGGCAAGGTCTTTAAGGTCAAAATAGGCTGGGTCATGAAGGGGTTAAAAGAGAGATCAGTGTCAAGGATGAAAAAATGGGATATGGCGCACAGCAATTATACAAATATATAATGCTGGGGGTTGCAAAACACGTGGTCTAATGGAAGACAATAAAGAAAAAAGGGAAAGATGACCACTATAAAGTATGCACACCACAATATTAATAACTTGTAGTGAAAAAAGGAACTTTATTGACACAATTGTTAAAAACACTTAAAAACAATGTGACCCCAATCGGACTCCGTTGCCAAACAATGCATACATGTTTAAATACACAATACTGAGCATATAGTGACAATGCAAACAGATCACAATAAACCTGTATGGATGCAAGATACAATGATATGTCACTAAAAAAATCGTTACAATGCATCCAAATGAAAAACCCCCTAACCTGTGAAGATGGAAAGGACCCTAATATCACAGTATATAACTGGCGAGCAACGATTGCCTAATAGCTGAAAGTTGCACATAGCAAGTTTATAAAGAGCACTCCTACCCTGTCAGGATAACCGTATCATCGATTCAGTGAATAACCCAGGAAAAAATTAAAGATGATAACTGGGGCAAATGAAAGCTTTTGCAAAGCAAATCCCTAATGCCAGGTCCATCTGAAGCGGTCAGGGGAGGCAAGATGAGGCAATACAAGGCCCAGTGGCGTGACGAGCCCCCATTACCAGGTCTGTGAAGTGCGGTCAGGGGGGAGCAAAGTGAGGCAACAGAAGAGCCCAGCGGCGGGAGACCCAACGCGTATCGCCGTTCAGAGACGGCTTCGTCAGGGGAAAGTCTGACTTTTTTTTTTTTCCTGGGTTATTCACTGAATCGATGATACGGTTATCCTGACAGTGTAGGAGTGCTATTTATAAACTTGCTATGTGCAACTTTCAGCTATTAGGCAATCGTTGCTCGCCAGTTATATACTGTGATATTAGGGTCCTTTCCATTTTCACAGGTTAGGGGTTTTTTCATTTGGACGCATTGTAACGATTTTTTTAGTGACATATCATTGTATCTTGCATCCATACAGGTTTATTGTGATCTGTTTGCATTGTCACTATATGCTCAGTATTGTGTATTTAAACATGTATGCATTGTTTGCAACGGAGTCCGATTGGGGTCACATTGTTTTTAAGTGTTTTTAACAATTGTGTCAATAAAGTTCCTTTTTTCACTACAACTTATTAATATTGTGGTGTGCATACTTTATAGTGGTCATCTTTCCCTTTTTTCTTTATTATCAGTGTCAAGGATAACTCCGAGGCAGCGAGCTTGTGGGACTGGAGAGAGTGGGTAGCCGTTTACTGTAATAGATAGGTCCATTGGGGGGTTGTGTGAGATGGGGGAAAGATGATGAATTCTGTTTTGTCCATATTAAGTTTTAGAAATCTAGTGGAAAAGAAGGATGAAATAGTGGACAGACATTGAGGGATTCTGTTTAGTAGGGAGGTGATATCTTTTCCAGAGATGTAGATTTGTGTGTTATCAGCATAGAGGAGAAATTCAATGCCGTGAGATTCTATGATCTGTCCGTGGCCGAAGGTGTAAATGGAGAAGAGCAGGGGCCCTAGGACTGAACCTTGTGTGACTCCGACAGATAGGGGGCGTGGTGAGGAGGTGGTGTGCAAGTGGGAGACACTGAATGTCCGGTCTGTTAGGTATGACGCGATCCAAGATAGGGCCAAGTCTGTGATACCAAGAGATGAGAGGGTCTGTAGTAATAGGGAATGGTCCACTGTGTCAAAGGCAGAAGACAGGTCCAGAAGGAGGAGGACAGAGTAGTGTCGCTTGGTCTTGGCGGTTAATAGGTCATTGGTGACGTTAGTTAGGGCAGTTTCTGTGGAGTGGTGTGGCCGGAAGCCAGATTGTAAATGGTCAAGGAGGGAGCAAGAAGAGAGGTGAGAGGACAGTTCAAGATGGACGTGTTGTTCCAGCAGTTTTGAGGCATAGGGGAGAAGTGATATAGGGCGATAGTTAGATACAGAGGATGATTCAAGAGAGGGCTTTTTGAGGATGGGTGTGATTGAAGCATGTTTAAAGCTTGAGGGGAAAATACCAGTTGTTAGTGATAGGTTGAAGAGATGGGTTAGGGTTGGGATGAACACTGTGGTGAGGTTTGGGATGAAGTGGGATGGGATTGTGTCAAGTGCACAGGTAGTGAGATGTGATCTTGAGAGTAGAGAGGAGAGTCAATCTTCTGTAATTATGGAGAAGTTGGTTTTGGAGGAGGAGGGCAGGACAGTTAGGAGGTTCTTGACCAAAACTGTGTCTGATGTTATCAATCTTCTCCTTGAAAAATGAGGCAAAGTCTTCAGCTGAGATGAGGGAGAAAGGAGGAGGTGCTGGGGGGCGGAGGAGAGACTTGAAGGTGTTGAATAACTGTTTAGGGTTGTGAGACAGGGAGGATATGAGAGATGTGAAGTAGGTTTGTTTTGCTGCAGCGAGTGTGGCCTTGAAAGTAGTGAGGGACTGTTTGAATGTGATGAAGTCCTCATTGGAGTGGGATCTTTTCCATCTCCGTTCAGCAGCCCTGGAAGATCACCTCAGTTCTTTGGTCAGGCTGGTGTGCCAGGGCTGTCTGTTGATTTTGCGAGCTTTGGTATGTGTGAGAGGGGCAACTGATCAAAAAGCTACAGCTATTGTGGTGCTATATAGAGCGGCAGCAGCATCCGCATTGTGTAGGGAGCTTATGTTTGTAAGAGGGAGGAGGGATTCAGACAGTGAGTGTAGATCGAGATGTTTAAGATTTCTGCAAGGGTGTGCAAGTTTGTGGGGTGGGGATTGTGGACCTGTAGAGGAGAGGGAAGAGAATGTAAGTAGGTTGTGGTCAGAAAGAGGAAGAGGTGAGTTAGAGAGGCTAGATAGGGAGCAGAGGCGGGTGAAGATGAGGTCTAGTGTGTGGCTGTCTTTGTGAGTGGCTGCAGAAGACCATTGAGTGAGGCTGAAGGAGGAAGTGAGGGATATAAGTTTAGTGGCAGCTGAGAGGGAAGTGTCAATGGGGATGTTGAAGTCGCCCAAGATGATAGTGGGGATGTCAGTGGAAAGGAAATGAAGTAGCCAGGTGGTGAAGCAGTCAAACAAGGTGGTGGCTGGCCCTGGGGGGCGATAAATGACAATTAGTTGAAGGTTGGAGGGGGAGTAGATGCGCACAGAGTGCACCTCAAAGGAAGGGAGGGTAACAGAGGGTGGCAGTGGGATTGGGGTGAAGGAGCAGTTTTCTGACAGGAGAAAACCAACTCATCCACCATGCTTGCTGCTGGGGTGTGTGGGAAAGGTGGAATCCACCATATGAGAGTACAGCAGGAGAGGATGTGTCAGAGGGAGTGAGCCAGGTTTTGGTGATGGTGAGGAAGGAAAGTTTGTTAGTAAGAAAAAGATCATGGATGAAGGAAAGTTTGTTGCAGACAGTCAGCGTTCCACAGAGCTCCTGTTAGTGGGACTGGGGAGCTGGGGCCGGGCGAATAGGTATAAGGTTGGAGAGGTTATGGAAAGTTGTGACAGAGCGTGGATGGGAGGTAGAAATGACTGTGGGAATGTGGTGAGGAGGACCAGGATTTGGAGAGATATCGCCGGCTGTGAGGAGCAGAGTAAGTGTTAGCAGGTGGTAGCAGGAGAGGGCATGAGGGGCTGTCTGTGTTTGGAGACAGAGTATTGCATGTTGAGAAACAGATCTGAGGAAGAGGTGAGATGGATGGGGAGGATTGAAGAAGAGTTGAACAGTTCCTTGCTTCGTGTAGGAATTAGGGGGGTTAGCACAAAGTGAAGGATTACAAGGGTCAGAGTCAAAACGAAAAGAAACATTGTTTACAGTGACTGTATCCAGTTACCTTCAGTTCCCTTCTGGTTCAATTCTGGATTAATTCATATCTCACACTTGTAAAATACACATTTATGGAATACATACTGCAGACTAAAGTCCTGGCAGACTGGTGCTATGCAATATATTTGCTACAAAGTGCAATCAGGTGTGAAGCAGAGAGGAGTGGTCTGTGCTCATCTTGGTCAGACAATTAAGAGTCCACCAGATGCATATGATCAAGCCAAAGCAAACAAGGTCATAAATAACACTGGGGTGAAAGAGATACGAGTGAATGCTAGGAGCGGAGGTAAGATGTCTGTGTGGAAAGCTGAGTGACGTACCTAGTGAATGCTAGAAGCAGAGGTAAGAAGTCTGTGTGGGAAGCTGAGTGACGTATCGAGTGAATGCTAGGAGCAGAGGTAAGAAGTCTGTGTGGAAAGCTGAGTGACGTACCGAATGAATGCTAGGAGCAGAGGTAAGAAGTCTGTGTGGAAAAGCTGAGGCGTGTGACGGAGATACCACACTGTAAAATATGTGGCCTGTATTTTTAGTTTTTTACAGCAAAATAATGTCACTAAGTATGGTAGCACACAGCAAAAACAAATGAATGGAGGTCTAAAATGACACAATTTGTTGCCCAAAGATAGATGAGGGGTGTGACGGAGATACCACACTTTCAAATATCTCGCCTCTATTTTTTTTTTTTTTGGCCAGTAAAATTGTGTCAATAAGCTGCCTAAGACACAACAAAAAGAATTCTATGGAGGCCAGAAATGGAACAATTTTGTGCTCAATGATATGCGATCCATGTGGTGGACAAAACCCAGTGTAAAATATCTACTCTGTAGCTAAATATTTTTTGGGCAGCAAAATGATGTCAAGGAATAATGTAAGACACTCCAAAATAATTTTACAGTACCTCAGATGTGATGGCTGGGAGGGACAAACCCATTTAAAATAGCTGGATTTTCACACTGTACTATGAAAAGGATCTGGCTGTATTCTGCAGTGTCAACAAGCAAATGGAGAAAAAAGGGGGCTCTGAATTGCTTTGGAATAAAATAATCAGGATTAAGATGCAAAAATTTTTTTCCTGGCCACTAATACCTGGGGCTATGTAGATATGGTCAATATATGTGATAGGTAGCAGCAGCAGACAGTAATGGAATGAACCCTCTTGATGTATGCAATGAAGTATGCAACAAACAATGTCTGCGTGCTACTGATATCTATATACCCACATACAGTGCTGCATGCCTTGCACTGATATGCATAAACCCACTGACAATCCCTGCCTACCTAGCACTGCAATCTATATACACTGTAATTAGTCCTTAGAAGGACTGTTGATTAAGCTGGATTTATGTATTCTATTATGGTATACCCACAAAATCTTATAAACCCCCAAATCTGACCCTATCTCGGCAGTATCCCTACACTAGGTGATTCCAGAGCTGAATGTGACAAGCATGGCGGCACCAGGTCTCTTATAGACCTGATGACGCTGTGCTGCCAGCCAATCACTGTAATACCACAACCAAGATGGCTGCGGCATTACAGTGCGTGGCAGACAATCCCTTCATGTTCATTGGCGCTCTAAAGAGCCCAAACATGCAGGATGTGGACCAAACCTCCCGAAGAGCAATCCCAGAAATGCTCAGCACTCACCAAGTACCGTGAGTACAGCGATGCTCCGGCGAGTACCGAGCATTACCTAGTATGCGCGCTCATCACTATTTGTATCAGACCATTTTAGGAGCAGATAACAGTTGATTAGTGGGGGTGTTGGGTAATGAGACCCAACAATCTGATCTTAAATTATCAATCCTGCACAACCACTTAAATTACATTATTTACCTATTATAATAACTTGTTTGAGTTGCTATTTTGACAAAATATCACAATTAAAAATATAATTGTTTTTCATTACAAAGTGCTCATTTTTCCAAATCATCAATACATTTTTCAGAATTTGCTCTGAATAAAAATCAGCATTTTCTTTACTTCTGTTATATTAAACACAGCAAAAAGAAACAAATCCACAAAACAAAAGACATAGAAATGAAAAAAACAAAATGAAGAATACTCGCAACAAATACAGAGACGATGGGTGAAAAAAAATGTAATTTATATTTTCACTCAAGGATGGTGAAAGAGTTGAATGTGTTTGAAGAGATTAAGCATTGACCTTAACATGACTCTATTTTGATCATTATTTACAACTGACAAACAGTACCACAATTAGACAACCATTCTGCCACTGCTGCTCTCAAACACTAAAGGCCAACGGAATAGCAATGCGTGATGGTGAATCACCAGATCAAAGATCTCTGTTTAATCAATAAAGTCAGCTCCTCTATATTGATCATCCTCCAAGGCTATACATGCTGATTACTCAGAGAATTTGATGGAAATGGAAGAAACAAGACACACACCTGTCAGTGATAGGGTCATTAACTTATGTCCAAAAACAATTTACTGTGCACCAACTTCTTAAACTAAATGGAAAATTGTTAGAAGGGCACAAACTGGAATGTTGCTGCTCAGTAACTGCACTTAGAAGTCATTGTATTTTACTTTAGATTCACAAAAAAACATTATTAACTCGTTATAGACTATTTTAAAGAACAATTATTAGATACTTCTTATGTAGAATTGATAAAATTAAAATGGTGAAATACTGCATATTTCCTTTCACAGAGGTTGTGAAGACCCTGTAGCTCTGTACTATAAAACCTAACAAACTCCATTGCCCTCTATGTTGTGACTCCATGCCAGCGTCATGCTAAGGAGGGCACATGGTCCAAGTGCTGAGTGCAAAGGGCCACCAATGATCACTCTACCTAACACCGGATTTACACATCATAGACACATGGATCATTTGTGCATAGAAGGATAGGTACAGGTGCTTCTCATAAAATTAGAATATCATCAAAAAGTTCAGTTATTTCAGTTCTTCAATACAAAAAGTGAAACTCATATATTAAATAGAGTCATTACAAACAGAGTGATCTATTTCAAGTGTTTATTTTTATGGCTTACTAAGCCAATGAAAACCCAAAAGTCATTATCTCAGTAAATTAGAATTCTTTATAAACCCAGCTTGAAAAATGATTTTAAAATCCAAAATGTTGGTCTACTTAAAATGTATGTTGAGTAAGCACTTATTGATTTGCACCAGACAACCCCTTTAACACCTTAACGACCACTGATATGCCTTTTAACGGCGGCAGTTAAGGGTACTTATGCCTCAGAGCTGCTTTTTAACGGCGCTGAGAAATAAGTGTACAGTCATGGCCAAAAGTTTTGAGAATGATACAAATATTATATTTTCACATGATCTGCTGCCCTCTGGTTTTATGTGTGTTTGACAGATGTTTTTATCACAGACAGAAATATAATAATTGCAAACATATGAGTAACAAAAGCTTATATTGACAGTTAGAATGAGTTAATGCAGCAAGTCAATATTTGCAGTGTTGACCTTTCTTCTTCAGGACCTCTGCAATTCTCCCTGGCATGCTCTCAATCAACTTATGGACCAAATTCTGTCTGATAGCAGTCCATTCTTGCACAATCAATGCTTTCATTTTGTCAGAATTTTTAGGTTTTTGTTTGTCCACCCATCTCTTGATGATTGACCACAAGTTCTCAATGGGATTAAGATCTGGGGAGTTTCCAGGCCATGGACCCAAAATCTCTGTTTTGTTCCCTGAGCCATTTAGTTATCACCTTTGCTTTATGGCAAGGTGCTCCATCATGCTGGAAAAGGCATTGTTGATCGCCAAACTGCTCTTGGAGGTTTGGGAGAAGTTGCTCTTGGAGGACATTCTGGTACCATTCTTTATTCATGGCTGTGTTTTTAGGCAAGATTGTGAGAGAGCCGATTCCCTTGATGAGAAGTAACCCCACACATGAATGGTTTCAGGATGCTTAACAGTTGGCATGAGACAAGACTGGTGGTAGTGCTCACCTTGTCTTCTCCGAATGAGGCGTTTTCCTGATGTCCCAAACAATCGAAAAGGGGATTCATCATAGAAAATAACTTTACCCCAGTCCTCAGCAGTCCACTGCCTGTACCTTTTGCAGACTATCAGTCTGTCCATGATGTTTTTTTCTGGAGAGAAGTGGCTTCTTTGCTGCCCTCCTTGAGACCAAGCCTTGCTCCAAGAGTCTCCGCCTCACAGTGCATGCAGATGCACTCACACCTGCCTGCTGCCATTCCTGAGCAAGCTCTGCACTGCTGGTAGCCCGATCCCACAGCTGAAACACTTTTAAGAGACGGTCCTGGCGCTTGCTGGTCTTTCTTGGGAGCCCTGGAGCCTTTTTGGCAACAATGGAACCTCTCTCCTTGTAGTTCTTGATGATGCGATAGATTGTTGACTGAGTTGCAATCTTTCTAGCTGCGATACTCTTCCCTGTTAGGCCATTTTTGTGCATTGCAATGATGACTGCACATGTTTCTTTAGAGATAACCATGGTTAACAGAAGAGAAACAATGATGCCAAGCACCAGCCTCCTTTTAAAGTGTTCAGTGGTGTCATTCTTACTTAATCATGACAGATTGATCTCCAGCCATGTCCTCATCAACACCCACACCTGTGTTAATGGAGCAATCACTGAAAAGAGGTTAGCTGGTCCTTTTAAGGCAGGGCTGCAATGATGTTGAAATGTGTTTTGGGGGATAAAGTTCATTTTCTAGCCAAATATTGACTTTGAAAGTAATTGCTGTTAAGCTGATCACTCTTTATAACATTCTGGAGTATATGCAAATTGCCATTTGAAAAAGTGAAGCAGTAAACTTTGTAAAAATTAATATTTGTGTCATTCTCAAAACTTTTGGCCATGGCTGTATAGCGCACCCCAGTGTCAGAATTTCTCTGGGGTCTCGGCTGCTCAGAGAACATGATTCGGGTTGGTTTTTACCGACAACAGTGTTACGATCGCCGTTATTGACGGAATAACGATGACTGCAAAAAAAAATAGTCAGATTTCCCATTTCATTTCTCTCTGCTCTGATATGATCGCACATCAGAGGAGAGAGAAACGGGGTCCCCGATTCACCCCGTTACCTCTGGTGTCCCTGGACCCTCCTGCATCCCCCGGCTGCTGGCATCTTCTTCCAGGAATAAAATGGCAGCCGCCTGTGTTGTGCGCCTGCCGAGATTTGCCAGCCAGAACCCGGCAACAATAGGAAATTTTTCCTATTGGTTCATTTTGATCACTGTGATAGACCCTATTAGAGAGATCAAAATAAAAAAAAATAGTAAACCAAACCCCCTTTATCACCCCCTTAGATAAAAATACTAAAATTAAAATAAGTATTTGTTTCCATTTTTCCATTAGGGTTAGGGTTGGGCTAAAGTTAGGGATGGGCTAAAGTTAGAGTTGGGCTAAAGTTAGGGTTGAACTAAAGTTATTGTTGGGCTAAAGTTAGGATTAGGGTTGGGCTAGGGTAAGGATTGGGGCTAAAGTTAGGGTTGGGGCTAAAGTTAGGGTTGGGCTAAAGTTAGGGTTGTGGTTATGGTTGGGATTACGGTTAGGGTTGGGATTATGTTTAGGGGTGTGCTGAGGTTAGGGTTGGAGTTAGAATTGAGGGGGTTCCACTGTTTAGGTACATCAGGGGGGGTCTCCAAATGCAACATGGCACCACCATTGACTCCAGACAATTTTTGCATTCAAAAAGTGAAACTGTGCTCCCTCCCTTCTGAGCACTGTCATGTGCCCATACAGTGGCTTTTCCCCCACATATTGGGTATTGGCGTACTCAGGAGAAATTGCACAACAAATTTTGTGGTCCATTTTGTCCTGATACAATTGTGAAAATAAAAAAAATTGGTTCCAAAGTAAATTTTTTGTGAAAAAAGTAAAATGTTCCTTTTTGGCTTCCACATTGCTTTAGTTCCTGTGAAGCACCTGACGGATTAATATACCTCTTGAATGCAGTTTTGTGTACCTTGATGGGTACAGTTTTTAGATTGGTGTCACTTTTGGGTATTTTCTATTACATTGATCCCCCAAAAGTCACTTTAAATGTGAGCTGGTCCCTAAAAAAAATGCTTTTGTAAATTTTGTTGGAAAAATGAGAAATCACTGGTCAACTTTTAACCTTGTAACATCCTAACAAAAAAAAGTGTTTCTAAAATTGTGATGATGTAAAGTTGACATGTTGGAAATGATATTTTTTAAACTATTTTGTCTGACACCACTCTCTTATTTAAGGGTACAAAAATTAGAAGTTTGAAAATTGCAAAATTTTACAATTTTTTGCCAAATTTCCATTTTTTTCATAAATAAGTGTAAGTTATTTCAAAGAAATTTTACCACTAACATGAAGTACAATATGTCCCAAAAATCAGTCTCAGAATCAGTGGGATGCGTTGACGTGTTCCTGAGCTATAACCTCATAAAGTGACAGTGGAAAAAATTGGCTTGGTCATTAAGTACCAAATTGGCTGTCACTAAGGGGTTAAAGAGTAGATTTTAGAGTTTGAATATAGAGCCTATAGTGTTAGCTCCTGGTTCTATTTTTAGAGTCAGATGCTGGCTGTATACAAAAAAATAATACAAAAAAATAAAATGTTGCAGGTTCAAGTCTCTAGGGAACTAAAAAATGATTGAAAGTTAACTTTCACAGCATATTGCAAGTGACCTATTAACTTTTTATGGTGATACCAAATTTCCATCGCTTTATGTATGTTTTACTACAGTAAAAAAATACTCTTTAAAAGCTTGCTTTAGTTTGGATTTGAAATCTGTGACCAGTTGGGGCTGCCAATGTGTTAATACTGACACTCCTGTTTTTTCTGCCTCTCCCCAGTCTCAGGGTGTCCCTGACTTTTTGACTGATTTTTCGGATGCGTTTAGTGAGATAAGTCTGCATCCTTACCTCCTCACAGGAGCTATGATTGCGCTATTGAGTTAGTGCCTGGTGGTAAATTTCCTAAAGGTCGCCTTTTTAATTTGTCTGTACCTGAACACGATGCTATGCGATCTTATATCAAGGAGTCTTTGGAGAAGGGTCATATCTAGTGTTGAGCGATACTTTCCGATATTGCAAAATATCCGATCGGATTGGATCGGACCGATACTCAAAAAGTATTGGATATCGCCGATTCCGATACCGGAAACCAATGTAAGTCAATGGGACAAAAATATCTGAATTAAAATAACCCCTTTCTTTCCTTGTAGGTTAATTGTACATGAAGGAAAACAACTAAGAATAATGTAGAATGTATTGGGGGAGGTGGAGGAGACATTAAAGGCATAGAGGTTTAGCCCAATCAAATGGAATAGCAGGAATAAAAAATTTTTTAAGACGTTCGGAGTTACAAAGAAATTGACTGTTGTTAAACTTTTTTCTATTTTGGCACATATGTATGTTTCACTACTTCCATGCTCTTCACCTTCTTTTTTACTTCTCCCACACTTTCTCCATCATGATCCTCAGCAGCAGTATCTTTTTCATCAACTTCTTCTTCACCTTATTTATCTTCTTCTTCAACTTCTTCCTATTATTCTTTTTTTTTACATTCTTCATATTGTTCTTATTCAACTATTATTCTTCATATTCTACTTCTTCATCTTCTTCCTATTCATCTTCTTTGTGACAGGCATTCCTGTAGTTGTAATCTCTAAAAGTTTGAAGATTACACCTTCCGTTCTTGCTGTCACAAGATTTACAACAGTATTTCTCCACATTCAGTTTTTCCTGCAGCAGCAGGCATTTTCCAGGGGCACCACGAGGAGGAATGGACTCACTCCCATAGGCTGCTTAGTCTTCTTCTGCTTATAATTTAGAGCATATCTTTTGCTCTGATTTTTTGTCTTATGCTTAATGCTCTACAGCTTTTTGTTCTTCTGCTTCTTGGTCTTCTGTCTCTTGTTCTGTATCTTGTTGGTTGTCTTCATCTTCTTTGTCCTCTTGGTCATCTTTTTCTGGGTAATCTTTTTGTTCTTCTTTGGGGTGGTGTTCAGGCTCGTCGTCTTCATGGTCGTCGTCCTTTGGGTCGTTGTCTTCTTCGGGGTGGTCTTCTGGGTCGTCGTCTTCAGGGTCCTCGTCTTCGGGGTCATCGTCTTCTTCTTTGGGGTGGTCTTCAGGGTCGTTGTCTTCAGGGTCGTCGTCAGGGAGATCCAGAGTGATTACCAAAAACATTTAAAAATCTTCAACTTGGAAATGTAGCTGAAGGTACAAGAAGGCTGAGTAACTGCCGAGAACCAGCTGACTGTCCTGGAACCTGGATGGGTAGTAGAAGGAACAAGAGCCAATGGCACTCCCGATGACCAGCTGACGGTACTAGGACACGGTTACTAAGCAGGAGTTACCTGTGCTAGAAAGCATTACCAAGGACCAGCAGACGTTGCTGGAACTCGGACACCGAGATGGAGGCACCTAGGCCAAAGGCACTGCCGAGAACCAGCTGACGGTACTGGAACCTGGATGGGTAGCAGAAGGTACAAGAGACAATGGAAGTAACGAGGACCAGCTGACTGTGCTGGAACCCGGAGAGGCAGCAGAAGGAAGAGAGCCAATGGCACAACCGAGGACCAGCTGACGGTATTGGGACACGGTTATTAAGCAGAAGGTACCTGTGCTAGAAAGCACTACCAAGGACCAGCAGACGTTGCTGGAACTCGGATACCGAGATGGAGGCACCTAGGCCAAAGGCACTGCCGAGAACCAGCTGACGGTACTGGAACCCGGATGGGTAGCAGAAGGTGCCCATGAAAAATAAAGTTGCAAGGCCGCGAGCCGGCCACAGTTACCAAATCCCACAGTCCGACAGGGGGTGCTTGTCCTATTGGCACTACAGAAACAGCCTTTATTTCCATATCCCACAGCCCACATAGGAAGCACCTAAACTGCAGGCACCATAGAGTCGGCTAACCCGACCGCAACACAACAGGACAACTTATTGGAGGCAAAGTGACGTTGACACTGCCCGGAAACAGCTGGCGTGCTGTAACCTGGCTGAGCAGGAGGGAGTACCCGTGCCAAAGACACTGCCGAGAACCAACTGACGGTACTGGAACCCGGATGTGTAACAGAAGGTACCCATGAAAAATAAAGTTGCAAGGCCGCGAGCCGGCCGCAGTTACCGAATCCCACAGTCCAACAGGGGTGCTTGTCCTATTGACACTATGGAAACAGCCTTTATTTCCATATCCCACATAGGAAGCACCTAAACTGCAGGCACCATAGAGTCGCTAACCCGACAGGACAACTTATTGGAGGCAAAGTGACGTTGACACTGCCCGGAAACAGCTGGCGTGCTATAACCATGCTGGGCAGGAGGGAGCACCCGTCCC
This sequence comes from Oophaga sylvatica, assembly GCA_033576555.1. Taxonomy (NCBI): domain Eukaryota; kingdom Metazoa; phylum Chordata; class Amphibia; order Anura; family Dendrobatidae; genus Oophaga; species Oophaga sylvatica. The sequence goes on from JARQOD010000006.1 coordinate 323,500,932, forward strand.
AAAGACACTTCCGAGCAGCAACTGGCAGTGTTGGAGCCCAGGGATGAGAGTAGAAACAGAGTGGAGGCAGAGGACAAATTGGACCAAGTTGAAAATCTGTATGTTAGGGTTTGATTTCCACTGCTGCACAAGGGGAGTCTTGAACCCGTCCCGCTGCGGTCTCCCATTCATCTCCGGCCGCAGTGGAGCCTGCTCAGCAGAGACGTGGTCCAAGCATCTTGCCCACTCCACTACTGTGCAGTGACTTGCTGCTGCCTTTCCTGGATCTGCTATTATAGCCAGTGCTGGAGCAGACGTCTTTGGGACAAAGTCCTGCGTTTTCCCTTCTGAGCATGTCCAGAGTGAGATCTCTCATTGGAGATCAGGGGTCACATGTTCAGGTGCTGCAGCGGCTCCTATTGGTCCGCCAGGAAGGTCATGTAGCTACATGTGTTTGTAACAGTTTCTCATTGGTCCTTGTTCCTGGAAGGTCCTGTAGCTGTTGCTATAAAAGGGTAGCATGGCTGGGCCGCCATGCGCTAATATCAACCATTGTATGCGATGCGCCAGTGTGGTCATGTGTATGTGTGGATAGGGACCCGGCTGAAATAAGCCACTAGAATACCGACTTAATCGGTGAGGAGTTTGGTATGGAAGCTGGTCAGGGTCGGTGTCCTAGATGCCCTAGATTACCGGCATAACCGGTGAGTAGTTTTGATTGCCGTATTCAGGGTCTGGCGTTCAGACGCCATAGATTGCGGGTGACTTCCGCGAGGACATTAGCACATGATCACGCTTTATGTACGCTTAGCACTTAACTGTGTACCTGAGAGCCTTACAGGACACAGTGCTTTTTCTCAGCGGCCATGTGACGTAACAGGGTTCGCTTTCAACGCTAGTCAGCGCCCTAGCGTGTTTTCTTTGCCACTCAGTTGTGTCTAGTGAGTGCGCACACATCGCCATATAGCGCTGCGGCTCTCCTTCTAGCGGCTCTGTGGAGTAACAGAGTTCGCACTCATTGCCACAGCGCATTACGGCGTTTATGTTGGCGACTCTGCGGGATAACAGAGTTTGCTTCTCGCGCCATTTTTACTAGCAGCAGGCTCCGCTTGCACGGTGGACCCCGGGCTGCGAACTCACCTTTCTACATTATATTTTTGGTGTGTTCCGCAGACCCATAACATAATATTAGCGCCAGGGTCTGGCTAGTAAAATGGCGGATGAACAGCGATTACAGCTGTACATCCAGCAGCTGGAGGGTAGGTTGGCGGCTCTTGAGCGCACAACCTCAGCTGTGGATGTTACCGCAGTCGCTGTTCAGGCTGCTAGTGTAGCTGCAGCCAGTTTGTCCTCTGCCACCTCTGTCCCTACATTGTCCCACCTCCCGCTTCCAGACAAGTTTGCTGGTGACAGCAAGCAATGTCGGGGATTCGTAAGTCAGTGCTCCATACACCTCGAGCTTCTGGCTGCACGTTTCCCCACGGATCGGGCACAAGTGGGCTTTGTGATAGCTCTTCTGTCGGGCAGAGCGTTGGAGTGGGCAACGCCGCTGTGGGAGCGCGACGACCGTGTGGTGCAGAGCGCTTCTCGTTTTCTGGAGGCTCTGAAAAGGTTTTTCTAGGACCTCAGGTCACCCACGATGCGGCGCTCAAACTGCTGGCAAGTACCCAGGGTTCGGCTTTGGTCAGCCATTTTGCTGTCCAATTTCGGACTCTGGCCTCGGAATTAGAGTGGCCAGATAAAGTCCTCATTCCCGTGTTCTGGAGAGGACTGGCGGGTCATGTGAAAGACGCCTTGGCTACCAGGGAGATTCCTGCCACACTGGAGAAGCTTATCGCTATTTCCACCCGCGTCGACCTCCGTTTCCATGAGCGGAGGCTGGAACGTGTCCAGTGTAGGCAGAGGGTCCAGTTGGCTCCTACCTTCACCAACCCTCTGGAGTCGCCTGTTCAGGCGCCTGACCTTCAGGAGGTTGCTCCTGCAGGATCTAAATCTTGGGTCACTCGTCCATCCCCGATTTGTTATATTTGCCAGCAGCAGGGACATTTTGCCAACCGATGTCCACAGTGGCTGAATAAGCGGTCGCGCCCAGTAACCGTAGGAACAGGGTCACTGGACGCCATGAGTTTTGCCCCTAAAGTGCTCCTCAAGGGGATAATTACCCACGGTTCTACCACCCTACCCGTCAAGCTGTGTGTGGATTCTGGGGCAGAGGGAAATTTTATGTCATCCTCCTTTGCTTCTCGCCACACCATGCCTTTGGTGTTGCTGGCTGAACCAGTATCGGTTCGGGTGTTGAACGGAGCAATTCTGCCCTCACAAATCACCCATCAGTCTGTCTCACTCACCTTGTCTATGTCTCCTTCCCATCAGGAGAATATATCATTTTTTATCCTCCCTGAGGGTATAGATGAGGTTTTGTTGGGATTACCCTGGCTCCGCCACCACTCTCCCCATATTGAGTGGGCTTCAGGGAGAATTCTGGGTTGGGGTAATTTATGTATAGGCAGATGCATTAGGGACAGCGTGCAGGTCAACACCACTGAGATACCCATAGACCTCTCTCCTCTTCCCAAGGTCTATTGGTCTTATGCCGACGTTTTCTCAAAGAAGGCTGCGGAGACTCTTCCGCCTCATCGCCCCTATGACTGTCCTATCGACCTCTTGCCTGGAGCTGAGCCTCCTAGAGGAAGGGTCTATCCCCTCTCTCTTCCTGAGACAGAGGCCATGTCCCAATATATTCAGGAGAACTTGGCAAGGGGATTCATTAGGAAGTCGGTGTCACCAGCGGGAGCGGGGTTCTTCTTTGTGCAGAAGAAGAACGGAGAACTACGTCCGTGCATTGATTATAGGGGTCTCAACGCTATCACCGTGAAAAATAAGTATCCTTTGCTGCTAATCTCTGAGCTTTTTGACAGGCTTCGGGGAGCAAGGGTATTTACTAAGCTAGACCTGCGGGGTGCGTATAACCTGATTCGCATCCGTGAGGGGGACGAGTGGAAGACGGCATTTAACACCAGGAATGGGCATTATGAATATCTGGTAATGCCCTTTGGGCTCTGTAATGCTCCAGCTGTCTTCCAAGACTTTGTGAACGACATCTTCCGGATATGTTGACCACCTCGGTGGTAGTCTATCTGGATGACATTCTCATCTTTTCTCCAGATATGGCCTCCCACCGGAGAGATGTCTGCAAGGTCTTCGACCTCTTGCGAGCAAATTCCCTATATGCGAAGTTGGAGAAGTGCATGTTTGAGCAGGAGTCTCTACCTTTTCTGGGCTATATCATCTCCACCCAGGGATTGGCTATGGATCCTACCAAACTACAGGCTGTGATGGATTGGCAAGAACCCCACTCCCTTAAGGCGGTGCAGCGCTTTATGGGGTTCATTAACTACTATCGCCAATTCATTCCCCACTTCTCCACTTTGGTAGCTCCCTTGGTAGCCCTCACCAAGAAGGGAGCTAATCCCAAGTTGTGGTCAGAGGAGGTCACCAAGGCGTTCTCCTCCATCAAGTCGCATTTCGCCAGTGCTCCCATCTTACATCGCCCCAATGTCGATAAACCGTTTATCTTAGAGGTGGATGCCTCTTCTGTTGGTGCTGGAGCAGTCCTTTTTCAAAAGGATGCCCAGGGTCGGAAGCATCCCTGCTTCTTCTTTTCCAAAACCTTTACACCAGCAGAGAGGAATTATTCCATCGGGGACAGGGAGTTACTGGCTATGAAGTTGGCCTTCTCCGAGTGGCGACATCTTCTGGAGGGGGCTCGCTTCCCCTTCCAAGTGTTCACAGACCACAAGAACTTGGTGTATTTGCAGACAGCCCAGCGGCTAAATTCCCGTCAGGCCAGATGGTCCTTGTTTTTCTCCCGATTCCATTTCACCCTCCATTTCCTCTCCGGTGAGAAGAACATTCGCGCAGATGCTCTATCCCGCTCCGTGGTGTCCTCTGAGGAGGTGGAGGAGGAGCCTCGACTGATTGTCCCCACAGAAAGCCTAAGAACGGTGGCTCCGGTTTCGCTTGAGTCTGTGCCTCCGGGCAAGACTTTTGTGCCCAACAATTTGCGACCGGAAGTACTCTCTTGGGTACATTCGTCCAGGGTGGGTGGACATTTTGGGACCAAAAGGACTTCTGAGATGCTGGCGAGGACATACTGGTGGCCGCAGATGGCCCGTGATGTCAGGGAATACGTTCAGGCGTGCGTCTCCTGCGCCAAGAATAAGTCCCCTCGACAACGGCCAGCTGGGTTACTTTTTCCTTTACCGGTGGCAGACAGGCCTTGGGAGATGGTCGGGATGGATTTTGTGGTGGGCTTACCCAAGTCTCGGGGCTGCACCATCATCTGGGTGATAACTGACCACTTCTCCAAAATGGTGCACTTAGTGCCGTTACCACGGTTACCGTCTGCACGGGCCTTGGCAGCATTATTCATTAGGCATATTTTCCGCCTACACGGTATGCCAGACAAAATTGTCAGTGATCGAGGTCCCCAGTTTGCGTCTCGGTTCTGGAGAGAGCTGTGTCATCTACTCAGCATTGAGTTGAATCTCTCCTCTGCATACCATCCCGAGACGAATGGGTTGGTAGAGAGGGCCAACCAGACCTTGGTCACATACTTGTGACATTTTGTCTCTGCCAGGCAGGATGACTGGGCATCCTTGCTACCGTGGGCTGAGTTCGCTCTAAATAATGCTGTGGCTGACTCCACCGGACAGACCCCATTCCTCCTGAACTACGGTCAGCATCCGCGGGTACCAGTGCCTATGCCCGTGTCTTCCGCCAATTCCAGGGTGGCAGACTGGGCTGTGGAGGCACGGGACATTTGGGACCGCACTCAGGATGCCATTCAGGCCTCCAAAGAGAGGATGAGGTCTTCGGCCGATGCCCATCGGCGCCCCGCTCCTACATTTGCCCCGGGTGACCTAGTGTGGCTTTCTGCCCGAAACATCAGGCTACGGGTAGAGTCCACCAAGTTGGCACCTCGCTTTTTGGGCCCCTTTAAAGTTCTTGAGCAGGTGAACCCGGTGGTTTACCGCCTAGCCCTTCCGCCTCGCCTTGGTATCACTGACACCTTTCACGTGTTCCTCTTGAAACCCGTGGCCATTTCCTGGTTTTCCGAGTCATCTGCCGGGACGTCGGGTTCATCTACCGACGATCATGAGGTGAACGCCATTGTTGGGTGCAAGGTGGTACGAGGCAAAAAATTTTATTTGGTGGATTGGAGGGGTTATGGGCCTGAGGATAGATCCTGGGAGCCTGCCGAGCATGTTCACGCTCCGCAGCTCATCGCTGCCTTTGAGCGCAGCGAGGCCCAAAGAAGGGGGGGCCCTAGGAGGGGGGGTAATGTTAGGGTTCGATTTCCCACTGCTGCACAAGGGGAGTCTCGAACCCGTCCCACTGCAGTCTCCCATTCATCTCCGGCCGCAGTGGAGCCTGCTCAGCAGAGACGTCGGTCCAAGCGTCTTGCCCACTCCACTACTGTGCAGTGACTTGCTGCTGCCTTTCCTGGATCTGCTATTATAGCCAGTGCTGGAACAGACGTCTTTGGGACAAAGTCCTGCTTTTTCCCTTCTGAGCATGCCCAGAGTGAGATCTCTCATTGGAGATCAGGGGTCACATGTTCAGGTGCTGCAGCGGCAACTATTGGTCTGCCAGGAAGGTCATGTAGCTACATGTGTTTGTAACAGTTTCTCATTGGTCCTTGTTCCTGGAAGGTCCTGTAGCTGTTGCTATAAAAGGGTAGCATGGCTGGGCCGCCATGCGCTAATATCAACCATTGTATGCTATGCGCCAGTGTGGTCATGTGTATGTGTGGATAGGGACCCGGCTGAAATAAGACACTGGAATACCGACTTAATCGGTGAGGAGTTTGGTATGGAAGCTGGTCAGGGTCGGTGTCCTAGATGCCCTAGATTACCGGCATAACCGGTGAGGAGTTTTGATTGCCGTATTCAGGGTCTGGCGTTCAGACGCCATAGATTGCGGGTGACTCCCGCGAGGACATTAGCACATGATCACGCTTTATGTACGCTTAGCACTTAACTAACCTAGCTAACCTAAATGAATTCAAGTCTCCAGGCCCAGATGAATTACACCCCAGAATACTGAAGGAGATAGCAGAAGAAATTCTTGAACCACTGTCCATAATCTTTGAAAATTCTTGGAGAACAGGTGAAGTCCCAGAAGACTGGAGAAGAGCAAATGTTGTTCCTATCTTCAAAAAGGGGAAGAAGGTGGACCCAGGGAACTACAGGCCGGTGAGTCTGACTTCTATACCAGGAAAGATCTTTGAATAAATTATTAAAGAACATGCATGTAAGTACCTGCATAAGAATGAAGTGATTAAATAGAGTCAGCATGGGTTTGTAACTAATAAGTTATGTCAGACTAACTTAATTTCCTTCTATGACAGAATCACTGACTGGGTGGATCAGGGAAATGCTGTAGATATAGTATATCTTGACTTCAGCAAAGCATTTGACAAAGTATCTCACACAATCCTTATTGAAAAAATGACTAAGTATGGAATGGACAAGGCAACTGTTAGGTGGATTCATAACTGGCTTAGTGATCGGACTCAAAGAGTGGTCGTAAATGGCTGCACATCCAGTTGGAAGAATGTCTCAAGTGGGGTACCACAAGGCTCTGTTTTGGGCCCTGTATTGTTCAACATCTTTATCAATGATTTAGATGAAGGAATTGAGGGTAAACTGATCAAATTTGCTGATGACACAAAGCTAGGAGGGGTAGCTAATACTAGAGAAGAGAGAGAGAGGATTCAAAAAGATATAAATAAACTGGAGCAGTGGGCAGCAACTAACAGAATGGTTTTTAACAGGGAAAAATGCAAAGTACTACATCTGGGCAATAAAAATGAAAAAAGCATATACAAAATGGGAGGAATAGGGCTAAGTAACAGCACATGTGAAAAAGACTTGGGTATACTAATAGATCACAGACTGAACATGAGTCAACAGTGTGATGCAGCAGCAAAAAAGGCAAATACAATTCTAGGATGTATCAACAGAAGCATACAGTTTAGATCACGTGAGGTCATTATTGCCCTCTACTCCTCTTTGGTCAGACCTCATCTGGAATACTGTGTCCAGTTTTGGGCACCACATTTTAAAAAAGACATCAACAAACTGGAGCAAGTTCAGAGAAGAGCCACCAGAATGGTGACCGGTCTGCAAACCATGTCCTATGAGGAACGGTTGCAGGATTTGGGAATGTTTAGCTTGCAAAAAGAAGACTGAGAGGAGACTTAATAGCTGTCTACAAATATCTCAAGGGCTGTCACATTGTAGAAGGATCATCTTTATTCTCATTTGCACATGGAAAGACTAGAAGCAATGGGATGAAACTGAATGGGAGGAGACACAGATTAGATATTAGAAAAAACTTTTTGACAGTTAGGGTGATCAAGGAGTGGAACAGGCTGCCATGAGAGGTGGTAAATTCTCCTTCAATGGAAGTCTTCAAACAGAGGCTGGACAGACATCTGTCTGGGATGATTTAGAGAATCCTGCTTTGAGCAGGGGGTTGGACCAGATGGCCCAGGAGGTCCCTTCCAACTCTACCATTCTATGATTCTATGATTCTAACTGTGTACCTGAGAGCCTTACAGGACACAGTGCTTTTTCTCAGCGGCCATATGACGTAACAGGGTTCGCTTTCAACGCTAGTCAGCGCCCTAGCGTGTTTTCTTTGCCACTCAGTTGTGTCTAGTGAGTGCGCACACATCGCCATATAGCGCTGCGGCTCTCCTTCTAGCGGCTCTGTGGAGTAACAGAATTCGCACTCATTGCCACAGCGCATTACGGCGTTTATGTTGGCGACTCTGCGGGATAACAGAGTTTGCTTCTCGCGCCATTTTTACTAGCAGCAGGCTCCGCTGGCACGGTGGACCCCGGGCTGCGAACGCACCTTTCTACATTATATTTTTGGTGTGTTCCGCAGACCCATAACACTGTACTTGTGTAAGTGTGGACAGAGCAGGAAAGATTGCCAGCTACACAGCTGGGGATCAGCTGACATTACTGAACCCCAATAACACAGGAGCTAGTGTTGACTGTGCAGACGGCACTTCTGAGCAGCAACTGGCGGTGTTGGAGCCCAGGGATGAGAGTAGAAACAGAGTGGAGGCAGAGGACAAATTGGACCAAGTTGAAAATCTGAACTTGGGTGAGTGTGGACAGAGCAGGAAACATTGCCAGCTACACAGTTGTCGATCAGCTGACATTACTGAACCCCAATAACACAGGAGCAAGTGTTGACTGTGCAGACGGCATTTCCGAGCAGCAACTGGCGGTGTTGGAGCCCAGGGATGAGAGTAGAAACAGAGAGGAGGCAGAGGACAAATTGGACCAAGTTGAAAATCTGAACTTGGGTGAGTGTGGACAGAGCAGGAAACATTGCCAGCTACACAGCTGGGGATCAGCTGACATTACTGAACCCCAATAACACAGGAGCAAGTGTTGACTGTGCAGACGGCACATCCGAGCAGCAACTGGCGGTGTTGGAGTCCAGGTTCAGTCAGGGTGTAGGCTGAGGCCTAGTATGAGCAACATTCTAATCTGGTGTATCTTGAAATTGGAAGTAGCATGGACATCTTGCTGGACACACAGCAGAGGAACAGCTGGCATTACTGAACCCCAATAACACAGGAGCGAGTGTTTTTATCTTTGCATACAGCACTTCCGAGCAGCAACTCGCGGTGTTGGAGCCCAGGTTCAGTCAGCGTTTAGGCTGAGGCCTAGTATGAGCAACTTTCTAATCTGGTGTAACTTGAAATTGGAGGTAGCAGGACTAAAGACGCGCTCCGATAATACACTAGCAGCAGGGCAAGCCAGCACCTCCAATGCATACTGGCTAAGCTCTGGCCATGTATCCAGCTTAGAGACACAAAACTTGAAAGGGGAAGAGCCGTCTGGGAGTACACCGAGAGGGCAAGACATGTAGTCTGTCACCATCTGACGGAAATGTTGCCTCCTGCTGACTGGAGACTTCTGTGATGGTGTAGACATTTGTGGCGGTGACACAAAACTTCGCCATATTTGGCCCATACTGGTCTTGCCCTGTGCAGAGGCGCTGCTTCTGCTCCCTCTTGGTGCAGAGCTTCCTCCATTGCCTCGACGCACAGAGCTGCTTTGTAAAGCACTAGCAGCAGCAGTGCTCTCTGCTGGAATGGAGAACCTGATGGAATGCACCAGTGTGTCTTGGTACTACCGCATTTTACGCTCCCGGTTCAATGGTGTTATGAGGCTTTGTAATTTGTCCCGGTAGCGAGGGTCTAGGAGGGTGTACACCCAATAATCAGACGTGGTGAGAATGTGGGTGATGCGGTGGTCGTTTCTCAGGCACTGCAGCATGAAATCACCCTTGTGCTGCAGACTCCCAACTGGCCAAGAAATTCTGTCCCCTGCAAGAGGCATCATCTCTGCCTGCTCTGCATTACCCCACCCTCGCTCTACATACTGACTACTAGAGCATTGTGTACCTCCCTCCTCTGGAGCGATGTCTTCCTCCTCCATTGACTCCTCCTCATCCTCCTCACAAAGTGTCCCCTGCCTAGGCCTTTGTTAGGAACCACGTTGCGCAGACTGTCCAGAAGGTGATGGAATTTGTGACTCCTCATCCTCCACCTCTTCCAAAACCTCATCCCTTAGTGCTTGCAGTGTTTTTTGAAGCAGGCAGATAAGGGGGACAGTCATGCTGACTACTGCATCATCTGCACTCGCCATCCACGTTGAGTCATCGAACGCTCGCAAAACGTGGCAGATGTCCTTCATAGAGGCCCACTCAGTGGTGGTGGAGTGTGAACAGTGCAAATTGCGAGTTGATTGCGCCTGATGCAGCTGGTACTCCATTACTGCTGCCTGCTGCTCACACAACCGCTCCAACATATGTAACGTGGAATTCCACCTGGTGGGTAGGTCACATGTGATGCGATGTTCCGGAAGGCGGAATCAGCGTTGCAGAGCTGCAATGCGCGATCTGGCCATGCTGGAACGACGCAAGTGAGCGCACTCTAGGCGGACCTTGTGCAGCAGTGCTTCAAGATCCGGATAGTCCCTCAAAAAACTCTGCACGACCAAGTTGAGCACATGTGCCAGACATGGTATGTGAGTGAGGTTGCTTAGGCCCAGAGCTGCCACCAGATTTTGGCCACTGTTACACACTACCAAGCCTGGCTGGAGATTCGCTGGCACAAACCACACGTCGCTCTCCTGCTTGATGGCATTCCAGAGCTCCTGCGCTGTGTGGCTTCGATTCCCCATCTAAATTAATTTCAGGACAGGCTGTTGACGTTTGGCCACGGCTGTGCTCATATCGATCGTAACAGGTAAGCGTTCACGGGTCCATGTGGAGGTAGACCGTGACGGCTCCTGCAGCGATGATTCTGAGGAACTGGAGTAGGAGGAGGAGTCAATGTGTACAGACTGGATTCCTGCAATCCTTGGAGTGGGCAGAACACGTACAGCGCCACTCTCCAGATCTGTACCCGGCTCCACAACATTGACCCAATGGGCAGTGAGGGAAAGGTATCGTCCCTGTCCATGGGTACTGGTCCACGCATCATTGGTCAGGTGGACCTGTCTACTGACGGCGTTTAGTAGCGCATGTTTAATTTTTCCCTCCACATGCTTTTGCAGGTCAGGGACGGCTTGCCTGCTGAAATAAAAGCGGCTGGGCACATTGTATTGTGGGACTGCCAATGCTATGAAGTTGCGGAATGTGTCAGTCTCCACCAGCCTGAATGACAGCATTTCAAGGGACAGGAGTTTTGCAATGCCAGCATTCAGAGCCTGTGCTCGGGGATGGTTTGCCGAGTAGGGCCGCCTTTTTCTCCCATGCCTGTGCTACCGATGGCTGTACAGTGGCCTGGGAGTGTGAGGATGACAGGGAACTTGGTGCTGTGGGTGGAATTAACACTGGGTCTCTGTACACCAGTGACAGAGGTTCTTCCATGGCGATCGTGTGAGAAAGCCGAACCAGCTGTGTGTGAGCTGGAGGAAGAAGCTAGAACACGAGCTGAAGATGTAGGTGGTGCTGTAGGTTGGCCTACGTCTCCATTGTGTCTTTGTAACTCCACCACGTGCTTGGTCCGCACATGTTTCCACATATTAGTGGTATTGAGGTTGCTGACACTTTTACCTCTTTTGACTTTTTGATTACACAGCTTGCATTTGACATAGCAAATGTCATCTGCAACTGTGTCAAAAAAGGACCACGCACTGCAAGTCCTGGGAGCGCCAGTTTTGGCTTTTGGAAGAGAACTGCTCTGAACGGGTGCCAAAGTGGAGGCTACAGGCAACCGAGTCTGCTCCCTACCTCTTCCTCCTGTTTGGACCGTTGGGGGAATCTCTTCCTCAGAGCTGCTCCCACCACCTTCCTGTTCCTCATGCCATGATGGGTCAAGGACCTCATCGTCTCCACTACCCTCTTCAAACACCTGCTTCTGTTGGGTCATCTGGCCAGCACCATGCGCAACAGAAACTGGCACCTGAGTCTCATCATCATCAGATGCATTCTGCGGTGTGCTGACCATCGGCACTGGCTCACCCGCCTCTTCAGATTCAGAGGGACAAAGCAGTTGTGAATCACTGCATACTCCCTCTTCTTCACATTCTAGAATGCTGCTTGGCTGGCCCCCTCTTTCCAAGCCAACAGATTAAGAGAACAGAAGTAGAGACTGAGCTGGCTCCTGTACAGAGCTCTCTGACTGCCTGGGCAATTTGGCAGGTGGTGAAGAGACAGATGGTTGCTCTTCAGTGCTCTGGTCCTGAGAGGAGGTGGAAGCAATTGAAGTTGATGCGTTAGCTGCCATCCATCCGACAACGGCTTCAATTTGTTCTTCCCGCAGCAGGGGGGTACGGCGAGCTCCTATAAAACTGCGCATAAAGGACCGCTCACGGGGAAAACTGGTGGATGCTGTGTCACTGGTGGCCACAGCAGGCACAGAATCCCCACGTCCTCTCCCTGCTGAAACTCCACGCCCACCTCCCTGCCTTCTTCATCTTGATAGATTGATAAAGATAGGCAGAAAAGTACTAAGGCCTTAGTGTGCTTATTCCTGAACAGCTGCTAACAGGTATAAGAAACATTAAGTTTATTAAGTGTGGACTACACTTTAATATCAGCTAATGTGGCCTAGTAAGTGTCAAGTGTAGTGTTTGATGAACTTTATTAACTTTTTTGTGTTTTTCACAAAAAAAACAAAGGTTGTGATTGAGACAAAAGATGTACAATCGATAGTATCACTCACAAACTTTTTGTAGCTATTACAATGCAGGAAACTAGAATGCAATAGATAAGGCTACAAAAAATAGGGTAATACTAATCTGGCTGGTCCTGCAGGTCGCAAACCAGCCAAAAGGCTCCTCTATCTACTCCTATCTAGTGTTTGCAACCAATGTATTGGATACGGATGGAAGCGCGTCACACTAATAGATGAGAGTTAATTGAAATTGAATGGAGCAGCACCAATTACAAAAAAAATAAAAGGATGAGGCAGTGACACACGCTTAGCAGACTACAACCAGCAGTGGATGCAGAACTAACTTCAGCGTGAGCTGCACTCACAAATAGACCTCACAGACAGCCTTGAACACTGCAGACAACTGTCACTAGCTCTGAAAGGTTCCGCTGTGTACTGCTATAGTGTTTGCAACCAATGTATTGGATACGGATAGAAGCGCGTCACACTAATAGATGAGAGTTAATTGAAATTGAATGGAGCAGCACCAATTACAAAAAAAATAAAAGGATGAGGCAGTGACACACGCTTAGCAGACTGCAACCAGCAGTGGATGCAGAACTAACTTCAGCGTGAGCTGCACTCACAAAGAGACCTCACAGACAGCCGTGAACACTGCAGACAACTGTTCACTAGCTCTGAAAGGCTCCGCTATGTACTTCTATAGTGTTTGCAACCAATGTATTGTATACGGATGGAAGCGCGTCACACTAATAGATTTGAGTTTTTTTAAATAGAATGGAGCAGCACCAATTAGACAAAAATGTCAAGGATGAGGCAGTGACACACACTCAGCAGTAGTGTTGAGCGATACTACTCGATATCTAAAAATATCGTATCGGAATGGTAGCGCGTCACACTAATAGATGAGAGTTAATTGAAATTGAATGGAGCAGTACCAATTACAAAAAAAATAAAAGGATGAGGCAGTGACACACGCTTAGCAGACTACTACCAGCAGTGGATGCAGAACTAACTTCAGTGTGCACTGCACTCACAGAGACCTCACAGACAGCCGTGAACAGTGCACACAACTGTTCACTAGCTCTGAAAGGCTCCGCTATGTACTTCTATAGTGTTTGCAACCAATGTATTGGATACGGATGGAAGCGCATCACACAAATAGATGAGAGTTAATTGAAACTGAATGGAGCAGCACCAATTACAAAAACATAAAAAAGGATGAGGCAGTGACACGTGCAGCTGACTACAACCAGCGATGGATGCAGGCCAAACTGCAGCGTCACCTGCACTCACACACAGACATTGCAGACAGCTGTGAAAACAGCACTGCAAGGCAAAAGGAAGCTTTACACAGCGGTTGGTAAAATAGCCTGCCTAAAGAACAATTCACAAAATCGCAATCTCTTACTGTCTCTCAGAGTCAGAAGAGCAGCGTTCTGTCTCTAACTGAATTCACAGCAGAGTGAAACCAAAATGGCGGCGACGCCTTTTATAGTGCATTCTAACATCATTTCAGCAGCCAATCACAGCCATGCCATTAGTTAACATGACCGCAGCATTACAGGTGTGCCCACAATTCTTAGGATTCCTCATAGGCTGAATAAAATGACACTGCCTCTCATAGCATTAAGGGAACTTCCGATTCCGGTATACGATATGGCAAAAGTATCGCAACTCAGTATCGGAATTCCGATACCGCGAATATCGGCCGATACCCGATACTTGCGGTATTGGAATGCTCAACACTACTCATATCTGACCATTCTCTTCACCCTTGGGTGCCGGTTTTTTCTTTGTGGCCAAAAAAGATGGTTCATTGAGGCCGTGTATTGATTATCACCTCCTGAATAAAATCACTGGTAAATATCAATATCCGTTACCCTTGATTTCTGACCTATTTTCCAGAGTGAAAAATGCTAGTTGGTTCAACAAGCTTGACCTCAGGGGGGCGTATAACCTTATTCACTTTAAGCACGGGGATGAATGGAAGACGGCGTTTAATACCCCAGAGGGGCATTTTGAGTACCTAGTGATGCCTTTTGGGCTTACTAATGCCCCTTCCGTCTTCCAATCCTTCATGAATTATATTTTCAGGGTTTTGTGGATACATTTCTGATTGTTTATTTGGATAATATCTTGATTTTTTCCAACGACTGGGACTCTCATGTAAAACATGTTCGGACTGTGTTCCAGATTTTGAGAGAGAATGCACTGTATGTGAAGGGATCAAAGTGTCTTTTTGGCGTACAGAAGGTCTCATTTTTGGGATTCATTTTGTCTCCGTCTGTTATTGAAATGGAAACAGTCAAGGTTCAGGCCATCTGTGATTGGGTTCAACCTACTTCATTGAAGGCTCTTCAGAGATTTTTGGGTTTTGCCAATTTTTATCGTAAATTTATTGGTAATTTCTCCGGTATTGTTAAACCATTGACTGATTTGACCAAAAAGGGTTCCGATGTGGTGAATTGGCCTCCTGAGGCAGTTTCTGTGTTTCAGGAACTTAAGCAGAGAGTCATTTGCTTTTTCTGCCATTTCACGGTGGAGGTTGATGCCTCTGAGATTGGGGCAGGTGCCATTTTGTCCCAAAGGGATCCTGAGACCTCTAAGAGTAACCCTTGTGCCTTTTTCTCTCGAAAATTTTCTCCAACTGAACGTAATTATGACGTGGGTAATCGGGAGTTATGGCCATGAAGTGGGCATTTGACGAGTGGAGACATTGGCTGGAAGGAGCCAAACACCAGGTGTTGGTCCTCACAGACCATAACAATCTGGTTTATCTCAAATCAGCCAAGCGACTTAATCCTAGACAGGCAAGGTGGGCCTTGTTTTCACACATTTTAATTTTGTGGTTTCTTTTCTTCCAGGCACTAAGAATGTTAAGGCGGATGTTAGGGTTCGAGTTCCCGCTGCTGCACAAGGGGAGTCTCGAACCAGTCCCGCTGCGGTCCCCCATCCATCTCCGGCCGCAGTGGAGCCTGCTCAGCAAAGACGTCGGTCCCAGCGTCTCGCCCGGTCTAATACTGTGCAGAGACTTGCTGCTGCCTCTTCAGGTTCTGCTATTGTAGCCACTACTGGTCAGCGGCGAGCAGATGTCTTTAGGTCTAAGTCCTTTGTTGCTTCATCTGAGCATGCCCAGGGCAAGATCTCCCATTGGAGATCAGGGTCAGATGCTCAGATACAACTGCCACTCCTATTGGTCCTTCAGGAAGGTCCTCCGCTGTTGATGTTCTGAAGCAGCTTCCCATTGGTCCTTCCTGGAAGGTCTTTTTCTCGTGGCTGCTATTAAAGACTGTTCTTACTGCACGGCCGTGCGCTAGGATCAATTGCATTATGTGCTTTGCGCCAGTGTGATCATGCACGCATGTGGTTAGGGCTCGGCTGAAATAAGCCCCTAGAATACCGGCACCTCCGATGAGGAGATTTGAGGCACATGGTTAGGGCTTGGCTGAAATAAGCCTGTTGTGAATGTGTTAGAAATGAATTCTGAGCAGAAGCTCCCTCTGGTGGTTACAAACAGTACTGAACCATTCAATGAAGATTGTGAAGATTGGCAATCAGGAGTTACAGACTTGTCTCATATAAGGGAGGTTCCCTCCCATCATGCTTGCCGCTGATCAATTGTTCTTGTCTCAACTGTGGTTCCTGGTTCACTTTGAAGCTTGCTGAGTCTTGCCTGCATCTTCAGCTATCAGATAAGATATTTTCTGCTTTTATTTTTGTGCTTGCTTTTTGCATTGTTCTCTGCACTTCTGTGGAGGTCAGCCAGGTCCCCTCCGGGGGCTTGTGCTCCTCTCAGTTTATCTGAGCCACTGTTATTTGTTCATTTGCCTTTTCCAGTTTTTTTCAGTGGCTGCGGCTTAGTTTTGTTACACCAGAGAACTAATTTAGGTGGTAGAGGTCGTGTGATCTCAGGTGTTTTTGCAATTAGTAGAGTTGGTATTTTTTAGGGTTTTTTGGATTGCAGTAAGTGTCCTTCCTATCCTTTTCTTTCTAGGAAGATTGGGCCCCAACGTTTGCTCATACTATTTTCTGTCTGTGTCTGTATTTCCTCTTGTCTAACCGCCATTACATGTTTGGGGGCTTCCTATGTTCTTTGGGGATCTGCTCCGGGGCAGATAGCTTTCCTCTTTCTATCTTTAGGTGTAGTTAACCTCTCAGGCTGTGACGAGGCGTCTAGGACCAACTTAGGAACGCTCCACGGCTGCCTTTAGTTGTGGTGGTTAGTCAGGGTACTGCAATCCAGTAGATTCCAACCTCTCTAGTGTATTGCCGTTTTTGCCTGCTCTCCTCAGCTACCAAATCATAACAGTATCACCGGCCAAAACTGAAAATTATATGGTACTCACAGAAGGGAAAAATAGTGTAAAAAAAAAAAAAAAAAAGTTGTCAGAGTTGTCAGAGATTTTTATTTTCTGTTTGTTGCATTTTTTTTCCCTCTTTTTCTCTGGATGCTGAGGATTTTTTTTTTCTCAATGAAGTTTGCACAGTTGTTTGGCCATGTGGATCAGCTTGCCACTGAAGTTCGGAGTATTGCTACTTATCTTGCAGGGTTGCCGGTTGTGGAACCTAGGATCCCCATGCCAGATTTGTTTTTGGGGGATCGAGCAAAATTTCTGAATTTCAAAAATAACTGTAAGTTGTTTTTTGCCTTAAAACCTAAGTCCTCAGGGAACGCAGCACAGCAGGTTCAAATTGTCATCTCTCTCCTGCGCGGCGATCCTCAGGATTGGGCTTTTTCCCTGACACCTGGGGACCCTGTTTTGAGTAATGTTGATGCATTTTTTCTGGCTCTGGGGTTATTGTACGATGAACCTAATGTCACTGATCAAGCTGAAAAAACCTTGTTGGCATTAAATCAGGGGCTTGAGGACGCTGAGTTATACTGTCAGAAATTCCGAAAGTGGGCAGTCCTGACCAAATGGAATGATGATGCTTTGGCAGCCCTTTTTCGGAAGGGTCTGTCAGAGAATGTAAAAGATGTTATGGTGGGTTTCCCTGCTCCCTCTGGTCTCAATGATTCTATGTCATTAGCGATTCAAATTGACAGACGTTTGCGTGAGCGTAGAGGTATGCGTGGAATAGTGTTGCCTTGTGAACCAGCTTCTGAGTCCATGCAGTGTGATAGAGGGGCTTCTGGGGCACAGCGTCATGAGTTTCGAAAACGCAATGGGTTATGTTTCTACTGTGGTGACGCCTCTCATGCTATTTCAGTCTGCCCTAAGCGGGGAAGACGTTTTGCGCGCTCAGTTGTCTTGGGTAGTGTTCAGACTAAATTTCTGTTGACTGTTACCCTGATTTGCTCCCTGTCCACATTTTCTGCTCAGGCTTTTGTTGATTCGGGAGCAGCTATTAACCTGATGGATTTTGATTTTGCTAAACGTTGTGGGTTTCCCTTGATACCCCTACGGAAGTCTATTCCCCTACTGGGGATTGATTCTACCCCTTTGGCTGAGAATAAACCCCAGTTCTCTACTCAGGTGATAATGAGGGTTGAACCTGATCATCAGGAGAGTTGCAAATTTTTGGTGCTGTATAATCTGCATGACATTATTGTACTAGGTTTCCCTTGGTTACAGTCTCATAATCCTGTTTTGGATTGGAAATCTGTGTCTGTAACCAGTTGGGGCTGCCAATGTATTAATGCAAACACTCTTGTTTTTTCTGCCTCTCCCCAGGCTCAGGATGTTCCTGACTTTTTGACTGATTTTTCTGATGTGTTTAGCGAAAGTAAATCTGCATCCTTGCCCCCCCATAGGAGCTATGACTGTGCTATTGAATTAGTGCCTGGTAGTAAATTCCCTAAAGGTCGCCTTTTTAACTTGTCTGTACCTGAACATGACGCTATGCAGTCTTATATCAAGGAGTCATTGGAGAAGGGTCATATCAGACCACCCTCTTCACCCTTGGGTGCCGGTTTTTTCTTTGTGGCCAAAAAGGATGGTTCATTAAGGCCATGTATTGATTATCGTCTCTTGAAAAATATCACTGTGAAATATCAATATCCGTTACCCTTGATTTCTGACCTGTTTTCCAGGGTGAAAAGTGCTACTTGGTTTACCAAGCTTGACCTCAGGGGGGCGTATAACCTTATTCGCATTAAGCACGGGGATGAATGGAAGACGGCATTTAACCCTTAATGTCCACTGACGTGCAGAGTCCGTCATGGCAAGGTGCCAGTTCCGGCACCAGGACGGACTCTGCACGTCATGGCTTTGATCTACCACTGCGTGTGAACACGCAGTGGTAGATCAGTGCCGACAGCTGTCACAGACAGCTGACAGGCACGGCAAGCGGTGCGGGGACCTTTGCCGTCGGTCCCCGCACTCACAGCGCTGTGATTGGTCAGTCAATCTGACTGACCAAACACAGCAGCGATCGCGCAGGAGAAGCTGAAATTTCAGCTTCCCCAGTGCGATCAGTGCAGGAGCCGGCGCTGCAGTGGCCAGGCTTCCTGCACTGACAGCCAGGAGCGGAGCCCCCACCGCCCCTGGCTGTTAACCCCCTGACTGCTGCGATCGAGCGCGATCGCAGAGCTCAGGGGGGAGGCAGAGGGTCGGGAGCTCCCTCTGCCTCAGATCGGCACCCTGCAATGTAATTGCAGGGGCCGATCTCTGCCTTGATGACCCGGGGGTTGTCATGACAACCTCCGGGTCATTTAGCTACGGGAAGCTGCTGTGATCATTGTCACAGCAGCTTCCACTATAGTTGCAATGCATTGCAATGCCAGAGCATTGCAATGCATTGTAACTGCAATAAAAAGTAAAAAAAGTGAAAGTCCCATAAAGGGACAAGTTAAAAAAAATCATTTTTTAAAAAAAATTGTAATAAAAATATTAAAAAATAATTTAAAAAAATCCCCTAAAAAATACACATTTTTATGTAATAAAAAAAATAAAAAACAAAAAACATACACATGTTAGGTATCGCCACGTCCGTAAAAATCCCATCTATAAAAGCGTAACCCTAGTTAACCCCTTCAGTGAAAGCCGTAAAAAAAACACAAAAAAGTATTAAATTATACTTTTTCCAAGCGGTATCATTATACCGCTTGGAAAAAGTGCAATAACACGCGATCAAAAAGTCAGATATAAATAATCATGGTACCGCTGAAAACGTCATCTTGTCCCGCAAAAAACAAGCTGCTATACAACATCATCAGCAAAAAAATAAAAAAGTTATAGCTCGCGGAATAAACTGATGCAAAAATAATTATTTTTTCTCTAAAATTTTTTATTGTGTAAAAAACGCCAAAACATAAAAAAAATACATAAATGAGGAATCGCCGTAACCGTAGTGACCCGAAGAATAAAGCTGATTTATCAATTTTACCACACACGGAACGGTGGAAAAAAAAAAAAAAAAAAAACAATTCCTGAATTGCTGGTTTTTGTTCATTCTGATTCCACAAAAATCGGAATAGGAAACGATCAAAAAACGTTATGTGCCTGAATATGGTACCAATAAAAACGTCAGCTTGTCCCGCAAAAAATAAGCCCACAGATAACTCTGTTGGCCGAAATATGGAAAAATTATAGCTCTCAAAATACGGCGATGCAAAAATTTCTTACAAAAAATTATTCCAAGAAAAAGCATCTTTTAGTGTGTGACAGAAGCTAAACATGAAAAAAGGGTGTAAATCTGGTATCGCTGTAATCGCACCGATCCGAGGAATAAAGTCGCCTAATCACTAATACCGCACGAGGAACGGCGTAAAAAAGAAAACCAATTCTTCACCTTTTGTGGATTTGTTCATTGTGCCTCCCAAAGATCGCAGTAAGGCGATCACAGTGGTTCCCCCCCACATATGGGGTATCAGCGTACTCAGGACAAAATGCACAATAGCTTTTGGGGTCCTATTTCTCCTGTTACCCTTATAAAAATAAAAATTTGGGGCAAAAAGGTAATTTTTGTGGAAAAAATATGATTTTTTTATTTTCACGGCTCTACATTATAAACTTCTGTGAAGCCCTTGGGGGTTCAAAGTGCTGACCACACATCTAGATAAGTTCCTTGGGGGGTCTAGTTTGCAAAATGGGGTCATTTGTGGGGGTTTCTACTGTTTAGGCACATCAGGGGCTCTCCAAGCGCGACATGACACCCGCAGACCATTCCATCAAAGTCTGCATTTAAAAACGGTGCTCCTTCCCTTCCGAGCTCTGCCATGCGTCAAAATAGTGGTTCCCCCCCATATATGGGATATCAGCGTACTCAGGACAAATTGCACAATAGCTTTTGGGGTCCTATTTCTACTGTTACCCTTATAAAAATAAAAATTTGGGGGCAAAAAATTATTTTTGTGGAAAAAAATATGATATTTTTATTTTCACGGCTCTACGTTATAAACTTCTGTGAAGCACTTGGGGGTTCAAAGTGCTCACCACACATCTAGATAAGTTCCTTGGGGGTCTAGTTTCCAAAATGGAGTCACTTGTGGGGGGTTTCTACTGTTTAGGCACATCAGGGGCTCTCCAAACGTGACATGACACCCGCAGACCATTCCATCAAAATCTGCATTTGAAAAAGGCGCTCCTTCCCTTTCCAGCTCTGCCATGCGTCAAAATAGTGGTTTACCCCCACATATGGGGTATCAGCATACTCAGGACAAATTGCACAATAACTTTTGGGGTCCTGTTACCCTTTGGAAAATAACAATTGGGGGTGGAAAGATCATTTTTGTGGAAAAGATATGATTTTTTAATTTTACTGCTCTACGTTATAACCTTCTGTGAAGCCCTTGGGGGTTCAAAGCTTTCACCACACATCTAGATAAGTTCCTTGGGGGGTCTAGTTTCCAAAATGGGTCACTTGTGGGGGTTTCCACTGTTTAGGCACACAGGGACTCTCCAAATGCGACATGGCGTCCAATCTCAATTCCAGCCAAAAAAGTCAAATGGCGCTGCTTCCCTTCCAAGCTCTGCCATGCGCCCAAATAGTGGTTTACCCCCACATATGGGGTATCAGCGTACTCAGGACAAATTGCACAATAACTTTTGGGGTCCTTTTATCCTTTGGAAAATAAAAATTGGGATGAAAAGATCATTTTTTGGAAAAAACATGATTTTTTAATTTTACGGCTCTACGTTATAACCTTCTGTGAAGCCCTTGGGGTTCAAAGCTCTCACTACACATTTAGATAAGTTACTTGGGGGGTCTAGTTTCCAAAATGGGGTCACTTGTGGGGGTTTCCACTGTTTAGGCACACAGGGACTCTCCAAATGCGACATGGCGTCCAATCTCAATTCCAGCCAAAAAAGTCAAATGGCGCTGCTTCCCTTCCGAGCTCTGCCATGCACCCAAATAGTGGTTTACCCCCACATATGGGGTATCAGCGTACTCAGGACTAATTGCACAATAACTTTTGGGGTCCTTTTATCCTTTGGAAAATAAAAATTGGGATGAAAAGATCATTTTTGTGGAAAAAACATGATTTTTTAATTTTACGGCTCTACGTTATAACCTTCTGTGAAGCCCTTGGGGGTTAAAAGCTCTCACAACACATTTAGATAAGTTACTTGGGGGTCTAGTTTCCAAAATAGGGTCACTTGTGGGGGGTTTCCACTGTTTAGGCACACAGGGACTCTCCAAATGCGACATGGCGTCCAATCTCAATTCCAGCCAAAAAAGTCAAATGGCGCTGCTTCCCTTCCGAGCTCTGCCATGCGCCCAAATAGTAGTTTACCCCCACACATGGGGTATCGATGTACTCAGGAGAAATTGTAAAACAAATATTGTGGTTCATTTTCTACTGATACCCTTGACAAAATTTTAAAAAATTGTGTCGAAAGAAAAATTTTGGGAAAAAAAGTTAAATGTTAATTTTTTCCTTCCACATTGCTTCAATTCTTGTGAAGTACCTAAAGGGTTAATAAACTTCTTGAATGTGGCTTTGAACACGTTGAGGAGTGCAGTTTTTAGAATGGTGTCACTTTTGGGTATTTTCTGTCATATTGACCCCTCAAATTCACTTCAAATGTGAGGTGGCCCCTAAAAAAAATGATTTTGTAAATTTTGTTGGAAAAATGAGAAATTGCTGGTCAACTTTTAACACTTATAACTTCCTAACAAAAAAAAATTTTGGTTCCAAAATTGTGCTGATGTAAAGTAGACATGTGGGAAATGTTATTTATTAACTAATTTTTGTGACATATCTCTCTGATTTAATGGCATAAAAATTAAAAGTTTGAAAATTGCAAAATTTTCAAAATTTTTGCCATATTTCCGTTTTTTTCATAAATAAACGCAAGTTATATTGAAGAAATTTTACCACTATCATGAAGTACAATATGTCTAGAGAAAACAATCTCAGAATCGCCAAGATCCGTTGAAGCGTTCCAGAGTTATAACCTCATAAAAGACAGTGGTCAGAAATGTAAAAATTGACCTGGTCTTTAACCTACAAAATGGCTTGGTCGTTAAAGGGTTAATATCCCAGAGGGGCATTTTGAGTACCTAGTGATGCCCTTTGGGCTCACTAATGCTCCTTCCGTCTTCCAGTCCTTCATGAATGACATTTTCAGGGATTTTGTGAATAAATTTCTGATTGTTTATTTGAATGATATCTTGATTTTTTCCAATGACTGGGACTCTCATGTGAAACATGTTCGGACTGTGTTCCAGATTTTGAGAGAGAATGCTCTGTATGTGAAGGGATCAAAGTGTCTTTTTGGCGTACAGAGGATCTCATTTCTGGGATTCATTTTGTCCCCATCTGTTATTGAAATGGACCCGTTCAAGGTTCAGGCCATCTGTGATTGGGTCCAACCTACTTCATTAAAGGCTCTTCAGAGATTCTTGGGTTTTGCCAATTTTTATCGTAAATTTATTGGTAATTTCTCTGTTATTGTTAAACCATTGACTGATTTGACCAAAAAGGTTCTGATGTGGTGAATTGGCCTCCTGAGGCAGTCTCTGTGTTTCATGAACTTAAGCAGAGATTCACTTCTGCTCCTGTTATATGGCAGCCTGATGTTTCTCTGCCATTTCAGGTGGAGGTTGATGCCTCTGAAATTGGGGCAGGTGCCGTTTTGTCCCAAAGAGATCCAGAGACCTCTAAAAGTAACCATTGTGCCTTTTTCTCTCGAAAATTTTCTCCAACTGAACTTAATTATGACGTGGGTAATCGGGAGTTATTGGCCATGAAGTGGGCTTTTGAAGAGTGGAGACATTGGCTGGAGGGAGCCAGCCAGACATCAGGTGGTGGTCCTCACGGACCATAAGAATCTGGTTTATCTGGAATCAGCCAAGCGACTTAATCCTAGACAGGCCAGGTGGGCCTTGTTTTTCACACGTTTTAATTTTGTGGTTTCCTTTCTTCCTGGCACTAAGAATGTTAAGGCGGATGCCCTTTCGAGGAGTTTCCTTGCGGACTCTCCTGAGTTATCTGATCCTGCTGTTATTTTGAAAGAGGGTGTAGTTCTTTCCGCCAACTCGCCCAATTTGAGACTGGCTCTGGAAGGGTGTCAGGAGGATAAACCTGAGCGCTGCCTATTGGGAAATTGTTTGTCCCAGACCGGTGGAAAAAGAGTGTGATGTCTGAGATTCATTGTTCCGCCTTGGCCGGTCATCCCGGAATTTTTGGTACCAGAGACTTGGTTAGTCGGTCCTTTTGGTGGCCTACTTTGTCTCGTGACGTCAGGGAATTTGTGCAGTCCTGCGGGACTTGCTCTCGCTCCAAGCCTTGCTCTCGCTCTAGTGGTTTGTTGATGCCATTGCCTGTGTTCAAGAGACCATGGACCCATATCTCTATGGATTTCATATCCGACCTCCCTGTTTCTCAGAGAATGACCGTTATCTGGGTGATTTGTGATAGGTTTTCCAAAATGATACATCTTGTGCCATTACCTAAGTTGCCTTCCTCCTCCGAATTGGTGCCTTTGTTCCTTCAGCACGTGGTTCGGTTACACGGCATTCCTGAGAACATTGTGTCTGACAGAGGAGTCCAGTTTGTTTCCAGATTTTGGAGGACTTTTTGTTCTAAACTTGGTGTTCAATTGTCTTTCTCCTCGGCTTTTCATCCTCAGGCCAATGGACAAACTGAGAGAACAAACCAGACATTGGAGACTTATCTGAGATGCTTTGTGTCTGCTGATCAAGATGACTGGGTCTCTTTTTGCCTTTGGCTGAGTTTGCTCTTAGTAATAGGGCTAGCTCTGCCACTTTGATGTCTCCATTTTTCTGCAATTTTGGATTTCACCCTCGATTTTCTTTGGGACAGACGGAGGCTTCTGTTTGTCCAGGTGTTGACTCTGTTGTGGAGCGTATGCAGCAGATTTGGGACCAGGTAGTGGAGAGGTTGTCCCTCTCTCAGGAGAGGGCCCAGCAGTTTGCCAACCGGCATAAGACTGATGGTCCTCGGATTGAAGTGGGGGACTTGGTCTGGTTGTCCTCAAGAAATATCCCTATGAGAGTTGCATCTCCTAAGTTTAAGCCTAGGTTCATTGGACCTTATAAGATCATGGAGATTCTTAATCCTGTTTCCTTTCGTTTACTTCTTCCAGGGACATTTAAGATCCATAACGTGTTCCACAAGTCCTTATTGAAGAGGTTTGTCGAGCCAGTGGTTCCTATGGCTGCGCCTCCTGACCCTGTTTTGGTTGAGGGCAATCTGGAGTATGTGGTTGAGAAAATATTGGATTCTCGTTTTTCTAGACGGAAACTCCAGTATTTGGTTAAGTGGAGAGGTTATGGTCAGGAGGACAATTCTTGGGTGTTTGCTTCGGACATCCATGCTAGGAGACTGATCCGTGCGTATCACAGAGCTCATCCTGACCGACCTGGTTGCCCAAATGAGGGTTCGGTGACCCCTCCTCAAGGGGGGGGTACTGTTGTGAATGTGTTAGAAATGAATTCTGAGCAGAAGCTCCCTCTGGTGGTTACAGACAGTACTGAACCATTCAATGAAGATTGTGAAGATTGGCAATCAGGAGTTACAGACTGGTCTTATATAAGGGAGGTTCCCTCTCATCATGCTTGCCGGTGATCAATTGTTCTTGTCTCAACTGTGGTTCCTGGTTCACTTTGAAGCTTGCTGAGTCTTGCCTGCATCTTCTGCTATCAGATAAGATATTTTCTGCTTTTATTTTTGTGCTTGCTTTTTGCATTGTTCTCTGCACTTCTGTGGACGTCAGCCAGGTCCCCTCCGGGGGTTTGTGCTCCTCTCAGTTTATCTGAGTCACTGTTATTTGTTCATTTGCCTTTTCCAGTTTTTTTCAGTGGCTGCGGCTTAGTTTTGTTACACCAGAGAACTAATTTAGGTGGTAGAGGTCGTGTGATCTCAGGTGTTTTTGCAATTAGTAGAGTTGGTATTTTTTAGGGTTTTTTGGATTGCAGTAAGTGTCCTTCCTATCCTTTTTTTTTCTAGGAAGATTGGGCCCCAACGTTTGCTCATACTATTTTCTGTCTGTGTCTGTATTTCCTCTTGTCTAACCGCAATTACATGTTTGGGGGCTTCCTATGTTCTTTGGGGATCTGCTCCGGGGCAGATAGCTTTCCTCTTTCTATCTTTAGGTGTAGTTAACTCTCAGGCTGTGACGAGGCATCTAGGACCAACTTAGGAACGCTCCACGGCTGCCTTTAGTTGTGGTGGTTAGTCAGGGTACTGCAATCCAGTAGATTCCAACCTCTCTAGTGTATTGCCATTTTTGCCTGCTCTCCTCAGCTACCAAATAATAACATAAGCCCCTAGAATACCGGCTT
>JARQOD010000006.1:323526928-323562270 GCA_033576555.1 Oophaga sylvatica
CTCCGGTGAGGAGATTGCTTGATTGCATTGCTGTCTGAATGATCACGGACTGCTATCCGCACAGCAGTTATCTGTGTATCCCTGTGGTGTTAACAGGACACAGTTAGTGTTGAGCGATACGATACTGCAAATATCGGGTATCGCCGATATTAGCTCTATCGGCCTTTCGATACTTCGTTTCGATATTTTCGTCTTATCGAATACCGGAATCGGAAGTTCCCATAATTCTTTGCGAGGCAATGTGATTTTAGTCAGCCAATGAGGAATCCTAAGAAGTGTGGGCACATCCTGTACTGCTGCGGTCATGTTAACTAATGGCATGGCTGTGATTGGATGCTGAAATGATGTCAGAATGCACTATAAAAGGCGCCGCCGCCATTTTAGCGTCACTGTGCTGTGAATTCAGTAAGGGACAGAACGCTGCTGTGCTGACTCTGAGGGACAGTTAGAGATTGCGATTTAGTGTACTGTGCTGTAGGCAGGCTAGCACCAACCGCTGTGTAAAGCTTCCTTTTGCCTGCAGTGTTGTTTTAACAGCTCTGCAAGGTGTGTGTGAGTGCAGGTGACGCTGCAGTTTGCTCTGCATGCAACGCTGTCTGTAGGCATCTGCACATGTCACTCACAGACTCTTTTTTTTTTCCTTCAGTGTAATTCTTGCAGCTCCATGTAATTTAACTATTAGTGTGACGCGCTTCCATCCGTATCCAATACATTGGTTGCAAACACTATAGAAGTAAACAAAGGAGTAGCCTTTCACAGATTGTGAACAGTTGTGTTTCAGTGTTCACTTCAGTCTGTTGCTGCTTGTACTCTGTTGAGCATGTCTCAGTGGCTCATCTGTTATGTTTCGGTAGCTGAGGAGAGCAGGCAAAAAGGCAATACACCAGAGCAGTTGGAATCTATGAGATTGCAGTACCCTGACTAACCACCACAACTAGAGGCAGCCGTGGAGCGTTCCTACGTTGGTCCTAGACGCCTCGTCACAGCCTGAGAAACTAACTACACCTAAAGACAGAAACAGGAAAGCTATCTGCCCCGGAGCAGAACCCCAAAGATAATAGAAAGCCCCCAAACATGTAATGGCGGTTAGACAAGAGGAAATACTGACACAGAAAGAAAATAGTATGAGCAAACGCTGGGGCCCAAACTATCTAAATAGAAAAGGATAGGAAGGGTACTTACTGCAATCCCAGAAAATCCTGAAAAGCACCAACTCTACTAATTTCAAAATCACCTGAGATCACACGACCTCTACCACCTAAATTAGTTCTCTGGTGTAACAAAATCAAAACAGCAGCCACTGAAAAAACTGGAAAAAGCAAAAGAACAAAACTCAGTGGCTGAACTAAACTGAGAGGGCAGAAGCCCCCGGAGGGGACCCTGAAGGCCCCCAAAGAAGTGCAGTACAAAATGCAAAAATATAGCACAAACACAAAAGAAGCAAAAGTCTTATCTGTAAGCAGGAGATGCAGACACGACACAGCAGGCTACAAGGGAAACTGGAATGAAGGATTCAGACCAGAACAATTGATCACCGGCAACCCTGATGGGAAAATGACTCCCTTATATAAGACCAGTCAGTAACACCTGATTCCCAGTCCTCACAATCTTCACTAGCACCGCTTGTAACCACCAGAGGGAGCCTCTGCTCAGAACTCATCTCAAACCCATTCACAACAGTACCCCCCCTTGAGGAGGGGTCACCGAACCCTCATTTGAGCAACCAGGTCGGTCAGGATGAGTCTATGATACGCACGGATAAGTCTCCTAGCATGGATGTCCGAAGCAAACACCCAAGAATTGTCTTCCTGACCATAACCTCTCCATTTAACCAAATACTGGAGTTTCCGTCTAGAAAAACGAGAATCCAATATTTTCTCAACCACATACTCCAGATTGCCCTCAACCAAAACAGGGTCAGGAGGCACAGCAGCAGGAACCACTGGCTCAACAAACCTCTTCAACAAGGACTTGTTGAACACGTTATGGATCTTAAATGTCCCTGGAAGAAGCAAACGAAAAGAAACAGGATTAATAATCTCCATGATCTTATAAGGTCCAATGAACCTAGGCTTAAATTTAGGAGATGCTACTCTCATAGGAATATTCTTTGAGGACAACCAGACCAAGTCCCCCACTTTAAACCGAGGACCATCAGTCCTATGCCGGTTAGCAAACCGCTGGGCCTTCTCCTGAGAAAGGAACAACCTCTCTACTACCTGGTCCCAAATCTGTTGCATACGCTCCACAACAGAGTCAACACCTGGACAGACAGAAGCCTCCGTCTGTCCTGAAGAAAATCGAGGGTGAAACCCAGAATTACAGAAAAACGGAGACATCAAAGTGGCAGAGCTAGCCCTATTATTAAGAGCAAACTCAGCCAAGGCAAAAAAGAGACCCAGTCATCCTGATCAGCAGACACAAAGCATCTTAGATAAGTCTCCAATGTCTGGTTTGTTCTCTCAGTTTGACCATTGGTCTGAGGATGAAATGCCGAGGAGAAAGACAATTGAACACCCAGTTTAGAACAAAAAGTCCTCCAAAATCTGGAAACAAACTGGACTCCTCTGTCAGACACAATGTTCTCAGGAATGCCGTGTAAACGAACCACGTGCTGAAGGAACAACGGCACCAATTCAGTGGAAGAAGGCAACTTAGGTAATGGCACAAGATGTATCATTTTGGAAAACCTATCACAAATTACCCAGATGGTGGTCATTCTCTGAGAAACAGGAAGATCGGAAATGAAATCCATAGAGATATGGGTCCATGGTCTCTTGGGCACAGGCAATGGCATCAACAAACCACTAGAGCGAGAGCAAGGCTTGGAGCGAGAGCAAGTCCCGCAGGACTGCACAAATTCCCTGACATCACGAGACAAGGTAGGCCACCAAAAGGACCGACTAACCAAGTCTCTGGTACCAAAAATTCCGGGATGCCCAGCCAATGCGGAACAATGAATCTCAGACATCACACTCTTTTTCCATTGGTCCGGGACAAACAATTTTCCAACAGGGCAGCGCTCGGGCCTATCCTCCTGACACCCCTCCAGAGCAAGTCTCAAATTGGGCGAGATGGCGGAAAGAACTACACCCTCTTTCAAAATAACAGAAGGATCAGATAACTCAGGAGAGTCCGCAAGGAAACTCCTCGAGAGGGCATTCGCCTTAACATTCTTAGTGCCAGGAAGAAAGGAAACCACAAAATTAAAACGTGTGAAAAACAAGGCCCACCTGGCCTGTCTAGGATTGAGTCGCTTGGCAGATTCCAGATAGACCAGATTCTTATGGTCCGTAAGGACTACCACCTGATGTTTGGCTCCCTCCAGCCAATGTCTCCACTCTTCAAAAGCCCACTTCATGGCCAACAACTCCCGATTACCCACGTCATAATTACGTTCAGTAGGAGAAATTTTCGAGAGAAAAAGGCACAAGGGTTACTTTTAGAGGTCTCTGGATCTTTTTGGGACAAAACGGCACCTGCCCCAATTTCAGAGGCATCAACCTCCACCTGAAATGGCAGAGAAACATCAGGCTGCCGTAGAACAGGAGCAGAAGTGAATCTCTGCTTAAGTTCCTGAAATGCAGAGACTGCCTCAGGAGGCCAATTCACCACATCAGAACCCTTTCTGGTCAAATCAGTTAATGGTTTAACAATAACCGAGAAATTACCAATAAATTTACGATAAAAATTGGCAAAACCCAAAAATCTCTGAAGAGCCTTTAATGAAGTAGGTTGGACCCAATCACAGATGGCCTGAACCTTGACCGGGTCCATTTCAATAACAGATGGGGACAAAATGAATCCAGAAATGAGATCCTCTGTACGCCAAAAAGACACTTTGATCCCTTCACATACAGAGCATTCTCTCTCAAAATCTGGAATACAGTTCGAACATGTTTCACATGAGAGTCCCAGTCATTAGAAAAAATCAAGATATCATCCAAATAAACAATCAGAAATTTATCCACAAAATCCCTGAAAATGTCATTCATAAAGGACTGGAAGACGGAAGGAGCATTAGTGAGCCCAAAGGGCATCACTTGGTACTCAAAATGCCCTTCAGGGGTATTGAATGCCGTCTTCCATTCATCCCCGTGCTTAATTCGAATAAGGTTATACGCCCCCTGAGGTCAAGCTTGGTAAACCAAGTAGCGTTTTTCACCCTGGAAAACAGGTCAGAAATCAAGGGTAACGGGTATTGATATTTCACAGTAATATTGTTCAAGAGACGATAATCAATACACGGCCTTAATGAACCATCTTTTTTGGCCACAAAGAAAAAACCGGCACCTAAGGGTGAAGAGGATGGTCTGATATGACCCTTCTCCAATGATTCCTTGATATAAGACCGCATAGCGTCATGTTCAGGTACAGACAAGTTAAAAAGGCGACCTTTAGGGAATTTACTACCCGGCACTAATTCAATAGCGCAGTCATAGCTCCTATGGGGAGGCAAGGATGCAGATTTACTTTCGCTAAACACATCAGAAAAATCAAACAAAAAGTCAGGAACATCCTGAGCCTGGGGGGAGGCAGAAAAAACAGGAGTGTTGGTATTAACACATTGGCAGCCCCAACTGGTTACAAACACAGATTTCCAATCCAAAACAGGATTATGAGACTGTAACCAAGGGAAACCCAACACGATAATGTCATGCAGATTATATAGAACCAAAAATTTGCAGCACTCCTGGTGATCAGGTTCAACCTCATTATCACCTGAGTAGAAAACTGGGGTTTATTCTCAGCCAAAGGGGTAGAATCGATCCCCAGTAGGGGAATAGACTTCTGTAGGGGTATCAAGGGAAACCCACAACGTTTAGCAAAATCATAATCCATCAGGTTAATAGCTGCTCCAGAATCAACGAAAGCCTGAGCAGAAAATGAGGACAGAGAGCATATCAGAGTGACAGTTAATAAAAACTTAGTCTGAACACTACCCAAGACAACTGAGCGTGCAAAACGTCTTCCCCGCTTAGGGCAGACTGAAATAGCATGAGAGGCATCACCACAGTAGAAACATAACCCATTGCGCTTTCGAAACTCATGACGCTGTGCCCCAGACACCACTCTATCACACTGCATGGGTTCAGAAGCTGGTTCACAAGGCAACACCATTCCACGCATACTTCTCCGCTCACGCAAACGTCTGTCAATTTGAATCGCTAATGACATAGAATCATTGAGACCAGAGGGGACAGGGAATCCCACCATAACATCCTTTACATTATCTGACAGACCCTTCCGGAAAAGGGCCGCCAAAGCGTCGTCATTCCATTTGGTCAGGACTGCCCACCTACGGAATCTCTGACAGTATAACTCAGCGTCATCAAGCCCCTGATTTAATGCCAACAAGGTTTTTTCAGCTTGATCAGTGACATTAGGCTCATCGTACAATAACCCCAAAGCCTGAAAAAACGCATCAACATCACTCAAAACAGGATCCCCAGGTGTCAGGGAAAAAGCCCAATCCTGAGGATCGCCGCGCAGGAGAGAGATGATAATTTGAACCTGCTGCGCTGCGTTTCCTGAGGACTTAGATTTTAAGGCAAAAAACAATTTACAATTATTTTTGAAATTCTGAAACTTAGCTCGATCCCCAAAAACAAATCTGGCATGGGAATCCTAGGTTCCACAACAGGCAACCTAGCAAGATATGCAGCAATACTCTGAACCTCAGTGGCAAGCTGATCCACACGGCCAGACAACCGTGCAAACTCCATTGGGAGAAAAGATCCTCCCCAGCACCCAGAGATACAGAGGGAAAAAAAAAAAAAATGCAACAAACAGAAAAATATCTCTGACAACTCTGACAACCTTTTTTCTTTCACAATATTTTTCCCTTCTGTGAGTACCATACAAATTTCAATTTTTTAGGCCGGTGATACTGTTATGTTTCGGTAGCTGAGGAGAGCAGGCAAAAAGGCAATACACCAGAGCAGTTGGAATCTATGAGATTGCAGTACCCTGACTAACCACCACAACTAGAGGCAGCCGTAGAGCGTTCCTACGTTGGTCCTAGACGCCTCGTCACAGCCTGAGAAACTAACTACACCTAAAGACAGAAACAGGAAAGCTATCTGCCCCGGAGCAGAACCCCAAAGATAATAGAAAGCCCCCAAACATGTAATGGCGGTTAGACAAGAGGAAATACTGACACAGAAAGAAAATAGTATGAGCAAACGCTGGGGCCCAAACTATCTAAATAGAAAAGGATAGGAAGGGTACTTACTGCAATCCCAGAAAATCCTGAAAAGCACCAACTCTACTAATTTCAAAATCACCTGAGATCACATGACCTCTACCACCTAAATTAGTTCTCTGGTGTAACAAAATCAAAACAGCAGCCACTGAAAAAACTGGAAAAAGCAAAAGAACAAAACTCAGTGGCTGAACTAAACTGAGAGGGCAGAAGCCCCCGGAGGGGACCCTGAAGGCCCGCAAAGAAGTGCAGTACAAAATGCAAAAATATAGCACAAACACAAAAGAAGCAAAAGTCTTATCTGTAAGCAGGAGATGCAGACACGACACAGCAGGCTACAAGGGAAACTGGAATGAAGGATTCAGACCAGAACAATTGATCACCGGCAACCCTGATGGGAAAATGACTCCCTTATATAAGACCAGTCAGTAACACCTGATTCCCAGTCCTCACAATCTTCACTAGCACCGCTTGTAACCACCAGAGGGAGCCTCTGCTCAGAACTCATCTCAAACCCATTCACAACACTCATCCTTTTCATTTATCTCCAATTGGTTCTGCTCCAATTCCATTTAAAATATAATCTATTAGTGTGACGCGCTTCCATCCGTATCCAATACATTGGTTGCAAACACTATAGAAGTAGACAAAGGAGTAGCCTTTCACAGATTGTGAACAGTTGTGTTTCAGTGTTCACTTCAGTCTGTGTTTTTTATTTTTTGAGTGCACATCACGCTCCAGTTACTTGTTCAAGCACTGCTGCTTGTACTCTGCTGAGCGTGTCTCAGTGGCTCATCCTTTTCATTTATCTCCAATTGGTTCTGCTCCATTCCATTTAAAATATAATCTATTAGTGTGACGCGCTTCCATCCGTATCCAATACATTGGTTGCAAACACTATAGAAGTAGACAAAGGAGTAGCCTTTCACAGATTGTGAACAGTTGTGTTTCAGTGTTCACTTCAGTCTGTGTTTTTTTTTTTTGAGTGCACATCACGCTCCAGTTACTTGTTCAAGCACTGCTGCTTGTACTTGCTGAGCGTGTCTCAGTGGCTCATCCTTTTCATTTATCTCCAATTGGTTCTGCTCCATTCCATTTAAATATAATCTATTAGTGTGACGCGCTTCCATCCGTATCCAATACATTGGTTGCAAACACTATAGAAGTAGACAAAGGAGTAGCCTTTCACAGATTGTGAACAGTTGTGTTTCAGTGTTCACTTCAGTCTTGCGTAATAACCACACTTAGGCCTTATAACTTTTCTGACTTTCTTTCTCAATCTACCAAGATGAACAAGTCAGTGAATAAGGCACGTGGTCGTGGCCGTGGAGTTTCAGCAGGGAGAGGACGTGGGGATTCTGTGGCTGCTGCCGCCCTCAGTGACACAGCATCCACCAGTTTTCCCTGTGAGCGTTCCTTTATGCGCACTTTGGTAGGAGCTCGGCGTGCCCCCTGCTGCGGGAAGAACAAATTGAAGCCGTTGTTGGCTGGATGGTAGCCAATGCATCGACTTCAATTCCTTCCACCTCCTCTCAGGAACACAACACTGTTGAGCAACCATCTGTCTGTTCACCTCCTGTCAAATTGCCCAGGCAGTCAGAGAGTTCTGTACAGGAGCCAGCTGAGTCTCTGCTTCTGTTCTCAGAATCTGTTGGCTCGCAAACACGGGCACAGGCAAGCAGCATTCTGCAATTTGAAGAAGAGGGAGTATGCAGTGATGCGCAACAGCTATGTCTCTCTCAATCTGAAGAGGCGGGTGAGCCAGTGCCGATGGACAGCACACCGCAGAACGCATCTTATGATGATGATGAGACTCAGGTGCCAGGTTTTGTGGAGCATGGTGCTGCCCAGACCATCCAACAGCAGCAGGTGTTGGAAGAGGGTAGTGGAGATGATGAAGTCCGAGACTCAACATGGCGTGTGCAACAGGAAGGTGGTGGGAGCAGCTCTGAGGAAGAGATTGTCCCAACGGTACAAAGAGGAGGGAGAGGTAGGCTGCAGACTCGCTTGCCTGTAGCCTCCAGTTTGGCACCTGTTGGGAGCAGTTCTCTTAAAAATGTCAAACTTGGCGCTCCCATGACTTGCACTGCGTGGTCCTTTTTTTGACAGACTTGTATCTGATATTTGCTATGTTCAATGCAAGCTGTGTAAGCAAAAAGTTAAAAGAGGTAAAAATATCAGGAACCTGAATACCACAAATATGTGGAAACATGTACGGACAAAGCATGTAGCTGAGTTACAAAGACACACTGGAGATGTAGGCCAACCTACAGCAGCACCTACATCTTCAGGTCGTGTTCGAGCCTCTACCTCCAGCTCACACACACCTGGTTCGGCTTCCTCACAGGATCTCCATGGAAGAACCTCGGTCACTGTTGTCCATAGACAAACTGTTATTCCACCCACAGCAGCAAGTTCACAGTCATCGTCACACTCCCAGAACAAAAAACAGCCATCGGTACCACAGGCATGGGATAAAAGACGGCCATACTCGGCAAACCATCCACGAGCACAGGCTCTGAATGCTGGCATTACAAAACTCCTGTCCCTTGAAATGCTGTCATTCAGGCTGGTGGAGACTGACAGTTTCAGGAACTTTATGGCATTGGCAGTCCCACAATATAATGTGCCAAGCCGATTTTATTTCAGCAGGCAAGCTGTCCCTGCTCTGCAAAAACATGTCGAGGGAAACATTAAACATGCGCTACTAAACGCCGTCAGTAGCAGGGTCCAACTGACCACCGATGCGTGGACCAGTACCCATGGCCAGGGACGATACCTTTCCCTCACTGCCCATTGGGTCAATGTTGTGGAGCCGGGTACAGATCTTGCCAGTGGCGCTGTACGTGTTCTGCCAACTCCAAGGATTGCAGGAATCCAGTCTGTGCACATTGATTCCTCCTCCTACTCCAGCTCCTCAGAATCATCGCTGCACGAGCCGTCACGGTATACCTCCACATGGACCCGTGAACGCTTACCTGTTGCGACCGATATGAGCACAGCCGTGGCCAAACGTCAACAGGCTGTCCTGAAATTAATTCCCATGGGGAATCGAAGCCACACAGCGCAGGAGCTCTGGGATGCCATCAAGCAGGAGAGCGACGTGTGGTTTTTGTCAGCTAATCTCCAGCCAGGCTTGGTAGTGTGTGACAATGGCCGAAATCTGGTGGCAGCTCTGGGCCTTGGCAACCTCACTCACATACCATGTCTGGCACATGTGCTCAACTTGGTCGTGCAGAGTTTTTTGAGGGACTATCTGGATCTTGATGCACTGCTGCACAAGGTCCGCCTAGAGTGCGCTCACTTGCGACGTTCCAGCATGGCCAGATCGCGCATTGCAGCTCTGCAACGCAGATTTCGCCTTCCTGAACATCGCATCATATGTGACGTACCCACCAGGTGGAATTCCACGTTACATATGTTGGAGCGGTTGTGTGAGCAGCAGCCAGCAGTAATGGAGTATCAGCTGCAACAGGCGCAATCAACTCGCAATTTGCGCCGTTCACACTTCACCACTACTGAGTGGGCCTCTATGAAGGACATCTGCGACGTTTTGCGTGCGTTTGATGTCTCAACGCGGATGGCGAGTGCAGATGATGCACTAGTCAGCATGACTGTCCCCCTTATCTGCCTGCTTCAGAAATCACTGAAAGCACTAAAGGAAGAGGTTTTGGAAGAGGTGGAGGATGAGGAGTCACAAATTCAATTACCTTCAGGACAGTCAGCGCAACGTGGTTCCTCACAAAGGGCTGGGCAGGGCTCACTTTGTGAGGAGGATGAGGAGGAGGAGGAGTCAATGGAGGAGGAAGAAATCCCTACAGAGGGAGGTACACAACGCTGTAGTCAGTATGTAGAGCGAGGGTGGGGTCATGCAGAGGAGACAGAGATGACGCCTCTTCCAGAGGACAGCCTTTGTTGGCCAGTTGGGAGTCTGCAGCACATGGTTGATTTCATGCTTCAGTGCCTGAGAAACGACCGCCGCATCGCCCACATTCTCAGCACGTCAGATTATTGGGTGTACACCCTCCTAGACCCTCGCTACCGGGACAACTTACAAACCCTCATCACACCGGTGAACCGGGACCGTAAAATGCAGGAGTACCAAGACACACTGGTGCAATCCATACTGTTGTACATTACAGCCGAGAGAGCTGCTGCTGCTGCTACTGCTTTACAAAGCAGCTCTGTGCGTCGAGGCAGTGTAGACACCTCTACAACAAGAGGGAGCACAAGCAGTGCCTTTGCACAGGGCAAGAACTGTATGTTACAAATGTGGCAAAGTTTTGTGACAGCGCCAGCAAGGTCTACACCATCCGAGACGGCTCCAGTCACCAGGAAGAAACGTTTCTGTAAGATGGTGACAGACTACTTGGCTTTCCCTCTAAGTGTACTCCCAGATGCCTCTTCCCCTTTCAAATTTTGGGTCTCTAAGTTGGATACATGGCCAGAGCTTAGCCAGTATGCATTGGAGGTGCTGGCTTGCCCTGCTGCCAGTGTATTATCTGAGCGTGTCTTTAGTGCTGCAGGTGGTGTAGTAACAGACCGTCGCATGCGACTATCCTCAGAGAATGTAGACCGGCTTACTTTTCTGAAAATGAACAAGGCATGGATCTCACCTGAATTTGCCTGTCCGTTTTCAGATTAAATAACTGTTTGGCAACGTTTTCCATGTCTCCTGTTATGTTCATCTTTCTACCACCTGAACTCTACTCCCTGGGCTATAACACCGCCATTTGTTGCTCGTAAGTAATTGGCAGGGGTACTGACTCCTGGCCAGCCTGGTTACAGCACGACAGCTGTTTCCTGGCAGTGTGAACGTCAATTATCCTCCAATAAGTTGTGCTGTCGTGTTGCATTCGGGTTAGCCGACTCTATGGTGCCTGCAGTTTAGGTGATTCCTATGTGTGCTGTGGGATATGTAAATAAAGGCAGTTTCCATTGTGACAATAGGATAAGCACCCACTGTAGGACTGTGTGATTCGGTAACTGCGGACGGCTTGCGTCCTGTCAACTTACATTTTCATGGGTGCGTTCTTCTACCCGTCCGGGGTCCAGTACCGTCAACTGGTTCTCCCCAGTGCCTTTGACCTAGGTGCCTCCATCTCCGTATCCGAGTTCCAGCAACGTCTGCTGGTCCTTGGTAGTGCTTTGGAGCACAGGTACCTCCTGCTTAGTAACCGTGTCACAGTAACGTCAGCTGGTACTCGGTTGTGACATTGCCTCTTTTCCTTCTGCTACCCGTCCGGGGTCCAGTACCGTCAAGTGGTTCTCCCCAGTGCTTTTGGCCTAGGTGCCTCCATCTCCGTATCAGAGTTCCAGCAACGTCTGCTGGTCCTTGGTAGTGCTTTGGAGCACAGGTACCTCCTGCTTAGTAACCGTGTCACAGTAACGTCAGCTGGTACTCGGTTGTGACATTGCCTCTTTTCCTTCTGCTACCCGTCCGGGGTCCAGTACCGTCAAGTGGTTCTCCCCATTGCTTTTGGCCTAGGTGCCTCCATCTCCGTATCTGAGTTCCAGCAACGTCTGCTGGTCCTTGGTAGTGCTTTGGAGCACAGGTACCTCCTGCTTAGTAACCGTGTCACAGTAACGTCAGCTGGTACTCGGTTGTGACATTGCCTCTTTTCCTTCTGCTACCCGTCCGGGTTCCAGCACAGTCAGCTGGTCCTCGTTACTTCCATTGTCTCTTGCTCCATCTGATACCCGTCAGGGTTCCAGTAACGTCAGCTGTTTCTCGGAAATTAGACGACCTTAAAGACCACCAGAAGAAGATGACGACAACAAGGACGACGAGCATGAAGCCAACCAGCCTGAACACCATCACAAAGAAAAAATAAAAGATTACCCAGAAGAAGATCACCAACAGGACAAAGAAGGTTAAGACAAACTACAAGATACAGAACAAGAGACAGAAGAACAATAAGCAAAAGATCAAAAAGCAGAAGAACATGAAGTATAAGACCAAAATGAAGAGCAAAATATATGCTCTAAATTCTAAGCAGAAGAAGACTAAGCAGTGTATGGGGGTGAGTCCGTTCCTCCTCGTGGTGCCCCTGGAAAATGCCTGCTGCTGCTGCAGGCTAAACTGAACACGGACAAATACTGTTGTAATTTAAATCTTTTGTGACAGCAAGAACGGAAGGATGAACAATTCATACTTTTACAGATTACAAGTACAGGAATCTCTGTCACAAATAAGAATATGATGAAGAAGATGAAGAGGAAGAAGATGAAGAATTTGAATATGAAAAAGATTAATTAGTTTAATAATAACAATATGAGTAATGTAAACAAAAACATGAATAGCAAGAAGTTTAAGAAGAAGATTAAGAAGGTGAAGATGAAGAATAATTTGATGAGAAAGATGATGCTGCTGAAGATTATGAAGGAGAAAGTGTGGCACTGGCAAAAGTTAAAAAGGTGAAGAGTATGGAAGTTGTGAAACATACATATTTGCCAAAATAGAAAAAAGGTTAACAACATTGTCAATTTGTTAGTCAATCCAAACGTATTTCCAAAAAAAAATATATTAATGCTATTCCAATGCATTGGGTTAAACATGTATGCCTTTATTGTCTCCTCAACCTCCCCCAATACATTCTACATTAGTCTTTGTTGTTTTCCTTCATGTACAATTAACCAACAAGGCAAGAATGGTTTTTTTTAATGTCGATATTTGGTTCCCATAGACTTACATTGGACTTCCGGTATCGGAATCGGATATCGACGATATTTAGTGATATCGGCGATACCATTTCGATACGATATTTTTAGATATCGAGCAGTATCGCTCAACACTAGACACAGTACCTATCTCTGGGTCTTTACCTCAGCGACTCTGTGGTGTAACAGAGTTCGCTTATATCGCTATATAGGCTGCGGCATTCCCACTAGCGGCTCTGTGGATTAACAGAGTTCGCACTATCTGACACAGCGCGCTACGGCGTTTATTTTAGCGACTCTGCGGGATAACAGAGTTCGCTACTTACGCCATCTTACTAGCAGCAGGCTCTGCCTGCACGGTGCACCCCGGGCTGCGAACACACCTCTTTACATTATTTATTAGGTGCGTTCAGCAGACCTTAACATAATCCTAGCGCCAGGGTCTGGTTAGTAAATGGCGGATGACCAGCATTTACCGCAGTACATCCAGCAGCTGGAGGGTAGGTTGGCGGCTCTTGAGCGCACAACCTCAGCTGTGGATGTTACCGCAGTCGCTGTTCAGGCTGCAAGCGTGGCTGCAGCCAGTTTGTCCTCTGCCACCTCTGCCCCTTCATTATCCCACCTCCCGCTTCCTGACAAGTTTGCTGGTGACAGCAAGCAATGTCGGGGATTCGTGAGTCAGTGCTCTATACAGCTCGAGCTTCTGGCTGCACGTTTCCCCACGGATCGGGCACAAGTGGGTTTTGTACTGTCTCTACTCTCGGGCAGAGCGTTGGAGTGGGCAACGTCGCTGTGTGAGCGCGACGATCGTGTGGTGCGGAGTGCTCCTCGTTTCCTGGAGGCTCTTAAAAAGGTCTTTTTAGGACCTCAGGTCTCCCACAATACAGCGCTCCAACTGCTGACACTGGCACAGGGTTCGTCTTTGGTCAGTCAGTTTTCCGTCCAGTTTCAGACTCTGGCCTCAGAGCTAGACTAGTCGGATAAAGTTCTCATTCCAGTCTACTGGCGAGGACTGGCTGACCATGTTAAAGACGCTTTGGCTACCAGGGAGATTTCCGCCACACTGGAGAAGCTTATCTCCATATCTACCCCATCGACCTCCGTTTTCAAGAGCAGAGGTTGGAGCGGGCCCAGTGTAGGCAGAGGATTCGGTTGGCTCCCACCTTTGCCAAACCTCTCGAATCCCCCGATCTGGCGTCTGAACGCCAGAAGGCCACAGAGGTTCCTCGTACAGGACCTAAGTCTCGGGCCGTCCAAGTATCCGTGGTCTGTAACCTTTGTCAGCAGATAGGACACTATGCAAACAAATGTCCAAAGCGATCGGGGAAGCGATCGCGTCTAGTGGCCCTGGGAGGAGGTTCACTAGAGACAGCTGCATTTTCCTCCAAGATGACATTTAAAGGGACAGTCACTGTAGACTCTTCCACACTTACAGTCGAGCTTTGTGTGGACTCAGGAGCACAGGGGAATTTCATGTCATCTACCTTTGCTCGTCGCCACGCAAAACATCTGGTAGCGCTCAACAAACCAGTGACTGTCCGGATAGTGAATGGGTTGACATTGCCCTCGCCAATCACACATCAGACTGTCCCTCTTACTTTGTCTGTACCCCTTCCCATCAGGAGATTATTTCCCTTCTCGTCCTTCCCGAGGTAATAGATGTAATCCTACTGGGAGTTCCTGGCTCCGTTCCCACTCCCCTCATATTGAGTGGACCTCCGGTAGGATACTGGGTTGGAGTGAGTCATGTAAGGACAGATGTGTCAGGGAGTGCATTCAGGTTACCACTACAGAGATACCCGCAGATCTTTCTCCTCTTCCCAAGTGCTATCAGTCATATGCAGATGTGTTCTCTAAAAAGGCTGCAGACACTTTGCCGCCCCATCGTCCCTATGACTGTCCTATTGACCTCTTGCCTGGAGCAGAACCTCCTCGGGGAAGGGTCTATCCCCTCTGTCTTCCTGAGACGGAGGCTATGTCTCAATATATCCAGGAGAATCTGGCAAGAGGGTTCATTAGGAAGTCGGTGTCACCAGCAGGAGCAGGGTTCTTCTTCGTGCAGAAGAAGGGTGGAGAATTACGTCCATGTATAGATTACAGAGGTCTTAACGCCATCACCGTTAAGAATAAGTACCCGTTGCCCCTGATCTCTGAGCTCTTTGATAGGCTCCGGGGAGCAAGGGTATTACTAAATTAGATCTGCGTGGTGCTTATAACCTGATTCGCATCCGTGAGGAGGATGAATGGAAGACGGCTTTTAATACCAGGGATGGGCATTATAAATACCTTGTGATGCCCTTCGGGCTCTGTAATGCACCCGTCGTTTTCCAAGACTTTGTCAATGACATCTTCCGGGATATGCTTTCCACCTCTGTAGTAGTCTATCTGGATGATATTCTCATCTTTTCTCTATATATTGACTCTCACCGGAGGGATGTCTGCAAAGTCTTCGACCTGTTACTGGCGAACTCCCTCTATGCAAAGTTGGAGAAATGCATGTTTGAGCAGGAGTCTTTACCTTTCCTGGGCTATATCATCTCCGCCCAGGGATTGGCTATGGATCCTGCCAAACTACAGGCTGTGATGTATTGGCAAGAACCCAATTCTCTTAAAGCGGTGCAGCGCTTTATGGGGTTCATTAATTACTATCGCCAATTCATTCCCCACTTCTCCACTTTGGTAGCTCCCTTTATAGCCCTCACCAAGAAGGGAGCCAATCCCAAATTGTGGTCAGAGGAGGTCTCCAAGGCCTTTACTTCAATTAAGTCCCATTTTGCTAGCGCTCCCATCTTACATCGCCCCGAGGTTGATAAGCCTTTTTTATTGGAGGTCGATGCCTCGTCCGTTGGTGCTGGAGCAGTCCTTTTTCAAAAGGGTGCTCAAGGTCGGAAACATCCTTGTTTCTTCTTTTCCAAGACCTTCACACCAGCAGAGAGGAATTATTCCATTGGCGATAGGGAGTTGCTAGCCATGAAGTTGGCCTTTTCTGAATGGAGACATCTCCTGGAGGGGGCTCACTTTCCCTTTCAAGTTTTCACTGACCACAAAAAATTGGTCTATTTACAGACCGCCCAGCGGCTAAATTCTCGTCAGGCCAGATGGTCCCTGTTCTTCTCCTGGTTCCATTTCACCCTCCATTTCCTCTCTGGTGAGAAGAACATTCGGGCAGATGCTCTTTCTCGCTCCGTGGTGTCCTCTGAGGAGGTGGAGGAGGAGCCTCGGTTGATTGTCCCCACAGAGAGCCTAAGAACTGTGGCCCCGGTTTCGCTTGAGTCTGTGCCTCTGGGCAAGACTTTTGTGCTCACCAATTTGCGACCAGAGGTACTCTCTTGGGCACATTTGTCCAGGGTGGGTGGACATTTTGGGGCAAAAAGGACATCTGAGTTGCTGGCGAGGACATACTGGTGGCCACATATGGTCCGTGATGTCAGGGAATACGTTCAGGCGTGCGTCTCCTGCGCCAAGAATAAGTGCCCACGACAACGGCCAGCTGGGCTACTTTTCCCTTTACCGGTGGCAGACAGGCCTTGGGAGATGGTCGGGATGGATTTTGTGGTGGGCTTACCCAAGTCTCGGGGCTGCACCATCATCTGGGTGATAACCGACCGCTTCTCCAAAATGGTGCACTTGGTGTCCTTACCACGGTTACCGTCTGCACGGACCTTGGCAGC
Source organism: Oophaga sylvatica (assembly GCA_033576555.1). Taxonomy (NCBI): domain Eukaryota; kingdom Metazoa; phylum Chordata; class Amphibia; order Anura; family Dendrobatidae; genus Oophaga; species Oophaga sylvatica. The sequence continues at coordinate 323,543,465 of JARQOD010000006.1, forward strand.
ATTATTTATTAGGCATATTTTCCGTTTACATGGAATGCCAGACAAAATCGTCAGAGATCGAGGTCCCCAATTTGTGTCTCGGTTCTGGAGAGAGCTGTGTCGTCTACTCAGCATTGAGTTAAATCTCTCCTCGGCATATCATACTGAGACGAATGGGTTGGTAGTGAGGGCCAACCAGACCTTGGTCACATACTTGCAACATTTTGTCTCTGCCAGGCAGGATGACTGGGCATCCTTGCTACCGTGGGCTGAGTTCTCTCTAAACAATGCTGTGGCTGACTCCACCGGACAGATACCATTCCTCCTGAACTACGGTCAGCATCCACGGGTACCAGTGCCCATGCCCGTGTCTTCCGCCAATTCCAGGGTGGCAGACTGGGCTGTGGAGGCACGGGACATTTGGGACCGAACCCAGGATGCCATTCAGGCCTTCAAAGAGAGGATGAAGTCTTCGGCCGATGCCCATCGGCGCCCCGATCCTACTTTTTCTCCGGGTGACTTAGTGTGGCTCTCTGCCCGAAACATCAGGCTACGTGTTGAGTCCACCAAGTTGGCACCTTGCTTTTTGGGTCCCTTTAAAGTTCTTGAGCAGGTGAACCCGGTGGTTTACTGCCTAGCCCTTCCGCCTCGCCTTGGTATCACGACACCTTTCACGTGTCCCTCCTGAAACCCGTGGCCATTTCCCGGTTTTCCGAGTCATCTGCCGGGACGTCGGGTTCATCTACCGACGATCATGAGGTGAACGCCATTGTTGGGTGCAAGGTGGTACGAGGCAAAAAATTTATTTGGTGGAATGGAGGGGTTATGGGCCTGAGGATAGGTCCTGGGAGCCTGCCGAGCATGTTCACGCTCCACAGCTCATCGCTAGGACTGGGGTAATGTTAGGTTTCGAGTTCCCGCTGCTGCACAAGGGGAGTCTCGAATCAGTCCCGCTGCGGTCCCCATCCATCTCCGGCCGCAGTGGAGCCTGCTCAGCAAAGACGTCGGTCCCAGTGTCTCGCCCGGTCTAATACTGTGCAGAGATTTGCTGCTGCCTCTTCAGGTTCTGCTATTGTAGCCACTACTGGTCAGCGGCAAGCAGACGTCTTTAGGTCTAAGTCCTTTGCTGCTTCATCTGAGCATGCCCAGGGCAAGATCTCCCATTGGAGATCAGGGGTCACATGCTCAGATACAGCTGCCACTCCTATTGGTCCTTCAGGAAGGTCCTCCAGCAGTTGATGTTCTGAAGCAGTTTCCTATTGGTCCTTCCTGGAAGGTCTTTTTCTCGTGGCTGCTATAAAAGACTGTCCTTACTGCACGGCCGTGCGCTAGGATCAATTGCATTATGTGCTTTGCGCCAGTGTGATCATGCACGCATGTGGTTAGGGCTCGGCTGAAATAAGCCCCTAGAATACCGGCACCTCCGGTGAGGAGATTTGAGTGCACGTGGTTAGGGCTTGGCTGAAATAAGCCCCTAGAATACTGGCTTCTCCGGTGAGGAGATTGCTTGATTGCGTTGCTGTCTGCATGATCACGGACTGCTATCCGCACAGCAGTTATCTGTGTATCCCTGTGGTGTTAACAGGACACAGTACCTATCTCTGCGTCTTTACCTCAGCGACTCTGTGGTGTAACAGAATTCACTTATATCGCTATATAGCGCTGCGGCATTCCCGCTAGCGGCTCTGTGGATTAACAGAGTTCGCACTATCTGCCACAGCGCACTACAGCGTTTATTTTAGCGACTCTGCGGGATAACAGAGTTCGCTACTTACGCCATCTTACTAGCAGCAGGCTCTGCCTGCACGGTGGACCCCTGGCTGCGAGCACACCTCTCTACATTATTTATTAGGTGCGTTCCGCAGACCCTAACAGCGGATGCCCTCTCGAGGAGTTTCTTTGCGGATTCTCCTGAGTTATCTGATCCTGCTGCTATTTTGAAAGAGGGTGTAGTTCTTTCCGCCATCTCACCCAATTTGAGACTGGCTCTGGAGGGGTGTCAGGAGGATAAACCTGAATGCTGCCCTGTTGGGAAATTGTTTGTCCCAGACCAGTGGAGGAAGAGTATGATGTCTGAGATTCATTGTTCCACATTGGCTGGTCATCCCGGGATTTTTGGTACCAGAGACTTGGTGAGTCGGTCCTTTTGGTGGCCTACTTTGTCTCGTGACGTCAGAGACTTTGTGCAGTCCTGTGGGACTTGCTCTCGTTCCAAGCCTTGCTCTCGTTCTAGTGGTTTGTTAATGCCATTACCTGTACCCAAGAGGCCATGGACCCATATTTCTATGGATTTTATTTCCGACTTCCCTGTCTCTCAGAGAATGACCGTGATCTGGGTAATCTGTGATAGGTTTTCCAAGATGATACATCTTGTGCCATTACCTAAGTTGCCTTCCTCCTCCGAATTGGTGCCTTTGTTCATTCAGCGCGTGGTTCGGTTACATAGCATTCCTGAGAACATTGTGTCTGACAGAGGAGTCCAGTTTGTTTCCAGATTTTGGAGGACATTTTGTTCTAAACTTGGTGTTCAGTTATCTTTCTCCTCTGCATTTCACCCTCAGACCAATGGACAAACCGAGAGAACAAACCAGACCTTGGAGACTTATTTGAGATGTCTTGTGTCTGCTGATCAAGATGACTGGGTCTCTTTTTTGCCTTTGGCTGAGTTTGCTCTTAATAATAGGGCTAGCTCTGCCACCTTGATGTCTCCATTTTTCTGCAATTCTGGGTTTCACCCTCGATTTTCTTCAGGACAGGCGGAGGCTTCTGTCTGCCCGTGGGTTGACTATATTGTGGAGTGTATGCAGCAGATTTAGGACCAGGTAGTGGAGAGGTTGTCTCTCTCTCAAGAGAAGGCCCAGCGGTTTGCCAACCAGCATAGGCCTGATGGTCCTCATTTTAAAGTGGGGGACTTGGTTTGGTTGTCCTCAAGAAATATCCCTATGAAGGTTGCATTTCCAAAATTTAAGCCAAGGTTCATTGGACCTTATAAGATTATGGAAATTATTAATCTGGGTTCCTTCCGTTTGCTTCTTCCAGGGACATTTAAGATCCATAACGTGTTCCACAAGTCTTTATTGAAGAGGTTTGTTGAGCCAGTGGTTCCTATGGCTGCGCCTCCCGTCCCTGTTTTGGTTGAGGGCAATTTGGAGTATGTGGTTGAGAAAATATTGGATTCTCCTTTTGCTAGACGGAAACTCCAGTATTTGGTTAAGTGGAGAGGTTATAGTCAGGAGGACAATTCTTGGGTGTTTGCTTCGGACATCCATGCTGGGAGACTTATCCGTGTCTATCATCGAGCTCATCCTGATCGGCCTGGTTGCGCAGGTGAGGGTTCGGTGACCGCTTCTCAAGGGGGCGGTACTGTTGTGAATACTCTGGAGGCGACTTCTGAGCTGGGGCTCCCTCCGGTGGATGATGAGGGTAATGAACTAATTGCTGAATGGCCTTCAGCTGGCTCTGAATGGTCTGATATAAGTGACCTGAGTTCCAATCAGCCTTGCCGGTAATCAATTGTTCTTCCTGGTCTTTCTTGGAGCTCAGCTTGCATTCTGCTCTCATTCAGATGAGTGATTTGCGTTTTTTTTTCTCTGGTTGGATTTTCCGTGCTGGTTTGCTGCTTGCAGTGGACTTCAGCCTGGTCTCCTGTTGGGGCCTGGTGCTGCAATTGTGCTTATTTTGTATTTGCACTTTTGCTCTGTCCTTTGTCTCTTTTTATTTGCAGGATTGCTGTGTGTCACACCAGAGATCTGATTTAGGTGGTGGAGATCGTGTGATCTCATGTTTTTTGTTAATCAGAAGTGTTGGTATTTTTGTCAGTTTTTTTTTGGCTTGCAGTCAGAATTCTTTCCTATACTTATCTATCTAGATAGATTGGGCAACAGCGTTTGCTCATTCTATTTTCTGTCTGTGTCCGTATTTTCTTCTTGTCTAACCGCCATTACATGTTTGGGGGCTTCCTATTTCTTTGGGGGTTCTGCTATGGGGCAGATAGCTTTCATCTTTCTGCCTTTAGGTGTAGCTATCTCTCCGGCTGTGACGAGGCTTCTAGGATCACCGTAGGTACGCTCCACGGCTACTTCTAGTGTTGCGGTTAGTTTAGGGTCCTGCAATCCAATCGTTTCCAGCCTCTCTGGTGTATTGCTATTTTTGCTATTTTTGCAATTTCTCCTCAGCTACCGAAACATAACAGGGTTTGAGATAATAATCGATGAACTTACAAATTGGTTCACATAAACTGCCCAGCCCAGACACAATTGGACGTCCTGGAGGCTCCAAAGGATTTTTCTGGATTTTAGTGAGAAAATAGATTGTAGGGATCCTAGGGACCTTGGTGAGGAGGCCTTCCATGATTTTTTTGGGGATGACACCAGCCTCAAATGCTCTAAATAAGATGATCTCCAAATCATTGTAAAATATTTTCAAAGGGCTGTGGTCAAGTTTTTTGCAGGTAGTCCTATCTGCTGAGATGCCGATAGGCTTCCCTCTCATACATGTCCTGTGGCCATACCACGATATTCCCCCCCTTATCCACAGGTTTTATTACCACATTAGGTAATGATTGTAGGTCTTTAATTGCCTGGCGCTGTTGGACTGTTAAGTTGTCCCGTCTACGCCTAGTAGTGATACGGCGAAAATCCTTAACAACCAATTGGGTAAATATCTCAACAGCGGGACATAAGGAGAGGGGGGAAATCGTGTAGACCTTGGACATGCAGATTGAGGGAACATACCTGATTTCTCATGATCCTGTACTCTAAGGAGTTCCTCCAGAGTCAGGATGACCGGGCTGTGAGTACCTGTGCTGCCCTGGATCTGGAAGTGCCAAGGCTGCGTCCCCTGTTTCCCGGGGGAAGAAATAGGGGAATGGACAGGCCCCATTACCCAGGAAGAGGGGCGTGTTTAGACAGGGAACCAGGCCAGAAGCTGAGGGAAAAAAAAGCAAAGCATGAGTGAGTCCCCAGCTGTGAGCATGTGAGCATCAAGGGGGGCAGTGCACTACGCACCCGAAGCACCGATGCTGCGGCTAACTGCAGCAGACAGACCCGGTGACCTACAGGCAGGGGGCCAGCTTAAGATAAAGCAGGCAAGACAGCATAGATTTTAGGCGTGGACAAGCAGTGCATAGGAGGCTGAGCAGCGTGCTCCGTCCTTAGAGCACTGGCGCTGCAAAGACTGTTCCCATTGACTCCTGCCACGGAAAGCAGTACTGCCATTCAGCGAGGCGCCGTGTGCCCAGTGACCACCAGAGAGCGAGGCGCCGTGTGCTCCTTGACCGTGAGTACAGCGCACATGCTCAGTAGAGATAGCCAGTTCATGCCACGTGTTCAGCGTGGATAACCAATAATTAGAAGGCACAGAGGAATGACAGCATTTTCCCTCAGCATTTTCACAAATTTTGCACTACTTGTGAGAGTCCCCCATGCCGCCGGGCTAGGACAATGGGAGGGTCTGAGAAAACTCTCCTCGAACTTTGCCAGTGTTCCACTGCCTCTGCTGGATTGGAGTTGTGTCTCTCTCACCTGTACTCCTTGCTTGGCCAACAAGCTGTGAACTCTGCTGCCTGCGTTATCATATGGGAATTTTTTAAATAATTCCGCAAGTAGGGCCCTCTGGTCCTCCCACATTTAAGTACACCTGTCTGCCTCTGGAATAAGAAATATAAAGTTCTCCTTGTAGAGTGGTTCTAGAAATGTTGCCAATCAGTATTGCCCATCACCCAAAATTTTGAGAACGTGAGGGTGACGGGAAAGGCAGCGGAACATAAACTCAGGCATGCGTGCAAGACTGCTAAGAGTCAATACTTCCGTGTCTTCACCAAGAGTACGACTGACCATGCTCTCTTCCTCTTATCCTCAGGTCTCCTCGACTTTCGACTAACCTCAGTAATATAATTGTAAATACATTATTGAAAATACACCCCTGTAGTTTTTATCTCCCCATCTCATAGTAGATTGTAATTTGTCACGAGCAGGATTGTTTTTTTGGGGTTTAATTATTGTTATCGTTGTTACTTTGTGTAGATTGTAAGCTGTCACGAGCAGGGTCGTTTTTTTTTTGTTTAATTATTGTATTATTGTTATCGCTGTTACTTAGGACTGTTGTTTTTCAAACTGTTAAACTGTAAATATGTTTGCGCTATATAAATAACTATAAATATTTATATTAGCACACAGAGAAGCAGGATGGAAATGTTAATGATGGAGTCATTGACACTCACCATCTTGTTGGATTCCTCTAAGTTTTGGAGGATGGTAAATATATCTGACATCCATGTCCATTCCTGAGATCTTATGTGTGAAGTCAGAACTGAATACCGACAACCTTGTTGATGCTGGTAGACTAGCCACCAAATGCCCTCTTCTGCTCACAAATCCTTTCCAACATCTGCAGTGTAGAGTTCCAACTCCTGAGGACATCACACACCAGTCGGTGAACCAGAAACTACAAGCGCTGCTGAAGCACGGCAAGGGCGGATGAAGCTGTAGCTGACTTTCTAAAATGGGTCTGCAGAGCATTGTACTTTTCCTAGCAGATCTGGCAGCTCTGTGTCGCTTTTCAGAAAACGCTGACCAATGAGGTTAAGTGCATTAGCCAGGCATGGCACGTGTCTGAGCTCGCCTCGCCACAGAGCAGCCATCGAGTTCCAGCCATTGTCACACACAAACATGCCTGGCTGTGGGTTCAGCGGTGTCAGTCACAGATCTGCCTGCTCTTTCAAAGCTGTCCACAACTCTTCATCATTGTGCGTTTTGTCACCTAAGCTTATTAGCTTCAGCACAGCCTTTTGTCACTTTGATGAGGCAGTGCTGCAGCGTTTCCAACGTTTGACTGAGGTGCTACTTTTAGAGATGGAGGCTGAAGAGGAGGCGAATGAGGAGGAGGAGAAAGTGCAGGAGTTGTAGACTGAGGGGGCAACCCAGATAGACATAGTGCCCGCAATACTAGGGGTTGGGAGGACGTGAACCATACCAAAGTCGGATTGGGTCCCAACTTCCACTATGTTAACACAGTGTGCCCCCAGTGAGATGTACCGTCCCTAACCACAAGCACTTGTCCACGTGTTTGTGGTTAGGTTGAGTTTCCAAGTAACAGCATTGTGAAGGGCACAGGTAATGTTGTGGGACACATGCCTGTGTAATGCTGGAATGGCACACCGTGAAAAATAGTTCCACTTGTTTGTGGCCTTGGAGTGATCCTCGACTCTGCCCTCTCTTTCAAGCTACATATCCAAGCCCTTGTGTCTTCCAGCCCACTACAACTCAAATAATTTCCTAGATCCGTACATTCCAAGAAACTTGAAAAATATTTGTGCACGCCCTCATGATCTCCCGCCTCGACTAGTGCAACCTTATACTTTCTGGCCTCCCCTCTAGCACTCTTGCACCACTCAAATCTATCCTAAACTCTGCTGCCAGAGTATTCCAACTGTCCCTCTGTTATTCCCCAGCCTCTCCTCTCTACCAGGCCCTTCACTGCCTTCCTATTGCCCATAGGCTACAGTTCAAAAGCCTAACTATGACATACAAAACCTTCCAGAAACTGTCTGCACCATACATCTGTGACATCGTCTCCCAATGTCCGACTAGCTCATGACTTATTCAACACTAACCCAGTGTGCCATCAGCGAGATGTACCATCCCAGCCCACAAGCACTTGTCCACATGTCCGTGGTTAGGTGCACTTTCACTGTAACAGCATTGTTGAGGGCCCGGGTAATGTTGTGGGACACGTGCTTGCTTGTGAAATGTCGTTACGGCAGATGAGAAATAGTGGCGGGTGGGGACCGAGTACCTTGTTGCGGTCACCGCCATCAGATTGCGGAAAGCTTCTGTCTCCACGAGCCTAAAATGCAACATTTGGAGCGCAAGCAGACGAGAAATGTGTGAATTTAGTACAGTGGCGGTGGCTGCGTATTTCCGCTTGCGTTCCAAGGACTGTGGTATGGACAACTGAACGCTGCGTTGGGACAAGAACGTGGACATGATTGTTAATGGTGCTAGTTGAGTTTGTGTGCAACTACAGATGCAGAGCAGGAGGCATTGTTGCATGCACCATGGACAGGGGATTGGTTTGCACACACAATAGTGGAAAAAGGAGTGGTATCACTCGCACACACTATTCATGGAGCCTGGTGTTCAACCAACAAAGTAGGGTGCTTTGCTGCCATGTGCCTGATCATGCTGGTGGTGGTAAGGCTGTAGTTTTGCTACCCCTGCTGATGCGGGCATGGCCGGTGGTGAAAATGGCCTTTTTGGGGTTATCGGCATAGTCTTTAAAAAACAACAAGACTGTTAGGGGGACATTCATTGTCTTCCTCTCCCACACCACCTCCTCACCTCGACACCTGTCTTTCAGTCTTTTCTTATTATTATATTATTATTATTATACATTTTTATAGCGCCATTTATTCCATGGCGCTTTACATGTGAAAAGGGGCAAATATAGACAAGTACAGTAAACGTGAGCAATACAAGGCACACACAAGTACAGTACAGAAGGAGAGAGGACCCTGCCCGCAAGGGCTCACAGTCTACAGGGATGAGTGAGGATAAACTAGGAGAGGATAGAGCTGGTCGTGCCGTGGTTCAGTAGACTGATGATCACTGCAGGTTGTAGGCTTGTCTTCCCCAAGGCTCTGTTCTAAGACCCCTACTCTTCTCCATCTACACCTTGGCCTGGGATAGCAGATGTAATGATACGGTTTGCAATTAGAGATGAGCGGTGTTCGAATCGAACTGTTTGCCAATTTCAAATTCGAGCTGTTTTGGGCGGTGTTCGAGCCGTTCGACGAACCCGAACAATTTTGAAAAAATCCGGCTGTTTGAGGTGATGTTCGATACTGTTCGTGCACCAAAATCGTAACTGGATTTTTTTCTCAGTAATGCTGAGAATCAATGTTAATACACAGTTTGAGTGTACAGCGGGGCGGGGGGAGGGGCATGGGATGGATCTCTGCAGAAATAATGAAGATCTCCATTATTTTTTCTCTTTCCCACATTTCCAGTGGGCGGAGCATTCTGTCAGCCTATCAGCAGTGCACACACGAAGCAAATTTTTTTTTTCACACAAGCAAGGGCATGTGTCATTGGCTGTGTATGTCACATGTCCTTGCCCTATAAGACCCAGCCATTTTCCCCGTCGCAACCATTTTCTCCCTGCTGCAGCTGAGTGTTAGACGGCACTGATGCTGCTGTGAGCGCTATCTTGTGCAGCAGCAAATTTGAAGTGAAATTTCACTTAAAGTGACAGAAAGGTTTAGGGAGTAGGGAGTGGGACTAGTTTGTAATTGCAGCCCTTTTGAAGGCTAAGTTACAGCAGTTCCGAGTACTTTTAGCAGGAAGGTCTGTGCTCTCAATAAATAGACAGATAGGTTGGGAGTAGTGACTATTTGTAATTGCAGCCCTTTTGAGGGCTAGGTTACATCAGTTCCTATCACTTTTTGCCAGCTCCACCAGCGTTCAAATAACTACGAATTTTGAGCTGCATCTTGCCTGGACAATAATTGTGGGCAATTTAGCAGTGTGTGGTACTCATTCTATTAGGCCATCTATACAAAGCTCCACCAGCGTTCAAATAAAAAAGAATTTTTAGCTGCATGATGCCTGGACAATAATTGTGGGCATAGTAGCAGTGTGTGGAACTCATTCTATTAGACCATCTATACAAAGCTCCACCAGCATTCAAATAAAAAAGAATTCTTTAATTCAACATTTCACGAACATGTTGCACTTTGCCCTTTATACAGACACGTGAGTGGTTGGCAACATATTTTGAACGGGAATTTCTTAGGCAGAGTCTCACGCGCATCTGTTAAACCGGTCTTCTGATGGGCATGAAATCGATTCTGGTAATTGATGGTGGCTAAACGGCAAATCATTGTAGGCTGTATCCTGGATCTAATACCTCCCATAGCCACTGCTGTTATTAATCATGTACTTTCCCATTCCTGTCCACACCATGCCCCTTTTCCTGATCACTTCATCCAACGATTCGGCCAACATATTTTTACTAAATACCTGCACCTTCCACGCAGCAACTGTGTAGGAAACCACGTTACAGTTTTGCAAGGTGTTTATGATATCTACCCCCAGGGGGAAATGTTTGTCAGCCCATACACTTCAAGTCTAGGAGACCCGCTCCTTTACATTGGGCCTATATTTTAATCAGGCCTTCCGCTACGTGTCATCATCCACCGCCACTAGATCTACAGGGTTAACGTGTTCTGTGCTGCTACAGGAAGTGTCAAATATCAAAACAAGGGTGGATGGTTATTCTGGGTGTAAATACTTGTTATGGAAAAGGTTGAGGTGTAACCCACAGGGGAAAATGTTTGCCTGCAAATACACTTAGTGTATTGCCATTACAAGTCTAGGAGACCCTCTCCTTTAAATTAGGCATATTTTTTATTCAGGCCTTCCTCTACGTGTCATCATCCACCGCCACTAGATCACCAGGGTTAACGTGTTCCATGCTGCTACAGTCAGTGTCGAATTCCTAACAAGGGTAAATGGTTATGCTGGGCGTTAAATACTTGTTATGGAAAAGGTTGAGGTGTACCCCACAGGGGAAAATGTTTGCCAGCCAATACACTTAGTGTATGGGCATTACAAGTTTAGGAGACCTGCTCCTTTGTAATGGGACATATTTTTTGAGGCCCTCCTCCATGTTTCTTCCAATGGGGGATTGGTGTTATTGGGGTGCATATACCTTAGTAGCAGGGCAGGCCTTGCAGTCAATGCATAAGAAAAGAGTTTGGGAGTACGAAATGAATAATGTGAAGTGGATTTTCCTGTGCCCATCCAGTACCTGGGTTCAAAGGATTATTGGGGTGCATATGACTTGGCAGCAGGGCAGGCCTTGCAGTCAATGCATTAAAAACAGAATGGGAGTACAAAATGAATAATGTGAAGTGGATTTTCCATTGCCCATCCGGTACCTGGGTTCAAAGGATTATTGGGGTGAATATGACTTGGCAGCAGGGCAGGCCTTGCAGTCAATGCATAAGAAAAGAGTATGGGAGTACAAAATGAATAATGTGAAGTGGATTTTCCTGTGCCCATCCAGTTCCTGGGTTCAAAGGCTTATTGGGGGGCATATGACTTGGCAGCAGGGCAGGCCTTGCAGTCAATGCTTAAGAAAAGAGTATGGGAATACAAAATGAATAATGTGAAGTGAATTTTCCTGTGCATATCCAGTTCCTGGGTTGAAAGGTTTATTAGGTGCATATGACTTGATAGCAGGACAGGCCTTGCAGTCAATGCATAAGAAAAGAGTTTGGGAGTACAAAATGAATAATGTGAAGTGGATTTTCCTGGCCATCCAGTACCTGGTTCAAAGCTTATTGGGTCATATGATTTGGTAGCAGGCAGGCCTTGCAGTCAATGCATAAGAAAAGAGTTTGGGAGTACAAAAGGATAATGTGAAGTGGACTTTCTGGCCATCTAGTTCCTGAGTTCAAAGGCTTATTGGGGCATAGACTTGGTAGCAGGGCAGGCCTTGCAGTCAATGCATAAGAAAAGGGAATGGGAGTACAAAATGAATATTGTGAAGTGGATTTTACTGTGCCCATCCAGTTCTTTGGTTAAAAGGCTTATTGGGATGCATATGACTTGGTAGCAGGGCAGGCCTTGCAGTCAAAGGATAAGAAAAGAGTTTGGGAGCACAACATGAATAATCTGAAGTGGATTTTCCTGTGCCCTTCCAGTAAAGCTTATTGGGGTGCATGTAACTTTGGGGCAGGCCAGTCCTTGCATTCAGTGCAACATTTTTTAAGGAAGCCCTCCTGTACCTCTCATGAAAGGGGTATTGGTGTGCATAATTCTTGGCAGCCCATCTACTCACTGCATAGACAATAACAGCATAGATGACCCACTGTTTAATAATGGCTCTTTAAGAAGATTAATGCTGCCTGATTCCCCTGTAAATATAGGCTCTGTGACTTTAAGAGTCCCTCCTTCATAAATGAAACAAGTTGTGTCTGCTTATGTGTCACACACCACATGGCCAGCTAGGGTTGTTAAATGTTACAATGACATTTCCCAGTGAATGCATTTGTATTGGTTGAAAGCAATGCTAAAGTTGCAAAACACCTCAAAAACGCTGTGTGTGAACATAGCCCAAATGGTGGAGGAACATTTTTGTTTTGGGTTAACTATTTTGGCTTAGATAAAAGTAATTAACCTGGAAAGGATGGTCCTTAACATATTTCCCAGAAAAATCCAGTTTGGTTTAGTTTTTGTAGTTTTTTGGGTGCACCTGTAAAAAGGGCGTGAAACTCTGACAACATTGTTTAGAACTGTGACCTAGGAGTGAGAAATGCTTCCAGGGGCATTTGCCATGATGTTCTCGTGTCATTTGAGCAGTGTTTCCATCATTTTCAGACGTTTTTAGACCTTAAAAAGACCCTGGAGTGATCACAGTAAAAATGCTCGAGTCTCCCATAGACTTACAATGGGCTCGTTGTTCTGTCCGAGTACCCGAGTATTCCAATTTGATCGACCTGAGCAATGAGCACCTGAGTATTTTAGCATCACTAATTAAAAATAAATAAAATAGCAATTGAACAAAACATTGAGGCTATGTGCACACGTTCAGGATTTTTTCACATTTTTTAGCGTTTTTGCGGCGGCTTTCCGCTACAAAAATGCTGAAAAAACGCATGCATTGAGCATCCTATTAGTATAATGCATTCCGCAATTTTCGTGCACATGCTGCATTTTTTTCCACGAAAAAAATGCATCGCGGAAAAAAAAAACGCAGCATGTTCACTCTTTTTCCGGATTCAAGGCGATTCCGCCGCCATAGGAATGCATTGAACCGCTTACTTTCCGCATGTGGCTATGCCCACCATGCGCATAGTGAGCGGTTCATGTGTGGATGGTACCCAGGGTCTGGAGGAGAGGAGACTTTTCTCCAAGCACTGGGTACCATATCCCTGATAAAACAATAATTAAAATAAAAAATTGTGATATTCTCACCTTCCGGCGCCCCCGCAGCTTTCCCGCCTCTCAGCAACGCTCCCGGCAACTCCCGTTCCCAGGGATGCCTTGCAACAATGACCCCAGATGGCATAGCGGTCTCCAGTGATGCTACGTCATCTGGGGTCATTATCGCCAAGAAACACTGGGAATGGGAGTTGCCGGTAGCATCATGAGGACCAGGAAGGCTGCGGGGGCCGTCGGAAGGTGAGAATATCATGATTTTTTATTTTTTTATTATTTTAACATTATTTTTTTATCATTTTTAACATTAGATCTTTTTACTAGAGATGAACGACTTTGCCTCCGGGAGGGTCGAGTCGGGTTTTGGACCACCGACTTTATCAAAACTCGAGTTGAACGAAATCGGCCGACTATCCGAAAAAGTCGGAGTTCCGACTGAAACTCGACCCGACTCCAATGCAACTCAATGGGGAATAAAAGTCGGCAGTGAGAGGAGGACAGTAAACACACCTACATTGCCCATTTCAATGCCAACGACATCAATTCTTATTACTTAAGTTTGTCAACCTTAATTTACTTTATAATAATATAAATGCATTGAAAACTGGGGGTTATTTTGGCTAAAGTAGTGGGGGAGCAGGGCTGGCTCCAGGTTTTCGTGGGCCCCGGGCCAAAGAGTCTCAGTGGGCCCCTTTTACACATACCACAATTCATGGTGCTCCGATACGGCAGAGAAATATAGGTAAAGTACAATGCCAAATACTTCACTTCTTACATTACATGAGTGATATCTATTGTAAATTCTACAATAGCTCACAAACCGAACAGTATAGTCCTCCATACAGTATTATGGGCACCACATAGTGCACCATACAGAATAATGAGCGCCATATATTGCTCTATACAGAATAATGAGCCCCATATATTGCTCCATACAGAATAACGAGTCCCATATATGATGCTCCATACAGAATAATGAGCCCAATATAATGCTTCATACAGTATAATGAGCCAGATATATTGCTCCATACAGAATAATGAGCCTCATATATTGCTCCATAGATAATTGGTCCCATATAATGTTCCATACAGTATATGATGAGCTCCACATAATGCTCCAGTATATGATGATCCCCATATAATGTGCCATACAGTATAGGACGGTCCCATAGTGTATAATGAGCCCCACATATTGCTACATACAGTATAGAAAAATATTTAGACTTGAGAGTCCTCAGTGGTTGATACCTTTTAATGGCTAACTGAAAAGATGGTAACAAATTGCAAGCTTTCGAGACTACTCAGGTCTCTTCATCAGGCTAGGACTAATACAAAATCTGAAGAATCACATATTTATACACAAGAGGACACAGGAATAATGCAATAGGTAAGACAAGTGACGTGAAGCAGAACTGTCATTATGGCAGAGGGATGAACATAAATATTGGAACAGTTCATAGATAAGGAGTGAGAGTTTTATTGCCCTCTGATTGGGGTCTGGTATTGTGTTTTGATGCCCCCAGGTCAGAGAAGCAGATTCCTTAATTGATGTACACAGACATGAATCCGTGTGATATATTCATTCCAGCACTAAGAGTGTCAAAGTCATCATAAGCTTATATTCCCAAATCTTTCTATCTTTCCAGATTTGAAGTTAGATTTTAATACCAGTAATTCCATACCAGTAACTTTTTAGACACCACCATTAAGCTAAAGAACAATGAAATAGAGACATCCCTGTATCAGAAGCCAATCGACCGTCCAACATACCTTAAATGGGACAGTTTCCATCCAAAACACATAAAAAACTCTATTGTCTACAGCCAAGCCATCAGATACAATCGTATATGTTCCAACCCTATGGATAGAGATGAACACCTTATTCGCCTCAGAAAGACCTTTTTGAACCAGGGCTATCATCCAAGAACAATTGAGAACCAAATTACAAAAGCCACCAGAATATCAAGGAATCACCTGCTACATTACAAAGCTAAAGAAGAAAATAACCGGGTGCCTCTAGTGGTCACCTACAATCCAAATCTGGAGATGCTAAGGGGAGCTGCACGGAAACTACAACCTTTACTACAAAAAGATGCCCGATTACAATCCATATTTCCAGAACCCCCACTACTATGTTTTAGGCAGCCCCCAAATCTAAGAAACATCATTGTCAGAAGCTCCCTGTCCTCCCCAACAGCTGCAGGAACCTTCCCTTGCAAACAGAAGAAATGCAAAACCTGTGCATCTATAATGACCACGGACAAGATAAAGATCCCCAACTCCCATCAGGACTACAAGATCCCAGGTACTTTCAGCTGCATCACATCTAATGTGGTGTACCTAATTATATGTACAAAATGTCCAACTGGGGGTCTGTATGTGGGGGACACCGGGCAAAAACTGAGAACAAGGATGAATTCTCATCGCCACACAATAAGAGAAAAAAGAATGGATTTACCTGTGGCAAAACACTTTTGTATGCCCGGTCATAGCATGATGGATATGGAATTACTGGTATTAAAATATAACTTCAAATCTGAGAAAGATAGAAAGATTTGGAATATAAGCTTATGATGACCTTTGACACTCTTAGTGCTGGAATGAATATATCACACGGATTCATGTCTGTGTACATCAATTAAGGAATCTGCTTCTCTGACCTGGGGGCATCAAAACACAATACCAGACCCCAATCAGAGGGCAATAAAACTCTCACTCCTTATCTATGAACTGTTCCAATATTTATGTTCATCCCTCTGCCATAATGACAGTTCTGCTTCACGTCACTTGTCTTACCTATTGCATTATTCCTGTGTCCTCTTGTGTATAAATATGTGATTCTTCAGATTTTGTATTAGTCCTAGCCTGATGAAGAGACCTGAGTAGTCTCGAAAGCTTGCAATTTGTTACCATCTTTTCAGTTAGCCATTAAAAGGTATCAACCACTGAGGACTCTCAAGTCTAAATATTTTTCTATCTACTGGCTAACACGGTACGAAGATACACATCTTTCCTATACATACAGTATAATGAGTCAAATATAAAGCTCCATACAGTATATGATGGGCCCCATATATTGCTCCATACAGAATGGGCTCCATATAATGCTCCATACAGAATAGGCCCAATATGTGCTCCATATGATACTCCATATATAAAGGGCCCTATATGATGCCCCATAATTAATGAACCCCATATGATGCTCTAGTATATGATGGGCCCCATATATGATGCTCCAGTGTATGATAAACCCCATATAATGCTCCAAATATAATGGTCCCCTTATATAATGCTCTATATATAATGGGCTCCATGTGATGCTCCATATATAATGTGCCCCATATGTTGCGACATATATAATGGGCCCCATATGATGCTCCAGTATATGATATTCCCCATGGATGATGCTTCAGTGTATGAAGGGCCTATATAATGCTCCATATATAATGGGCCCCATATGATGCTCCAGTGTATAATGGGCCTCGTATATGATGCTCCAGTGTATGATGGGCCCCATTTATAATGCTCCAGTGTATAATGGTCCCTATCTATGATGCTCAAGTGTATGATGGGACCCATATATTGTTCTCCTGTGTATAATGCTCCCCATATATTGCTCCAAACATTAAAAAAATGAAACATCTCTCCTCGCTGGGCACTGCTCTACTCTGGACTCCTCAGTGTCACCATCTTCCAGCTCTCTGCACTGTGACTGTTCAGGCAGAGGGTGCATATTCGCGACGTCATCGCACTCTCTGATCTGAATGTTACTGTCATGAAAAGTGGAAGACGTCACAGCAGTGGAGCAGGGTGAGGTAAGTATTGCAAGTGCTGGGGCCCTGAGCAAGCACCTGCTTAGGGCCCCAGCACCTGCCCGGGTGCACCAGGTGCTGATGCCGGCCCAGGGGGGGTACAACCCAGTTAGGGAGGTGGAAAAACTGGCATATGTTGTGGTTAAGGCTGGAAGTTCAGCAGCTGGAAATGGAGGAATTGGAGAAGTCGGAGGAAGAGGAGGACAAAGCAAGCCATTTTGCTGGCAACCTATGTGTCATCAGGGGAAGGTGGTACAAAATCCTTTGAAACCCAGGCATGGTTAATTTTAATGAAGGTGAGATCACCTACATTTATGTCAACAGCCGGGTCCTTCTTTCCAGCAGGATTGATCCAGCAGCACTAAAGACTCTGATAGCACACTACCAGCAGGGCAAGCGAGCTCCTGTAAGGCATATTGTGCCAATTCAGGCCAGGTATCCAGTTTACAGGCCCAGTAGTCAAAGGGGAATGAACTGTGAGGAAGAACATCGATAGGGGAGAAGAGGTAATTTTGAACCATAGTTGACAACTTCTGTCTCCTGTCTGTTTCCATTGATTCAGTTTTACCAGTTGTGTGAGCGTTACTCGAGAAATCAGTCCACAACATGGTCATGAAACCCCTGTCTTCAATGCCACTTCGGCTGTGTGCACCACGAACACCTCTTCCATGTTGCCCAGTACGGCTCGTGGTAGAACCTGCACCGCTCCTGTGTGCTTGGAATGCCTCTAACAAACGGTTTACCAGAGTTGCTTGTTTGATCGCCAATATTAGCTCTAGGTTCTCCTGTGGCATGATGTTCTGTAATTTGCCTTTATAGCGTGGATCGAGGATACTGGCCAACCAGTAGTCATCATCCTTCATAATTTTGGCAATGTGGGTATCCCTTTTTAGGATCCGCAAGACATAGACACACATGTGGGCCAATGTTCCAGGTGTCAATGATGCACTGCCAATGGTGGGTGGAGGAGTACTTTCTGCCAAATCCACATCCCTCCAGTCATGCACAAACCCTGTGCCTGACCTTGGCAAGCCAACATTTTCTATTGCCCCCTGAGAAGCATCCTCCTCCCCAAAATAATCATCCCCCTCATCCTCCTCCTCTTCCTCTTCTTCCTCCACATCATCCAGGACAGTTCTCTGAGCAGACAATGCCTGACTGTCATCAAGGCTTCCCTACTCCTCTTCCTTCTCCGCTGCAGATGCCTGATCCTTAATGTGCATCAAAGTTTGCATGAGCAGACGCATAAGTGGGATGCTCATGCTTATGATGGCGTTATCTGCGATTACCAGCCGTGTGCTTTCCTCAAAACACTGAAGGACTTTACAGAGGTCTTTCAGCTTTGACCACTGCACACCCGACAACTCGATGTCTGCCCTCAAACTACCTGCCCGTGTATCCTCCCACAAATGCATTACATCCTGCCTCTTTTCACACAGCCTCTCAACCATGTGCATGGTGGAGTTCCACCTTGTTGCAATGTCTATGATTAGGTGGTGCTTGGAGATGTGGAGCAATCGTTGCAGCCTCTGCATACGACTGGAGTCTACGGGCGAGTGATGAATGTGCGAGCACAGTCATCGCACCTTATGGAGCAGGGCTGGTAACTCCGTTTAATTATTTATGAAGCACTGCACCACCAGGTTTCAGGTGTGAGCCAGGCAAGGTATGTGTCTGAGTTTTGCCTGGGCTTTGGCCGCCACAAAATTATGGCCGTTATCACTGACTACCTTGCCTGGCTCAAGATGTAGACTGCCCAGCCATGACTCAGTTTCTCGCTGCAAGTAGTCGGCCAGTACCTCCGCAGTGTGTCTGTTGTCACCCAAAGACATCATCTTTAAAACAGCCTGCTGACGCTTACCACTAGCTGTTCGATCGTGAGACACATCGTGTGCAACACTGGCAGCTGTGGATGGAGTGATTGTTCAACTGTGCTCTGTCGACGAGCTTTCGATTCTGGAGGAGGAGGAGGAGGGTCAAACGCCTACAGCCAACTGTTGCCTATACCGTGGGCTAGGCAGCACTGTCCCACCGCCGCTGTCCCCTGTGGACCCTGCATCGATCACATTCA